>CM077160.1:55753610-56261756 GCA_039583875.1 Platanthera guangdongensis | reverse complement strand
AGGGGAGGAAACCGCGAGTCGGATAACCTGGCTATGATACCATGTTGGAAAAGCTCAAAGCTTGTATGTATTGCTTCTATATCAAAATATAAGGAGAGAATACAAATATATAGGGGAGAAAAGGAGAGAAGAAATCCTATACAATGATGTGAGACTAAAGGAGAAGAAGAAAAGAGGAGAAAACAAGGGCCCAATATGGGCCCATTTACATGAGATTTTCTAACAATACTCAATATTAAGCTTGTATTTTGTGGTACTGTTGTTTGTTAATTTTCCTAATAATCCGATATTTATTAGCAGGTTGCTGTGTTCGGTGAAATCTTCGTATCCTTTTGTATTGATTCATAATTCAATTTTATCTATGTCTTTTATACTAACCACGAAGTCGGGGCTACAGTAAAATATTCCTTTGTTTCCTGTCATGTCCACTTCCATGGCGGCGATCATCGCTTTACGGGCGCCCGACTGCCATCTCTTATCTAAGAGAGTAATTAGGACCTTTGTTCGTAATCTTTTTTCTTGCCAGTCCCTTTAATCCTATGACTATTAATCCAAGATGGACTAATTTTTGTCTTTCTATTTTATCTTGCTTACCATATTCTGCCTTACTAACATTATATTATTGGGAGAGTTTGTAACGAGCAGTTCTTCTTCTCTATTAATCCTTAATAATTGAGTGTTAAAATTAAATCTGCCTATGTGGTATAACGTTTTTGGGTTGAGTAGGTTGATTTGATGGTTATTATATAACTCTAAATCTTGTTTGACATCTAATACTTCTTTTAGAACTGTTTCTTATTTCGGTTTTTGTCTTAGTAATTGTCCTAAAAAGGAGGGTGTGCCTACTTGACTATTTTCTGATGTTACTGTTTCTACTGGTTGTTGCTATTGCTTGAGAACTCATCTTTTTATGATGCTAAATTTGTATGGCTCTCGCTGTTTTGTATATTTTTCATTTCTTATTTTTAAGTCTTTTAAGTGTCCTATTAGACCTTCGATTTGAGAGTGCTCTTTATAACCGTTGGATTTTTGGATCATACTTTCTATTTTATTATGTAGCTGGATTAATAAGTGGATTATGATATTATTTTGTCTGATCAAAATTTTATCACTCTCACCTTGTGCATCATGATTACTAAATCCTATGAAGTTTTTAAAATATATATTTGTATACCTAATGACTTCTTTATATTTTGTTGATTACATTATGCTCTTTTTATTTCATGATGTATATTTTCGATTTTATTGTATTGTGATTGTAAACCTTTATGATGTGTTTCTACTCGCTGCAGAATTGTGTTCGGGACTAAAGGAATTTGTTTTTCATGTATTATTATTTTTAGTTTTTCGTATACATGAGTAAGTTGGTTCATGATATACTGGCTGATTGGTGGTTATTTCTTTTAAAAGTTTTTTTTATGATTTAAAGATTCGATGTTAATTTGGTACAGGTTCATATATTTGTTGGTTGTAAATTCTAATGTTTTACTGAGCCTTATGAGTAAATCTATTAGAGTATTTAATTGCATATTTACTCCGTGCAACGAGTGTGTGTGCGAAGAGTGACAGTAACACTTGTGCTTAAAATCGTTATCTACTTAGACTGTGTGGTTATTTTTCGCAAATATTTCTACATCTAAGTAATCAAATTTTTGAAAATTGTTCATCCTCCTACTCTGATACCAATTTACGAGACGGTGAGCGTAATCGTAAATTTATTTAATAGACGGTGAACGTAATCGTAAATTTACGACTTGCTTTTATAATTATCTCTCTTATTCTACTACAGCTAATAACCCGACTGGTTATTAGGTATGAGTTTCGGATCTTAACTTCTTTTCTTCCTAGCATTATTGAGACTACTATCATAATTTCTTTTATTTTTAACATGCTTATTATTTTATAAAATAAGTTTTGATTTTGTAAAATCTATCTTGCTATTTGGTAAAATAATTTTAACAAATTCTCTCCTCTCCGAGTGTACTTCGAACATGCTTCTTTTTCACTTCCTGAAAGATGATCTGTAGGAGGGCCATCCCGAGCGCAAGATATCACATGAGTCTTTACTACGTCTCTTTCGGTCTCAATTAGTTTAAATTTAGAAATTATAACAAAGTTGTTTATATCAGTATTTGACTGCGGCTGCGATACTTTTTCCCTACGGCCTCTCGCCTGACGGTACTTCTTCCCGGCCCCCGGGTTCATACTGATATAATTTTTGTTATAATTTCCTTATTCAAACTTCTTTACCTCGTTGGGATTGGCCTCAGCCACCCATTGGCCGAGCTTGCTATAACTCAGTAATCCACTGGTATGTAGTCGAGTACATACACCTGTGGACTATCTTCAGATCACGTGAAATATCTTCATGTTCGTTTCCTCCGGAGAGGAGGGGAGGAAACTACTCACTAAAAATTCACAAAAGAAATCAAGAAAACTTACTAATTTTTATTCGAAATATGAAATATACTTACATTACAACTACAAAAGAATTCTTGAAAACACAAACTCTTACAAACACTCACTATGAACTCTGTATAAAACCGTGTGTCCTAGAACTTATCTCTCGACTTTTTATATATAGGGGTGAGCCTTCTGCCTGGATGCAAACAGGTACAAATATATTATAATTAAAAACACATTACGGTCTTTTTTATTTATAAAGATAATAAAAGACCCGCTATGGTCTTTTATTATTATTGTCAGAGCATCTTCGCTGTTAGAAAGATGCCTCTACCAGCTTTATTATAATATGAAATATGCGCTCATATTTTTTATAGTTTATTCACACCTTATCCACAGTTTTTCCGTGGTGGAAGCCATTGTAGTGACTAAAGGGATAAGAGCGATTAACGAAGAAAACCACCCACAAAAACCAGGGGCAAAGTCTGGCCTTATACTCCTTTCCGATACATACTGCGTAAGATTAATTATGCTGTAACTTTGGCCGATTCTTCTGGCAGTGAGTCTTCATCATCAGAGAGGCAGCCGTACCTTTGGACAAAGTATTTAATTTTATTCCGTTCACAATATTTTGTTAACTTGTAAACAGGATCATTGAAGCTAAGGCTTCTTGGATATAATAATTTTACATCATCTTGGTGTAGCCATACACAAAAATCCCGTGTTTCTACTGCAAGAACTCTATTCTACGGGAGGTCTACATCGTACTCTTTTTTTATAACTTCTGAAAGCCGTGATTTGTTTAGGCAGGCTGCAGAGTTCTGTGCTGACGATGTTTGAGTTATTGATATAGTTTGCCTGGATACGACTTTTCTTTGAACTTGAAGATATATATTTCTCTTTTATTATTTTCTAAACAATTAGGTTCAAAGCATGATGGGGATGACCCGTATATGGGTCTCAACTCCTCCATAAGGTGTTGTATCGAATAACTGGAATATAACTTCGGCTATTCTTGCTTCTTGGATATGTCTAACATGCCCCTTTCTAGTGAAGAGGAGCCGAGTGATTAATCCTAATTCCATTTGATTTGGAATGATTAATTTTACTCCCGATATTGTTATATCGGTCCATTTTGCTATATCTATCTGTAATCGTAGGTACGAGAAATGTAACTCGTTGCCCCTTGTTTCTGAGTAGGTTATGCATTCTATTTTGGACCCCTTGAGAGTCTCCTCTTTTGAAGTAGCCAGATTTCTAATTATTTTCTGTTAATTGCATTGCCGTTCTACTTGTCAATGTAATACTTTGGCTAGAACAATACTTTTTGCAGGTGCTAGTGCTGATGGATATTGTTGCCAGTTATCCCCAGCTTCCACTAATTTTTTAGTATACTAATTGGCTACTGCTTGTAACTCTTTAATTTGATCTCTAAGATCTACTAGTTTATTTTCTGCTATGGCTAGAGATGTTCTTAGCATATGGTAGTCAGGACTCTGATTTGGCCTCAGTTGGATGCTACTTGATGAAGTCTTTTCTAAAATATCATGACTAACATTATGACTATTCTGACTGTTTAAGAAGACAAAGTGTCCGCAGACACATGCCACAATATCTTTATAATTTTTGGATTTTTGTTGTTCCACAAGTTGTCTACCAGACACTGTTGGAGAAGTGTAATTTGCTTGCTAATTCTGAAACGAGATTGCCATTTGCTGGGAAATTCTGAAGTTGGAACGGGCCAAATGTGGTCTGGTTGTTCTGCTCAATCTGTAAAAATAATATAGTTAGCAAATATTAAGAGCAACTCGGGCTACTACTGGAGCTGTCTCCACGGGTGAGATTTGCTATTTCTCTTGCGATCTTGTCGCGAAAAGTATTAATAAATCTCTTAATGTCTGCTACTTCTCTGGATAAATTTCTATATACTGGGTGCAAAATTTGTCTGCTTTGTTCTAGGTATTCTATAATTCTTAAATATCGCCTATTCTCTGCGTGTAATATGAGAAGTTTCTCGTTATCATCCATTAATTATTTTGTAGGATGCGAGACATTTGGTGTGCTAGTTTATTGTCAGTACCTTTGATATGTTCGAACAATATTTTATAATTTTTATTTAATATTTGGTCCATAAAATTGGTCCATCGTTTATACCTAATTTTCTTTTTGTTTCTATTTTGGTAAAATTTTACTATTGCTTCGCAATCTGTTTTTACTAATATCTCTTTTTGTTAATGATGAACAAGCGAAAAGCGTCTAATCCGTAGCAGACTGCTAAAATTAATTTTATTTTTCTATTTATTTCTTATCTTCATTATTAAATGACTTCTGCGTGCTCTTCATTTTACTATATAATGACCAAGTTAATTTTTCCAGATCTTTGATAAATGGTCATGCATAATTTATTAAACCAAGGAATTGTTGTAAATGTTTAATAGTTGTGATGAGTGAAAAATCCAGAACCTTTTTACTTATGTGGCCTTGGAGTTTTATTTTTCCCTGCCTTAGAATTACTCCAAGGAATTCTATATTTGTTCGAAAGAATTGGGCCTTTTGGGTGCTAATAAATAATCATTGTTTCATAAATTCTGATAACATTAGTTTTAAATGGCTTATATGTTTTTCATGCGTTTTTGAGTGTACTAAAATATCATCTATATAAACACTTGTAAATTTCGATATTTATTGAATATATCATCCATTTTTCTTAGGAAAATGCTAGGTACATTTTTTAGTCCGAACTGCATCACTAACCATTCAAACTGTCCTAGTGGGCATGTGAATGTTGTCCATGGAATACTACTCGGATGCATCCTTACCAAAATCCTGATTTTAAATCAAATTTGCTCAAGACGTATTGGTTTTGGATGTTATTGAGTAACTCATTTTTATCAGGAATATTGTAGGCATCATCTTTGGTGTTATCATTTAATCGGCGTTAATCGATGACCATTCGTGATTTTCCACGAATTTGTTCATTATGTTTATTGACTATGAATGCTGCGCTACGATGTGGAGTATCACTGCGCTGAATGACCTTAAGGCGAAGTAAGTCATCAATATGCATTTTAAATTTGACTATATTGTCATTGGTAGCATCTATCTTTTGGGATAAAATGCGGAAATTTGGGTCTTTAAGTTCTAATTTGTAAAATAGTTTGTTTCTATCCCAATGACGCTGTGGATGAGTTCCAAATGTTTCATCTTTTTCTAATGTGCTAATAAGGTGGTCTATATCTGTATTTTCGGTCTCTAATAAAGTGTATACCAGATTCAGAGGAATTGTAGAAAGGATTGGTGAAGGGTAGGCTTTGAAATCGTCTATATAAAATTCGAGATTATTGACATAAGTTTCTAGTTTGTCTTCGCCTTGGGTAATGCAAGAGGAAGAAGACATTCACCTTGGCATTCTCCTTTTGTCTTACAATGGCATGTATGTGAGGTGGTGATGACAATGTTGGTTTCAACTCCACCACGCTTCCTATACAACTTTGATGTAAAACAGAGGGCTGGTTGTTGGAGGAGATGGAGACCGATACTGGTGATCAAAAGACCGTGGTACCAATTGACTAGGATGTTAAGTCCTATGACGCAATCGACATTGCTAAGTTGTAAATCGCGTACGGTGATACGGATCAGAAGAGCTTGGTCATGAGTCCAGGTATTGTTGCCAAGCTTATAACTAATTTTATAAGTGGTGTTTAATTGTTATTCGTAATGGAAGAGTTTACCGTCCATTTGTTGGACGTTAAATCGTTCTATGTTAGGGATTTGTTGGATATGTGCCGACGGTACTAGTTTGATGTCAAGCGAAGCATTGCTACATCCGGTATCGACGAGTCCTAAGACGTACAAAATCCAATCTCGAATTTTGAACCGTAGGTGGATTTTTAAACTATAGATACGAGGACCATGTCTTAACTCGGATGAAAGCGGTTTAGAAGGTGTATGTTTACTGCTAATGAGTTGGTATGGCTGGTCATATTATGGGTGAATCAATTCTTTGTAATTGGAACAAAGTAAGCGGAATTTAGTCAGAATTTTGCGGGCTAAATACCGCTCTCTAATGGTCTGGATTCGTTTATGAGAGACCTGAGCACGTAATTTTCTAATAAATATTGTGGCTGCTAGATAGTGCTTAATGCTACACTCAATGACTTGAGTGAGATAGATTTTATTACGTGGATGATCGTGAGCTAGAAAAGCTTCAATCATATGAAGATCAAATTTTAGGTTACGAAGCATGAACATGGTTATATATTTGTTCAAAAAGGGCAAATAAGTTTGCAACTTTTTTTGGATGGTTGATACTTGTATATGAAGATTGCTTAATTGGTTTTCTATGTTCAATATTCTTAATTCAATAATTTTCGTTGTAACTGATCTTTGTAAGGAGAGTTGTGCGATAGGTATTGTAAGATATTTTTCTTCAAGGCAAAATTTACAAGTTTTTATTAAACATAGGGTGCATTGGTATCTTAATGTTAGAGTCGAGTATCTAAAACAATAAACACGTGATTTATCGTTACTACCACTATTATGCTTCCAACTATGCTCACATGCCATTATATCTGTTTTAAGTATTGATCGATGAGATCTAGTTTGGATAAATTATCTTCGTAGGAATCGCGACACTTCCTATCAAATTCAACTAGTTCTCTTGACAATTCTTCTGTATCGCTATCAGAGTTAGGAAGATATCTATCATCTTGGTCATTAATACTAATAATGCTGTAAACACTTTTCGTGTCTCTAATTGTTTCGTCAACTTGTATTAAATCCTCATTTGTACATGCTATCAAGACAGTTTGTTTGTTATGTATATTATGCCTTTTATTACATTCTCTAACTAGATGCTTAGTAGAGGCACAAGTAAAACATGCTAAAGTTTTACTATGATTTTTTCGTCAATCATATTTTCTAACATGCCTATCTTTGTTTAGGTAGGGCTTCCTAGCATTACTTTTGCGTTAGAAATATTTTCTTTTATGTTTGTATTTATAATTATTCTGCGGTGGCCTGTAGTTAGTTTTTTATTCCTTGTCATATCTTTGGGGTGTATATATGTTTCGGCAAAAAACTATACTCGCCTTTGAGTTATCTATTGATTTGAAGATCAGTGCATTTTTCTACGAGACAATCTAGAATAAATTTTATTTTTGTACTGATATTGTCTACTTGGGGAAAATTTACTTGTCGTTCTTTATATTTCTTATATATAACGGTTACTAATGGATCTGGTAATTTTAGGAATAGTTTTTCTCCTATGATTTGATCATAAAAATATCCTGCAATACTACTATAATACATATAATCTTGGTGGAATGATTTGATGTAATGTTATTTCTTGATTTGGAGTTTTTCTAATCTCTTGATAGTCTCTATCTGGGCTGTTGGGGGTAATATTTGGTTGATACCCTAATAACAAGTATGTGATATTATTTGTGAAGTTGTATGGATTTGCGTCTAAGGAAATATCTCGGCTAAAGTCTTGAGAATATTCTTTCTTATAAGATTTCCAAATTGCTCTTGCTGTTTCTCCTAAAACCTTCTCAAGATAATTATACATCTTTTCAGGCGACTTGATGATTTCTAATTCATCATATTTTCTAACTACCATTTGACTACATATTTCCAATACTGTTGGTAATTTTTGGGGGTCATGCGCCGTGATATTTAATAATCTTCCATCATATATTAATAATTTTTTATCTATGGTTTCTAATGTCATTCGCTTTTCTTTAGGTTTATTAGTTTCTCTTTCTCCTTGATAGTCATTGTATGTGAGTGTAGGTGGTTGCCCTATTCTGTTGTCAATCTCCGTGTTAAATATATATGTATTACTTGCTTGAGATGTAGATTCTCCATTGACCAGTTCTATCTGCTGCACGTATTCTGTCGTGGCGTATAACGTTGATTCTTCTTGGAGCAGTAGGTCTCTATGCATTACTAAATGTCCCGATTCATTGAGTTCGAGTCTATCATAATCGTACATTAGGACTTCAGTTTCCATTCTATTTTCTAATCTAATCTGGTCGTCGTAAGTACCCTTGTAGTTATATCTAACTATTTGACCGTCTTCGATTCTGTTCATTTCACAGAGATTTTACATCGGAGTCTATCTCTTCTTGTTCAGGGATTGGTTTATACACATATCCTTGAAATCTTAGACTATAAGTGTTGTCCAAATTTTTGTATAACAGACTATTATCTGGATACTAACTATGCTGTTTGTTAAATTATCGCTGATATTCCAAGCTAGTCCTTCCAGTATGGCTGGGTCAATGTCCATGGGCTGGATCATTTTGACACCCGTACTGCTTATGACATATTTAATATGCTCAATATTAAGCTTGTATTTTGTGGTACTATTATTAGTTAATTTTCCTAATAATACGATATTTATTAGCAGGTTGCTGTGTCCGGTGAAATCTTCGTATCCTTTTGTTTGGATTTCTAATTCAATTTTATCTGTCTTTTATACTAACCATGAAGTCGGCGATACAGTAAAATATTCCTTTGTTTCATGTCGTGTCCACTTCCATGACGACGATCATCGCTTTATGGTCGTCCAACCGCCATCTCTTATCTAAGAGAGTAATTAGGACCTTTGTGCCTAATCTTTTTCTTGCTAGTCCCTTTAATCCTATGACTATTAATCCAAGATAAACTAATTTTTTGTCTGTCTGTTTTATCTGGCTTATCGTATTCTGGCTGACTAACTTTATATTATTGAGAGAGTTTGTAACGAGCAGTTCTTATTCTCTGTTAATCCTTAATAATTGAGTGTTAAAATTAAATCTGCTTACGTGGTATTACGTTTTTTGGGTTGAGGAGGTTGATTTGATGGTTATTATATAACACTAAATCTTGTTCGACATCTAATACTTTTTCTAAAGTTGTTTCTTTTTTCGGTTTTTGTCTTAGTGATTGTCCTAAAAAGGAGAGTGTGCTGACTTGACTATTATCTTATGTTACCGTTCTACAGGTTGTTGCTATTGCTTGAGAACTCATCTTTTTATGATGCCAAATTTGTATGGCTCTCGCTGTTTTGTAGATTTTTCGTTTCCTATTTTTAAGTCCTTTAAGTATCCTATTAGTCCTTCGATTTGAGTCCTCTTTATAACTGATGGGTTTTTGGATTATACTTTCTATTTTATTATGTAGCTGGATTAATAAGTGGATTATGATATTATTTTGTCTGTTCAAAATTTTATCACTCTCAACTTGTGCATCGTAGTTACTAAATCCTATGGAGTTTTTTAAATATATATTTGTATACCTAATGACTTTTTTATATTATGTTGATTCCATTATGCTCTTTTTATTTCTTGAAGTATACTTTCGATTTTATTGTATTGTGATTGTAAAACTTTATGATGTGTTTCTATTCGCTGCAAAATTGTGTTCGGGATTAAAGGAATTTCTTTTTCATGTATTATTATTTTTTAGGTTTTCGTACACATGAGTAAGTTGATTCGTGATATACTGCTGATTGGTGGTTATTTTTTTTAAAAGTTTATTTTTATGATTTAAAGATTCGATGTTAATTTGGTACAGTTTCATATATTTGTTGGTCGTAAATTCTAATGTTTTACTGAGGCTTATGAATAAATCTATTAGAGTATTTAATTGGCTATTTACTCCGTGCAATGAGTGTGTGTGCGAAGAGTGACAGTAGCACTCGTGCTTAAAATCGTTATCTACTTCGACTGTGTGGTTATTTTTCGCAAATATTTCTAAATCTAAGTAATCAAATTTTTGAAAATTGTTCATCCTCCTCCTCTGAGACCAATTTAAGAGACGGTGAGCGTAATCGTAAATTTATTTAAGAGACGATGAGCGTAATCGTAAATTTACGACTTGTTTTTATAATTACCTCTCTTATTCTACTACAGCTAATAACCCGACTGGTTAGTAGGTAGGAGCTTTTGATCTTAACTTCTTTTCTTCCTAACATTATTGAGACTACTATCTTAACTTCTTTTATTTTTAACATGCTTATTATTTTATAAAATAAGTTTTGATTTTGTAAAATCTATCTTGCTATTTGGTAAAATAATTTTAACAAATCCTCTCCTCTCCGAGTGTATTTCGAATATGCTTCTTTTTCACTTCCTGAAAGATAATCTGTAGGAGGGCCATCCCGAGCGTAAGTTATCCCATGAGTCCTTACTACGCCCCTTTCGGTCTCAATTAGTTTAAATTTAGAAATTATAACAAAGTTGTTTATATCAGTATTTGCCTGCGGCTGTGATACTTTTTCCCTACGACCTCTCGCCTGGCGGTACTTCTCCTCCCCGGCCCCCGGGTTTATACTGATATAATTTTTGTTATAATTTCCTTATTCAAACTTCTTTATCTCGTTGGGGTTGGCCTCAGCCACCCATGGGCTGAGCTTGCTATAACTCAGTAATCTACTGGTATGTAGTCGAGTACATACACCTGTGGACCATCTTCAGATCACGTGAAATATCTTCATGTTCGTTTCCTCCGGAGAGGATGAGACGGGACTACTCACTAAACATTCACAAAAGAAATCAAGAAAACTTACTTATTTTATTCAAAATATAAAATATACTTACAGTACAACTGCACAATAGTTCTTGAAAACACAAACTCTTACAAGCACTTACTATGAACTCTGTATAGAACCGTGTGTCCTAGAACTTATCTCTCACCTCTTTATATAGAGGGGCGAGCTTTTAGTCTGGATGCAAACAGGTACAAATATATTATAATTAAATACGCATTACAGTCATTTTTTTATTTATAAAGATAATAGAAGACCCGCTATGGTCTTTTATTATTATTATCAGAGCACCTTGGCTGTTAGAAAGATGCCTCTACCAACTTTATTATAATATGAAATATGCGCTCATATTTTCTATAGTTTATTCACAGCTCATCCACAGTTTTTCTGTGGTTGAAGCCACGGTAGTGACAAAAGTGATAAGAGCGATTAACGAAGAAAACCACTCACAAAAACCAGAGGCGGAGTCTGGCCTTCTACTCATTGCCGATACATACTGCATAGGATTAATTATGCTGTAACTTTGACCGATTCTTCTGCTAGTGAGTCTTCATCATCAGAGAGACAGCCATATCTTTCGACAAAGTATTTAATTCTATTCCGTTCACAATGTTTTGTTAACTTGTGATCAGAATCTTTGAAGCTAAGGCTTCTTGGATAAAATAATTTTACATCATCTTGGTGTAGTCATACGCGAAAATCCCGTGTTTCTACTGCGAGAACTCTATTGTACGGGAGGTCTACATCGTTGTCTTTTTTATAACTTCTGAAAGCCGTGATTTGTTTAGGCAGGCTGCAGAGTTCTGTGCTGGCGATGTTTGAGTTATTGATATAGTTTGCCTGGATAACCAGCTTTTCTTTGAATTTGAAGATATATATATTTCTCTTTTACTATTTTCTAAATAATTTGGTTCAAAGCATGGGGGGATGACCCGTATATGGGTCTCGACTCCTCCATAAGGTGTTGTATCGAATAACTGGAATATAACTTCGGCTATTCTTGCTTCTTGGATATGTCTAACATGCCCCTTTCTAGTGAAGAGGAGGCGAGTGATTAATTCTAATTCCATTAGATTTGGAATGGTTAATTCTACTCCCGATATTGTTATATCGGTCCATTTGCTATATCTATCTGTAATCGTATCTACGAGAAATGTAACTCGCTATCCCTTGTTTATGAGTAAGTTATGCATTCTATTTTGGCCCACTTTGAGAGTCTCCTCTTTCGAAGTAGCCAAATTTCTAAGTATTTTCTGGTAATTGCATTAACGTTCTTAACGTTGAGATGTATAGAGGCCTAGGCTTGGTAGTGTGGATGCCCGCCTAGTAGTGGAAAACCCGTTCCACTGTCACCGTCTGACCATGACAGATGACGTCTGAGAGGTTAGCTAGCTGCTCGAAAAGTGAGAACTACAAGTCTGTGTCGACATAGCAGTTGCATGTGCGTGAGCATGAGTGAGTCATCACATTGCATGCATATCATTGCGTTCATTAAATACACAAGATCCTCATCATATAAGTTTGTATGAACACTCTTATATGATGAGTTACTTTACTGTTGAGCCGATCATTAACTTATATGTCTGTATGGACATTCATATAAGTTAAGTTACTTCCCGTTGTAGATTCATACTTGTACACTGCTATTGGTTGTAGAATTGCTCGATTAGATTGTTGTAGTTACATGCTATATATACTGTGATTATCCTGACATTACTTAGTTCTTTACCACCTGCTTTGTACTACAACTATTATATATATTGTGCCCTCTTCTTTTCTTCGTCCGGTGCCTAAGAGTCGCCGGGGTAGCGGATGTGATAGACACTTAGTGTTTATGACTAACAGTTGCTACATCTTCTTTTTTAGGAGGAAACCCCGCAGATAGAGCAACAGTAGGTTATGCAGGAGGACAGCCAGGGCAGAACGACAGAGCCTGAAGTGACGATACCATCGTTGCCATTAGTGACTGATGTGAGTTTTTGTGAGACTCATTTTGTAGCTTTTTGGCATGATGTACTCAGATATTATAAAAGCCCTAATTGCTTCTTTTAATTTGATGTATTTGGACTATTATACTAGTTTGCAATTTTGACTTCTGCTTATATTCTTATGTTGTATTGACAATGATGATATTGGTTTTAGCCGGCAGGATAAACGTCTTGTGGTACAAGTCGACCCGTGTGTTGGCGCTACCGCAAGACGACTGTTCTGGGCATAAGATTCCTCTCGGCCGTGTCTTGTGTTCCGGAAGGGGGGTATTACAGATGCATCATTCGTCACATCGTAGTACTTTCCCATATATTTATTTTGTATTTTATTTCATGTACTTATTTTTCATTTCATGTACTCGTTCTCATATCATGCACTTGTTTGAATCGTCGGTTTGATCGTCCGACGAGACGCTGATTAAAAAGATCCGGTAATTTAGGTAGTAGGAACGGAAAAAGGCAAGTTTTAATTCGCCGGGGGCGGGCGGAGCCGCCGTCGCCGGCGGATCCCGCCGGGGGAGGGCGGAGCCCGCCGTCGCCGGCGGAGCCCGCCGGGGGCGGGCGGAGCCCGCCATCGCCGGCCGGTTACTGTGGCGCGTGGCCATCGGGCCGGAGGCCCGTGCCTGTCGCTCGTATATATATATATATATATATATATATATATATATATATATATATATATATATATATATATAAAACTGACGATAAGCTGCTATTATTCCAGTTATATTATGCTACATGTTTCTTCAGATAGTTTCTCCTAGCTTATATATGAAATGATGTACTAACCCTCCCGTGCTTCAATTATTTACTTTTGTTGGGTGTGTAGGCTCGTCCCCAAAATATGGATCCGAGAAGGAGATGTGTTTCCACTTAGCTCTGTGACTAACATTTATTTTAATAACCACTCACAGGAGACGGAGCACCGTGATGTCCAGCTGTCGCAAGACGATATGACGACTGATAGGACTACCCGAGTAGAGCCACCCCTATCGTCTCCAGACTTCCGAGACGAGATTTATTAGCGCGCATGCTTGAATGAGAAAGTGTGTTAGCAGTAAACCTTTTGAAGCATACGGGCTTGATTTTTAAACAGTGGATACGGCCTATGCTTGCTCTGATAAATATAAATTGTTATATTTTTGTGGCTTTCTGTTATTGCTTCCGCAACTCTATTATGTGATGTGAATGTTGTGAATCAAGCCAGGCAAGATGACCAACTAGTGTTTAATAGAGTGGGTTGTTGGCACTTGGGAAGTACTAGGTGGACGTCTTGGGTAGTAAGTGTTGGGTCCATTGATCCCAATATCCTATATTTTAAGAAGTAAAACAGGTCAATGGTATACACATAGTTGTATTTGATGTATATTTAAGTTCATACATACAGGTTGGTCTTTCTCACAATGATTGGACATATAGTTCAAGAGACAATGACAAGTGGACTCAAAGTGATAGGCTGGAAATTCAGGAAACTGCCCAAGTCCAGAAGCATTGAGTGAGGCAAGCTCACTCAATGACATACAACTAATAGCATTGAGAGAAGGCTGACAGTCAAAGCTTACAGTATTGAAAAGGCAGAAATGTGGCTAAGTACACAGGCGTTGAATGAGCTCAAGTCACTTAACGCCATATGGCCAGAATTGTTGAGTGAAGGATATCATGTAAAAGCCTAAGCAGTGGAAGGCAGAAAATTAACTAAGTCCAGAAGCATTGAGTGAAGCTTCATCACTCAACGCCATGCTGTGTCTGTCAACGCCAAACTTCAGCAAGAAGGCAAGATTGCAAAAAATTAGGTTAAGTATAAAAGCGTTGAGTGAAGCTTATACACTCAACGCTCTCAGCGCCATCAGGCAGAAAGCTGAAGAATATGGCCAAGGCAAAAAGCGTTGAGTGAGGCATATACACTCAATTCTCTCAACGCTTCTAAGTATAAAGGGCAGAAGAATGTGGCCAAGGCAAAAAGCGTTGAGTGATGCATATACACTCAACGCTTTCAACGCCTAGCAGAGCTGAAATATTTTCAAGTCCAGATTCGTTGAGTATGACCTATTCACTCAACGCCACTCAACGCCTAGCAGAGCTGAAGAAAATTCTAAGTCCAGAATCGTTGAGTATTTCTTATACACTTTTTGTCGAGCTGAGCTTTGAGTTCGTTGAACTGAGTTCAGAGTTCGTCGAACTCAGCTTTCACTTATTCATCAACCTGAGGATTTCTAGAATGATGCTTGATTTCATCGAGCTGAGCTCAGGGTTTGTCGAACTGAGTTTTGAGTTCATTGAACTGAGAATTTCTGAAATGATGCTTGATTTCGTCGAGCTGAGCTCTGGATTCGTCGAACTGAGTTTTGAGTTTGTCGAACTGAGGATTTCTTAAATGATGCTTGATTTTGCTAAGTCCAGAATGATGCTGACGTCAGCAAAGTCAACAAGTCAATGAATTTCAGATCCGTTATTTAAATGCTGCAAATCGACATTACCGTCATCGCCAGTCTACAATGAATCTCAATTTGATTAAGCTGAGGTTTTAACCACCGTTAAAACTAGGACATGTATCAATCATCCCACAAATCGATGGGATTATAAATACAGCTAAGATCAAAATCAAATAAGTTTTTCTGATTAACATTATGAAAATAAGAAGCAGGAGTTCGTCGTCTTCATCCGCCATTGTTATAGAACCAAGAACTTCAATTGATAAATCACAAGGGTTTTTGAGTTCGCTGGTGAAATAAATATCTACTATAGCAAGAACAGAGGATCTCTCTGAGGAAGACGAATCAGTCTCGGCAAGCCATAGCTGATGTTGATTCACGATCCAAGCCAAGCCTAATTTGAAGTTCTTTCTCTAGATCGCTGAAGAAAAAGAAGATATCTGTGCTGAGTTTTTCTCTGGACAGAAGGAGAGACAGTGCAGTTCATTTCATGCCAATAAAGGTTAGCTGATTGAAGACATTCATTCTTAATATTCCCCCTTCATCAGCAAGAACAGGATCAAGGTCCCGAGGAACTTCCAACACAAGTCGCTGGTAGTCGAAGATTATCATTCTTGTTGTTGGGAAGTAGATAGGGCTGAGATTTACTTAGCCCAGGAAGAAATTGACTTAGAGAATAATTTCTATTGAGTCAAATCAACAACTCTTTCAAAATCAGTGGATCTGTGAAAGATCTGTGTTGAGGCCTAGATCGATTTGGCTGTGTGTGAGATCTTA
Organism: Platanthera guangdongensis; assembly: GCA_039583875.1. Lineage (NCBI taxonomy): Eukaryota > Viridiplantae > Streptophyta > Magnoliopsida > Asparagales > Orchidaceae > Platanthera > Platanthera guangdongensis. Next base: position 56,245,623 of record CM077160.1, on the reverse strand, counting down.
TTGTAAAGCCTAAATTATAATGGTTGTGAGAAAAATCTGTGAGATCTGTGTTAGGGTCATGGGCCTGTGATTGGATTCCTGTGTGGATCAATGTGGGGTTGTTTCTCCAAGCCTGTGTAAAGGGCATTTGTGCCTGTATGTGGTTGTCAGGAGATTACTGTGTGAAGGGCTGTGAGCCAGTGTTGTAAGTCTCAGTGGAGACTAACTGATCCAGTGGGATCGTGTTGTAATCTCTGATGAGCCATAATATTTGGAGAAAAGCCTTGTTTAATATACTGTTAGAAAGGCGGAGAGAGACAGTGGATGTACCCATACACTAGGGAACCACAATAAAAATATGGTCTGATGTGTACTGTGTTTTGCTGTGCTGAGTATTGTGTTTCTTGAAAGCTGAATTAATTATACACAGTAGGACTTAAGTCATAAAAGATTTTAAAGAGTCTTAAAAAGACTGCAATAACCTATTCACCCCCCTCTAGGTGATTAGCTACCCGTCTAATCAAAGACTTTCAGTAAGGCCTGTCTCCGACCCGACCCTGACAAAGGTTGGGGGACCCCTGCTGCATCTGCTCCCGAAGGATAATGGAGGCACCCTCTTTAGCTCCATACTGAAGAACCCCTGTTGTAGCCCTAGGGTAAAGGCCACCATGAGGATATGCCCTGGCGTCTCCTGCACCTGGAGGACCTCCTCCTGGAACCTATTTACATAGCTTCCTAGGGTTTCGTTCACTCCCTGCTTGATGAGAAATATAGACACTGGCTCCTTCTTCCTCTTCTTCAAGGTTTTGAACCTCAGAAGAAACCCTTGCGCAGGTCCTCAAAACAGTAGATGGAGCTGGCAGGGAGCTGATGGAACTAGTCCCTCACCTTCTCCTTGTGGGTGATAGCAAAGAGCCAGCACTTGAAAGAATACGACATCTGTCAGATCGAAACGACATCCTCGAACCATTGTATGTGCTGGACTGGATCATTCCTTCAGGTGTAGTAGGACATTTCTGGCTCGCGAAAACCCTCTAGAACTGGGGCGGATGAGACCAGCTCGCTGAAGAGACTTCCCTCTCCTGTTAGTTGAGCCGAGCAGTCTCTCGCTTCCACCTTATCGGACCTTCCCACACTCACCAAGCCAGGGAACAGGGCTCACCCTAGTAGATATCTCCCACTTCCTTCCGCTGTCGCTTCTTTCTCAGGTCTCCTAGCAGGGCCGTTCTCGCCCAAAGTTGGGGGTATGACCACTGGGACCGATGGTGTCGAGCACTCGCCACGAGCATTGAGTGTGAATGTTATGAGGTTCCACATCTCTTGCCGGAAGTCCTCGAACATGCCTAGAGTGGCGAGAGGGGGGTGGGAGGTGGCGAGTCGACCTGGTCAAATCCTTGCCCTTTGCCTCCAGCTATTGAATTCGCTATGGTTTTCGGTGCCGATCACTCTCCACGCTCACCACACCAAAATATTGAAACCGAGAACCGGCTTCCGTGGAGTTTGAACCCTTGGGGAAGGGGTGACCGCACACTTACTTTGCATAGAAAACTTGACCAATCAAAGACTTAGAGCCTAGAACGGACCCGAGTGTCCAGCACGGAGGTCCCACCACACACCTAGAAGATCTTAGAGTGCTTCCCCTCCTTAACCTGTGTTGAGCTAAGGGAACCTCAGAGAGCACAAGAAGATCTGGGAGTTATAGAATTAAAAAAGCTTGCTTTCTGAGGTACCCCCTTGGATTTTTTATAGATTTCAAAGTATGGACTGTAAATAGAATGACTCCGTTGTTCTAAACAACTATATGCAGCCAAAAGTGGTCTGCCAAAAACCAAACTCCACTATTCTGAGGAGCTAAATGCAGACCACCACGGGCATCCAGGTAATGCTGCCTCTAGACCCTACTAGGCGAGTGGTCAATGGGGCATCACTCGCCTAGTGGGGCGACTGCCTATTAAGCCAAGCACTCGCCAATGCAGCACTCCTTCAAGGGTGAATGTGCGATCTCAATGCCACTCGCCTGAAGGGTAAAGCCCTTGCGCCTGCTATGGGTGTGAGCCTTCCCACCTACTATGGGTGGGAACACTTCCTCTTCTTGGCCTTCTTGGACCTGAATGTCCCACAAAGCCTTGATCTTGCAGGGGGGACCCACTCAAGAATACGAGGTTGTACACCAAAAACGTTTAACCTAACTCAGAGTGCATTTTAGACAAAGATTATTAAATGCTTAAGAGAACCCAACCAATTGAATGTCCACAAAAGTAAATATGAGTGAAAGTACAATAAACAAATGTTATGACCTTAAGGCCATACAAGTTTCATCTAAAATAACATTGTCTTACATACATTGGCATGCAGGTCGGCCACACATGAAACTATAATAAAATAAAACAGGTAATTTGCTTTGGACTTTAAGGGCCAACATAGTAATCCCGGGCTCCAACCCACTATTTACCACTTGGCTCAGCTGTACCTGCACAAAACATACCACCACAATGGTGGCAAACATAGCAACGATCAGCATTAACTGAACAAATTATAACGACCTTGCCCCTCACTCGGGGTGGCGGTGCTCCTTCCCTGTAGGAATTATCGTAATTATTTATTAGCAATCAGGACATGCAACTTATGCACCATTCTCCACAGACATTGGCACGACCGTCCAATGCCCCCCGCTCTCACATTCTTGGTGCACAAGACCTCAAAGGGTCACACCTCTGTTCTCTGTGATGGTCAACAATGTTTGAGCATTCAGTCTTTTAGGGATGAAGCCAAAGACAACGCCCATATGGCTATGACAAAGTCATGTGTTTTACACTTTGACTCACTCCAAGTCGATCAACATAGGATTGGGTACAGTTAAGCTCTTTCCTGGTGCTTAATTCGTCGGGCGTACCAAGCCACGATGCGGGTCAACATGCTCTTTCCTGCTCGTACTAATCATAACTCTGTTATGATTCTAGGCTATCACTCACAACCGCCTAAGCTGGGTCACACAGGCACTCAACTCACAAGTTGGCCCCAGGGTATTCAAAAGACAGTCCTCACCAAATGGCCCCTAGGTCTCCACAAGATAGGTCTAGCAAAACATTGGCCACCAGGTCTCCAAGAGACAGGTCTGACAAAAACATATGCTCACTGGGAGCTACAACCAGTAGTAGCGCTACCGCCACGCGGTAGGGGACAGACTATAGATTATTCTCCTTAAACAGTTGTTTTCCTGGAGGCCATTACCAGTACTCTCCCTACAGACACCTGCACCCCTCGTGACTCCAAAATCTACGCAACTACCACGAAGTATTCTCTGTCATGCACAATATACAAACATCATCAATCCATACCAACCTATCCGGATGGGCTTCATACAACATGCCTATACAATACTTCGATTCCAGATCTAAATGCAATACTAACGAGGATACACGGATCTACCCGTCAGGAGAACCACTTATGCGTGTTCGTGGAGCATCTAAAATGCCAAAAAAGGACTTTATATGTCCAAGGAAGAGGATCGTTACCCAAGAAGTCTTTGCCGCCATAAGAGAGATTATCGCCAGATAGAAACGACCGATATGGCTTTGCCTCCTTAGATCCGAACTCGTCATGCGAATCCGAGCCTCGAAACTCCAATTGTGGCGAGATCTCTTTCAGCCGACGCTCCTCGTCCTTCCTCCAAACACTCAGAATTAGGGCTTAGAAAAATGAAGTGAAAACGCCATTTCCTACACTTTAAATCGAGCTACTGTCGCTCGGTAACTAGCGACCGCCGCAAGATACCTCAAACGATGACTCGAATCACGTGCCCACCGCCCATGACCATTAATCATAGGTCGACATGTGGCCACGCCATTACAGCCTACTATGCGGCGCGATAGGCTACTATAGCCACGCAGTATCTAGTATTGGTTACGAAACGACTGCTAGCACTACTGTCGCGCAATATCATCTATTGCTGCCCGGTATCTCCTCGAGAGCTTTCCCCAATAAATCGGCTTTGCTACCGCCAGCGGTATCACTACCGCTGGGCGGTAACTTCCCGAGAGCTCTGCCACCCAACTCACGAAACTACTTCCAGCGATAATAATATATTGTCGCGTGGTAGCCCCTACATCGTATCCATATGGCACTCTCTATTCCCTGACTCTACCATGGCATGGTATTACTACCGCAAAGTGGTTGTACCTCACTGTGAGGTATCCCGGCTAACATAGCTTCCGCTACCGTCGGCGTTAACTTTACCACCGATCAGTAACTAGCAGAAACCATTTTCCTGCCTCAGGAACTTGTGGAGTTACAATACGTACATGATAGGGCCATGCAGGTGCGCCCGACCTGCACGTGAATACGAGTACGACCGTGCCTCGAGCAACTTTCCCTTATGTCCCGCGCTCGGCTAGCCTGTGCGGCCGCACCCTGCGCAGCTACACGCAACCGCAGGGTCGCGCCCTTGAATAACTGTTGTGTCGCTCCCTCGTACGACCAAACATGACCAGCCCGTGCATCCGCAGGGCCGTGCCCTCGTCTGACCACACTCTCCGGGGCCACACGTTATGCGTCCGCTCCCTGTACGCGCTGCACACACAATGCGCCCATGCGCACATGCACTAGCGACAGTCATCATCGCCGCCAACGACCCCCGCCGTCTCTGGCCTCCTCCTTCATCGTCGTATGCCTCTGGCCGCCTCCTTCTACGGGAATCTTGCCCGGGCCACCCGAACTGACCAAGAGCGGCACTCTTGTCATTTCGGAAAAAATGGTGATTCGGTTTTTCCACGTATAAAATGCCTCTTTCCATTTGATGCGATTCATTTTGACTGTTAGCATGCCCGATCCAATTCCGAACTAAGGCGTTATGATTCCTCCAGACCAGGGAAATACCGGGCGACTCAAAACATTTTGGTGTTGTCTGTGGGAAAGGTGTTCCTAAGAGCTCTAACAAATCTCAGCATTCCTCCAGCTTGTAGCAATAACAAAGGGAAGCATGCACTCTAACCGCCAGACGGTTCTCAAAGAACCTAACAATCATGCATCCAATGACTTACCCACCCTCTAGGCGCCTTGCCTCGAGGAACTCATCACTGCACTATCATCATCAATATAGGAGCGCATACGGCAGATTGAAGAGCGTTAGACACAAGTGCTCACCTTACTGAAGGAGATGTGAGCTTCCAAAACCTCAGGGAAGCATCCCATGGAAAGCAGTCGAGCCTCAATCAACTCAGGGTACCAATCACCCAGTAGGGTGGCCCGCACCACGCGCCCTATGGAGACTTGGTGGGCGAGCACCATCCTCCAGAAGCCCTACTCCCAAAAAGTGCAATAAACCCCTTGACGAAACCTCGTAAGGCATGAGACAGTAACATTTCGCCGAACTCGGCGCCTCTCTCACGGAAATTCTAGATGCCCTCAGAAATCACCCCAACTCTAGAGGCCTAATGTGCTTCCTCGGGGGAGGGCAATCAGTCTTAGTATTGCAACTTTTACAAAGAATACGAGCACAACACCGAAGAATGCATGCGCTTGAAGGAGGAGGTCGAATGACTCGCACACCATGGACTCCTCGAGAAGTCTCATAAAAAGGCTCGGGTTGCACCACCAACCTCGAGAGAACCACCGAAGGGGAAGTACTACAAGGGGATGTCTCTCAGGAAGCTGCCAGAGTTGACCCAACCAACTGTCCCCAATATCTTGACGTCTGCTCACCACATCCGGGAAACCCTTTGGAGTCCGCTAGTCGAAATACCCAGGATAATGATCGACGATGACGGATCCTCCAACGTTTTATTCCTACTAACTCTTCTTTAGCTCGAACTCTCTGGTAGAGACGTCTAGCTCAGTTCAGGGTACGCATATGTCACAGGGCACCAAACAAGCCCGATCGTAGGAAGTATCATCCTTCTAGTGACTCTGGGGGTCCCCTAGTAGTGATCACGTATGACGTACAATTCATCATCATCCAGGTCACCTCGACATGCCATGCCATCCTTAGGGGACCAATACTAAGGACACTCCGCACCGACACACTCGCTCAAGGCATTGTATTAGATATCCGCCCGCAGGTCTCCTTCCTGAGGGCCTTCAGGCCGTAGAAGCGCAGACGAACTCCAGACCAACACGTTCCCTACTGTCTACAACCTTCCCTATTTTCGTCTTGAAGAATAATCCGCGAAGGTGGATTCGTGAGCATTTGTATCTTTATTTTTAGCAATGCAACGTCTGTTTTCCCTTCCATTGCAAATGGTCCATCACAAGGCTAGATTGGCGAAAGCCTTTCTGCACTTTACAGGCGAGATTGACAAAAGCCTTTCTGCACCTCCTATGCGAGATTGACGAAAACCTTTCTGCACATCCCAGATGAGATTAACAAAATCCTTTCTCCACCTCCTAGTCGAGATTGACAAAAGTATTTCTATACCTTAGGCGAGATCGACGAAAGCCCTTCTGAACCTTAGGCGAGATGGACAAATGTCTGTATGTACCTCCCATGCGAGACGAACAAAGGTTCATCTGCACCTTCACTTAGATGAATCTGGGTTCTCCTGAGGCTTGAACGAACAAAGTTTCTTCACCACCTCCACCCGAATGAACCTATGTCCTCCCGAGACGCGAATGAACAAAGGTTCTTTTCCACCTCCACTTAGATGAACCCCGATTCTCCTAGGATGCTAACAAATAAATGTTCTTTGATACCTCTACCCAAACGGACCACAGTTCTCCTGAGATGCGAACGAATAAAGGTTCTTCGCCACCTCTGTTTGGATGGACCCTAGTTCTCCTAAGACACAAAAGAGCACAAGTTCTTTGCCACTTCCGCCTGGATGAACTCTGGTCCCCCTGAGGCACGAGCGAACAAAGGTTCCTTGCCCCTCCGCATGGACGAATCCCAGTTCTCCTAAAGGCACAGACAAAGGTTACTCACCATCATTGCTCTAGGTGCGGGCAAGTGGGGGCACATCGCCTTCAAGCCCTCAGTAGCCTATGACTATCCCATAAGTGTGAACAAGTAAGCAACTCTTAAGCAAAGCACTAATTTTCCAAAAAGAATAGCGCACCAAAGCACAACATATCTGAAACTAAAAAGGGTCTCCACTCAAATGAAAGGTGCCACATGGACTACATTATTGTAAAAAGCAAAAGTATACAACGACGCAAAATTATACCTACAACAAAAAAAGAAAATCAAAACAAACTTTGGAAGAAGAAGTCCCATGGATCATCCCCCCACAACATCATCAGCATCGTTGTCTGAGGCATCCTCCATGCTTAGGGCATCCTCTATGCCCAAGGCATCGCGCTCCGGGAAACTCAAGCCACTCGAAATCCCTTTGCTGAAACCCAAGAAGTACGCCGCTTAGCGCTCATCCTCCATGAGTGGATCAACCTATCATCATCATCTCAGAATACCCCTCCTCTGTAATGCAAGACTTCTCCACCTCAAAGTCATGAGAGGCTTTGTATTTGGCCACCGCAGCCACTACACGACCTCGACCTCCTCTCGCTCAGAAATCGGTCGAGCAATCTCTTTCTTCAGCTGTTTGACCTCCCCTCCTACTGGTACAACGTAGCATCAGCCGTCTCAGTACAACAGACCACCTCTGTAAGGATCACCTCAACAGAAGCCAGCCTCCCACAAAGAGACGCGATCTTAGAGTCGGTTGTGCTCAGCTTATCCCGAAGAGTCTCCACCTCAGACTGAGAGGATGAAAACTGAGATTCGGTATTAACCATCCAAGAAATTTGTTCCTCATTCCTCCAGGCCTCCGCCAACGAGTCCTCAAAATTGGCTAGCTTCGCCCGCAGAGAAAGAAAATCATCATACATTGTTACGTAGGTATCGTTCCACGAGAGCAAAATATCACGAGCCTCATCAAGCTGCAAGCATGAAAAACAAATCATTTTCATGCACAATACAAGACAAAAGAAGTAAAATATTAGAGGCAACCAACATACCTTCCTAAGAAGTGCATGATAAGCAGAACATTCCCGCTCCTTCCCCCTCCCCATCTCCAACGACAACTCCGGGACCGCTCGATAAGCAGGCGATCGCGGGAATCTCTGGTATATCGTCATTCTCTGCGGGCGTCAGATCAACAACCAAATCATCTGGACAGTCATCGACACCGTCAATAATGACCTTGGGGCAGTAGAGGACGACCCACCTTCTCCCTAGCACTGCAAAATGTTCAGCTTCCTCTTTTTTCCATGCTCTAGTGGCACAGCACAGCTCCGCTCCTCATCTATCGAAAGGGACGCAAGAACTAGCATCTTCACAACAACAAATGCGCTGATCTTATAAAGAACAACCCACAGCCTGCGTGGATCCTCAAAACCCAGTAATGGAGAAAAGTCATGCTCCTTCCCTGTAAGATGATGACAACAGTCAGGATGATCCCACCAAGTCTCGGGCAGCTCCCACGGGTTCTTGACGATACAAAGTCCTTCCAGGATGATAATCAGTCTTGTCCTGAAACGATATTGACTTTTTGTTTCTCCGAACTTTGAAACGATCACCTAAGCCAAGGTATATCTCGCACCACTCATGAAAGAGGCAAACCGACATCTAGGATCCGTGCTCTTGAAAGAAGCAAAGAAGCCCCATAATCCTCTCTATCCCCGTCAGATAAAACTACATCAATGGAATGCTACAGAACTGAAGTACAATGATTGCCTCCTCTGTAGGAGGGATCCAAAATCCTGCCCTCATGCACCCCTTCGTAATCGCAAAGTGGCCCGCAGGAGGGTACTGAACATGCTCTGATGTGGAAGAAATTACAATTTTGACATCGTCCAAAATCCTAAAGCGCATTCTCCAGCTGCTCATACGAGCAGAGGTTAAGGATGACGATAGCGCATCGATCACTGCGGAACACCACCTTTTGACGCCTATAAAAGAAACAGGCATCAGTACCAAAGTAAGCCAAGTAAAAAAGATCAGCATGTATGGAGGACGGCATGACCACGAAAGCAACCCCGGGCACGAGCGCGGGTAAACCTACACATAAGTGCGTCTGCATACAGGCAGCCACGTGCGCCCGGCCCCTGCTGCGCGTACATGCGCAACCGTCCCTGGTTGTGCGTACGTGCAACCGGCCTAGCACGTTTGCCTGCCCAACCACCTCCGCGTGGGCTCCCCCACCACCTCCATGCTCACCACCTCTTCTGTCACCTCCACACCAGAGCCCTTCTGAGCGAAACTTCCATGGGCACCCTCTTCCACTTGCCTCGCTTCTAAATCCTGAGTTAAGAAAAATACTAAACTTCTTCAAGGTGGACATGATGGCCACGGAAGCACCACAAAATACAAAATCTTTACAGTAACGTGAGGAAAGAACGGAATGACCCCTCTAATTTATAGGCATTAGAGAGAAGGCTCATGATGGAAGGCCACCAAATTTCCAAGATATTACTTGCAAAATTCTCCTTCCTCAAAAAGGCAGCGAATAAGCATCAATCTTTGACTAATATATCTCAAAATATGTCAGATAATTTTATGATGATCGGAACACACTAGGGAAAGCAAGAAATTTTTGTGCTCATTGCTTCGCGGATCTAGATTCATAAAAATTTGGTGGCATATGATGTGTTCATCCCTGAAATTTCTAAGTGACCGTCATGATGCGGGCCAAGTACGCATGGGTTTGACTGGACCGATTTTGCGTATCAAAGCCGCCAGCCCCGGGAACTACCCAAATAATATGCTGAACTCGTACGTGCATGACAGGGATGCGCAGGCGGACCCGGTTAGTGTGCGCACGACTGTGCCCAGCATAGCCTGCGCCTCACCGCCCGCGCACCCACAGGGCCGCCCCCCGTAGGGCCGTGTCCCCATGCGGCTGCGCACCACATGATCGCATGTGGTCACTGTGCTGCGCCCTCGCATAGCCGCACGCAGCAAGCCCTCATAGCCGCAGAAGATGCCCCCGCCACGTGTGCGCACAGGTGGCGATCGTTGCACTATACAACTCAGGAAGGTAACCCGACACTGCCGACCCACCAGGAAGCACGCTCACTTCCGGCGGTACAGCCTAAATATTACTTATGTTCACTTGTGTTCTTACAAGCTAAAAACAAATATCATAATCAAAATCAGAATAACCATGTAAGATAAAATTATCATAATAGGGATGCCATAAACCTAATTTCGAAGTACCAATAAGATATCTAAAAATATGTTTAACCACGTTTAAAAAATATTCTTTAGGATTAGTCTGAAATCTAGGACACAAACATACTACAAATATATCCACCTCAATTTGAGCATATCCTTTTGCTACAAGCATAGCTTTATTTCTAGTGATCCTAGATTTACTATCCAATTTATTCTTAAAAATACATTTAACACCTACAACAGGATGGTCTAATGGTCTCTCTACAAGTTTTCAAACCTTATTACATTCAAATTGATTATGTTCATCATTCATAACTAAAAATCAAGCCTCACCATTTAAAGCGGTTGAAACATTCTTTAGGTTCTATATTTGAAATAAAACATATGTTTCAAAATTAACCATGTAAAGAATAACGAGTACATATCCTTCTTAATGGTTCTCCAATAATCATTTTTATGGATGATTTTTTGAAAATACAAGCACTCTTGGAGGCACATATTCTTTAACATCTTCTCTTTATTTTTTTATCTTCTTGTTATTGTTCTCCAAGGAGTTCTTCATCATCCTTCTTCAAAGGAGGAAGAGGCTCTTCATCATTTCTCGTAGGATAAGCTTCTACACAAGGAATAAACTCACCAAATTTAACATGAATTGATTATTCATCTATTTTGTCTGTTTGTTAAATATTCTATAAGCTTTACTAGTTGAAGAATGATCACACTCTTGAAAAGTGACCTTCTCCTTCCCAAGTACTTTAAATTCACTTGATAATTTTTTATTTTGTTTTAATAAAATTTTGTTTTCAGATTTCAATAGATCTATATCTTTAAGACTTTTATCAAAAAATGTGCAAGTATGTAAAAATTCAGAATATAATTCTTTATAAGTATGAGTTACCTCAGTTCCGCTTTGGACACTGCGTTTATCTTCGGATGGTAAAATGTTCTTTCCCATCAAACACATGTTGGATTTCTCATTGTCTTCTGAACCTAAACCACTTGAATCTTTAGATAATGAATCGTCCGAAGTTTCTGCCTTCAACACCTTCTTCTTAATCTTTTTGTCGTGCCTGTTCTCTTTTTGCACTTTTAGGTACTTTAGACACTTGCCACTTATATGACCAACTGTTGGGTACATTAGAAAATGTGTACCAGATTTGAAGAAGCCTCACCCTACTCAATGATATACATCAAGGTGTATTTGATGTGTTTTGAGTTTATTTGTGCAGGTTAAGTAATTGCAGGAAATACAGAAAAATTTCTAAGTCCATGTGTCGACACCTAGAGAAGTAGTGTCGACACTTATGAAGGCTTGTGTCGACACTGGAGAAAAGCTGTGTCGACACTTGGAGTTAATTATGTCGACACTGGAGAAAAGGCTGTGTCGACAACAAAATCAACTGTGTCGACACCAGAAGGAATGTGTCGACACAACAGTGAAGCTCAGTCGACACACAGAGAAGCAAAGTCGACATCAACTGTGTCGACACCAAAACTTAGTGTCGACACACAGGAATACTTAGTCGACATCAAATGTGTCGACACATAGAGGCAGTGTCGACACACAGAAGTATTTGTCAACATCAACTGTGTCGACACACAGGACTTGTGTCGACACACAACAAAGCTTCAACAAAGTTAAAGTAAAGAAGTATTTGTGTCGACACAAAGGAGATGTGTCGACACACAACAAGTTTCAACAAAGTTAAAGGAAAGAAGGCTTGTGTCGACACACAGGTTCAGTGTCGACACATTCTAAAGAAGCAGTGTCGAGAAGCTGTTACAACAACATAAGGAGTTGTGTCGACACCACCAGGGCTAGTGTCGACACTTAGTCCACTTGTGTCGACACTTAGTCTATTTGTGTCGACACATAATGAAGTTCAGTCTCGACACTTTCAGACAGAGACAGTGATTTCAAGAAGTGACTGGATGACTTGACAACTGCCATTTCTAACCGGTCAACTACTACTGTCAAAAGGTTGTTAGTAACTGGTTCAGTCTGTTACCATGGAGGAAGACTATATAAAGGCTTTCTACTTCAATAGAAAGTGATGATCAATCATTGAAGAATACAGATTCTGATTAATACAGTAGAAGTAATTATACAGAAGATTTTCGACAGAAAATCTAGAATAAGTTGGAGAGAGAGAGCTCCATCTAAGAAGAGCAGTTGCTGAATCAGGCTGCAAAGAAAGATTCAGATTAAGATCTGAATCGTAAGTCAGAAGCTGATTGAAGATCAAATTCACAGAAGATTCAACCCTACTGAGTTCAGATTCAAGAAGCTTTGAAGAAAGCTAAGAGAGGTTGATCTCTGCCATCGAGTTCTTCGAAGAACTGTTCAAGAAGTCATCCATCCCTTCTCTCTCTTTCAGGGTGGTGGTCATAAATTTTGTTTAATCAAATTTTTGTAAGATCTATTATAGATCTGAGCTGTAAGCCTATTTTATAAAGCCTGAGTGTAAGAAAGGTAGATCTCTGAGTGTAGGCCTTGGTGAAAGCTGAGGTAGAGCTGTTGGCCTGAGTTTTAGGAACCTGTTTGGGGTTCTGAGCTATAAGATCTGAGGATCTGAGGTGAAGTGCAGAAGTTAGACCGAATCTAGTATACTGCTAGATAGGCGAAGAGGGAAAGTGGATGTACCCAGACCTTGGAGAACCACTATAAATATTGTGTGCACTCTGTGAATGATTGTTTCTATGATTGCTGCGCTGATAGCTGTAGAATCTGCAATTGCTGCTTAAATTACAGAACAGATTTTCTCCCTTTAAATTAAAAGAAAAAATTACACCTATTCACCCCCCTCTAGGTGGTTATGCACTAATTCTTTCAAGTGATATCAGAGGGAGGTTACTCAAAGAAGGACTTAACAGTCAGAGTGAGATCCTTAAGGCAAATTTAAGAATCAAGAAAGAATCAAGAAAATGGGTTCAGGTGAAAATCACAAGGAACTAGGTTCAATGAAACTACCCATATGCAGAAAGAAAATATTTGGTATCTGAAAGAAATGGTCAGGCTGTTTATGGAGGCCTCTGATCCAAGGATCTATATTACAGTCAAAGAAGGTCCTTATGTCCCAATGAAGATTTCAATTCTGGATGCTAACCAAAGAATTCCTAAGGATTATTCAGAGATGACCAAGGATGAGATCACCTTGGCAACTATGGATAAGAGGGCCCAAAATATCATTGTAAGTGTCATTGATGATTCTACCTTCCAGAATTTGATTCACTACAAGACTTCAAAGGAAATGTGGGATACTTTAATAGTCTATATGGAAGGGTCTGAAGAAGTAAGACAAGATAGAAAATCTATGCTAAACTAGGAATATGAAAGTTTCAGACAAGGGAAATCTGACAGCATAACTGAGTGTTACAAAAAGTTCTATAGGATAGTGAATGAGTTGATGTCCTATGGAAGAATCTTCAGCACATATGAGCTGAATGATAAATTCCTGAGATCCCTGACCAAAGATTGGGACACTAAGATTTGTGCCATTAGAGAAGTGGCCAAACTTGCAGAAATTTCTCCTCCAACCTTGTTTGGAAAGTTGCTATCTTATGAGATGTAACTAATGGCTATGAAAGAGAAAGAGAAGAGTACAAAAGGTGAGCATAGAGAAAAATCTGTGGCCTTCAAGGTTGAAGCCACTAAGAAAAATAGGAGGATGTCTCCATCACCTCCTAAGACTGTTGCTGAAACTGCTTCAGAAAATTCAGACAACCAGAGTTTTGAAAGTAGTGACTCAGATGAAGATTTTGCTGCCTTCACAAGGCAGTTTCAGAGATTTCTGCAGAAAAAACAGTGGAAGTCTAAGCCTTCCACATCTAAGCCTAAGGATGATTACTATCAAAAGAGGAAGTCATCCAGGAAAGATAGGAGCAAGTCAAAGCCAAACAAGTCTACAACATCAAATATTGTTTGTTACTGTTATAATAGGCCTGAATATGTAGTGGCTGAATGTCCAGATAAAAGAAAAGAGACTGCAGATAAGAAGAAGAGTCGACACCAAAGCAAGAAGGAGAAATCCTTTGTTGCTAAGAATGAGAAGACCTTGTCAGATCAGTCATATTCAGAGTCAGAATCTGAAGCTGAGGCTTACATTGGTCTGTTTGCTGCAGATGAAGACGAAGAGTTTCTCCAGGTGCTGAACTCTATATATGAACAAGAAGACCATCAGTGTAAGGGACTGATGGCTATATCAGAAGAGAACAAGTGTCAGGATTAGCCTGGTCCTAGTAAGGCACAATGTCTTTCAGATTGCAGTACTGAGTCAGAGTCATTAACATCTGCATCAAGTGATGTAGATTGGTCTGAGTCTGAAGGTGATATTCATCAGTTGATAGATGAATATAGAGATTTATTGCAGGCACTTAAGAAGAGCACAAATATGGTCAAATCACTGACTAAGGAAATTGCTGATCTTAAGATGGTTGCATCTGATTCAGAAAAATTACTGGATCAAAAACTGAATGAGATTGCCAGATTAAAAAACATAACTGTTATTCAAATGGGCACAATCACATTCAAGAATGATCAGATTAGAAATCTGGAGGTTAGACTTCAAAAAGAGAAAGAGATAGTGGCTAGCTTTTCTAAACCTAAATTTGTTTTACCATTGATTGATGAGTTTGTAACTCGAAAGGGTAAGGCTGGATTAGGGTTTAAAAAACCTGCCTGGACTGCTAGGTCCAAATCTAAAGGCAAAGCCCCAGTACAAAACAACAAGCCTGCTGTAGATAATTCAGCTAGGGTTATACCTAAACAAAGGTACAACAAGTTTGAGTGCTGGTGTTGTGGCAAGGTAGGCCACTTTGCCTTAGATTGTTGGCACAATTCTAGTGTCAAGGAGATTAGCAATCTGCCTGCTAGAAGAGCTATAGGTAGATTTGTTAAAGTACAGACTAACTTGCACCAAGGACCCAAAAATTATTTGGGTTCTAAGGTTGAGTAATCTGTATTGCAGGTGAGTCCAAGTTGTCATGCCCCAATATGGTACTTGGACAGTGGATGTTCCAGGCATATGACTGGAACAAGGGGGTTGCTGAAGGACTACACACCTATTATGGATGGCCCTAAAGTAACTTTTGATGGTTCAGGAAAAGGAATCATCAAAGGCTTTGGTAGTATTTCTAGTAATCAGATTACTATCACTCAAGTGGCCTATGTGAAGAGTTTGAAACACAATCTCATTAGCATAAGTCAGCGGAGTGATTTAGGATATGACATCTCATTTGTCAAGAATGGTTGTCATATCAAAAGGTCAAGTGATCAAAAGATCATTTTGACAGGTTATAGAAAAAGGAATGTTTATTGTCTTAACTTTGTGTGTGAGAACAATATTTCTCCTATTTATCTTGTAACTGATGAGAGAGTCTCTCATTGTGTCAAGTGTCACAAGAGGCTAGCCCATTTTAATTACAAGACTATTTTCCAACTTTTTAGCAAAGAGTTAGTGAGGAATGATCCTCAAGTTAAGTGTATAAAAGATGAGATATGCTCAGCTTGTCAAAAAGGCAAGCAGACCAAATCCACCTTTCATAGCCTTGAAAACAAGGATTCATTGAGGTGTCTATACCTCTTGCATATAGATCTATTTGGTCCTATGCCAGTTCATAGTCTAGGTAGGAAAGTCTACATATTTGTGGTGGTAGATGACTATTCTAGATATTCCTGGGTGTTCTTTCTAAGACATAAATATGAAACCCCAAGTATCTTATATAGTTTTGTTAAACAAATTCAGAATGAGTTGAACAGTACAGTGGTCAAAATCAAAAGTAACCATAACACTGAATTTCAGTCTGAAAGTATGACAAAATTGTGTGAAGAATTTGAGATTTTTCAAGAATTTTCTTCACCTAGAACACCACAGCAAAATGGTATTGCTGAAAGGAAGAATAGAACATTGATAGAGGCTGGTAGAACTCTATTGAGTGACACTTCTCTCCCAGAATATTTCTGGGTTGAGGCAGTAAACACTGCATGTCATGTGATCAATAGGGCTACTATCACAAAGTGCCACAAGAAGACTCCCTATGAGATTGTGAAGGGCAGAAAACCAAATTTATCCTATTTCAGGATCTTTGGTTGCAAGTGCTATATACTTAATAATGGCAAGTCTTATCTAACTAAGTTTGCTGCCAAATCCCAAGAGAGGATCTTTGTTGGGTACAACAACAATAGTAAGTCTTATAGAGTCTACAACTTGATTACTCAAGTTGTAGAAGAGACTATACATGCAGTCTTTGATGAAACAAGACTGATTAACTGTGAGTTGCCAAGTAGTGCTTGCAATTCTACAGATTTAAATAAGGGAATGGACAAGCTTACCATTACATAGGATTCTACTGCAAATCAGGAAGTGGAAAATGGTGGTTGCTGTCCAGGGGGAGTACAAGACACTCCTGATGCTGAAGAAAATCAAGAGGTGCAACTTAATGAAGAAGCTGAAGGTGTACAACCTGAAGATAGACTACCTCCAGCTAATAGACACTTATAGGATCATCTAGCAAATCAGATAATTGGTGATCCAAGACAAGGAGTGCAAACAAGAAGTAGAAATCTGAGTACAGTTCTTTACTCCAGTTTCCTATCACAAGTGGAACCAAAGAAATTTGAAGAAGCAGTTCTAGACCCACATTTGATTGATGCCATGCAAGAGGAGCTGAACCAGTTCAAAAGATGCAAGGTCTGGAAGCTAGTTACTAAACCAAAGACCACAACATTATTGGAACAAAGTGGATCTTTAGGAACAAATTGGATGAGAATGGAATCATTGTGAAGAATAAAGCAAGACTTGTTGCAAAAGGATATAGGCAGGAAGAAGGTATTAACTTTGATCAAACCTTTGCCCAGTAGCAAGACTGGAAGCTATCAGGATGTTCCTTACTTATGCAACATATCAAGGGTTCAAGGTATTTCAAATGGATGTAAAGTCAGCTTTCCTAAATGGAAATCTAAAGGAAGAAGTCTATGTAGAGCAGCCCTTAGGTTTTGTTGATCCTCTCAAACCTGATTATGTTTATAGACTTAGGAAAGCATTGTATGGGTTGAAACAAGCCCCAAGGGCTTGGTATGAAACCATGTCTAGTTTCCTCATTGAGAACAAATTCTCAAGGGGGAAAATAGACAAGACTCTATTCCTTAGGGAATCTAAAGGTAAGATTATCCTAGTCCAAATATATGTTGATGACATAATATTTGGGTCTACTGAAAGTAATCTTTGCAGAAAGTTTGCAAAACTTATGAAAGGAAAATTTGAAATGAGCAGTATGGGGGAACTTAAGTTCTTCTTGGGTCTCCAAGTAAGACAGACTGAAGATGGCCTGTCCATATGCCAGTCTAAGTTCACCCTAGAGTTAATAAAGAAGTATGGTATGGAATCATCCACTACCATGAAAACTCCTATGGGGTCAAGTATGTCTCTAAGCAAAGATGATGTAGGGAAACCTGTAGATGAAACTTTGTATAGAGGGATAGTTGGGTCCCTTCTGTATTTGACTGCTAGTAGACCAGATATCATGTATGCTACATGTGTCTGTGCTAGGTACCAAGCATGCCCCAAAGAATCTCATCTTACTGCAATAAAAAGGATTTTGAGATATCCAAAGGGCACACCTTATCTAGTCCTTTGGTACCCTAGGAATGGAGATTTTCTATGGACAGGTTATTCAGATGCAGATTTTGCAGGTTGCAAAGAAGATAGGAAGAGTACTACAGGAACCTGTCAATTTCTAGGTGGAAGACTAGTGTCTTGGAGCAGTAAGAAGCAGACCAGTGTGACAAACTCCACAGCTGAGTCAGAATATGTTGCTGCAGGAAGCTGCTGTGCACAACTTTTGTGGATTCAACATCAGCTAGATGACTATGGTATTCAAGTAAGTAGAACACATTTACTTTGTGATTCTACAAGTGCAATTTCTATAGCTAATAATCCGGTTTCACATAGTAGGACTAAGCATATAGAAATTAGATACCATTTTCTTAGAGAACATGTAGAGAAAGAAGACATTTCACTAGAATATGTCAAAACAGATAATCAAATTGCTGATATGTTTACTAAGCCCCTAGATGAAACTAAATTCAATAAGTTTAAAATTGAATTAGGAATGTTGAACTTAGATTAGTTTCACAAAATTGGCTAAGTAAAATGGTGTCGACACAAGGAGTTATCTGTGTCGACACATAGAAGTGGTGTCGACATTCCAGAGAAATGATGTCGACACATCTAGTAAGTCTGTGTCGACATTTCATAGAAATGGTGTCGACACATCCAGAGTAGGTGTCGACACATCAAGAAGTGTTGTCGACACTTAGGATTATACAGATTTTATTGAGTAGAGTATCCACTAATCGTCGAGCGCAGATGTATTTGTGTCGACACATCATAATTGGTGTCGACACATATAAGTCAATACTGTTGTCGAAACTTACGTAGTCAGTGTCGACACTTTTCAACAGTGTCGACACGTTTAGAGGATTATGACGCGCCTTTTCACCTTCATTTTTAGAAAGGTATAAATAGGTCTTCAACATTGTTTGTCGACACGTTATCAATAGTTTCGAGACCAAAACTTTGTGTCGACTTCTCTCTCATCTAAATTCAAGATTTCTCTCAACCCTAATGGCGCCAAAGCTCGAGGAGAATGTCAATGAGGGATATGAGCTAGTTCACAATGCATTTGACCATGCAGAACCAGAAATCAAGGATGTTGTAACCCCAATTACTAAGAATGGGTTGGAGTATCTAGTTTCTCAATCGACCAAGATTTGGAAGAAGGAAGTACTCGAATTCTTTAGTGAAGCTACCATAGATGAAACTGGACTCAAGATCAAGTCTACAGTCCATGGGGTAAAAGTCAAAATAACCCAAAAGAGTTTGAGGAAAGTTCTACATCTGCTAAGAACTCAAGAAGATGAAGATGTACATGCTTCCAAGACAAGAGAAGCACTGCAATGGTGTGGACTAGATTCAACCATGAAGATTGGCTCAGTATTTAATAGAAAAGGCATGAATATGCAAGGAAAATTCTTGTCTGAAGTAGTAGGAAAGGTGATTCTGTGCAAGCCAGGTGGGCATGATAGGATATCAGCTCACATGTTCAGCTTAATGACAAGAATTATCTTTAAGCTAAAAACTGATTGGTCAGCAGTGATGTTTGAAAAGATTAAGGAAAGTCTGAAGTATCCCAATCTAGGTAGGATAATGAGTCTATAATTGGCTGGAACCATTCCTGAAGTAATGGAACAAAGTGCTGGTTCCAAGATTAATCATATGAGAAAGATGGATATCAGGATTATCTCAAGATGGGATAGGGTGTTAACAAAGGACATGCCTACTCTAGAGAAGGGAACACCTCCACAGAAGAGGAAGAAGAAAGCCATAATGGCTCCTAAATCATCCAGTAGATCAGAGGAGCAAATAGTTTTCAATTATAATTAGGAAGAAGCTGATAATACTGGAAGGTCACCAGTAAGGAATGAAGATGCACGGAGGTAGGGGGAGCAACCATCTGCTAGTCCTATCCACCTGGATACACTCCAGGGGGAGGCTCAACATGTGGAAGAGCCAACTCACTTAGATAGTGAAATGACAACTCAAACAATCCTTGAGGTAATACATGAAGTTAATCAATCAATTTTCCATATTGAGGACGAAGTATTAACAGTGTCCTTAATTAATGTTGATCAGCAAACTCAGTTACATAGTCAACCACAAGATGTTGTCATGGAAGATACATCAGTTGATGATAATGCTCCTAAAATAAGAAACTCTCCTATCCCTACTTAACAGGAGTTTACTCTAGAAGAGCTATTTCCTAATATTGAGGAGGAGCATGCTGGTTTTGAGGGGGAGAAAACTATTTTTGAGGGAGAGCAAGTAGGAGCTCAGGGAGAGAATACAATGACTGAAACTGAGGAGCAAAGGACTCAGGGGAGCTACCAAGACCTGAGAAGGAATTGCCTCCAAGTCCTAAAGTAAGGGTTGACATAGCTAGTACTTCAGAATCTAAGGATGCTGCTGAGGTTCAAGCAAAGAAAAGGAAGCTCATGGTCTTCAAAAGAAGAAGCCAGAGCTACAAGAAAGCATTACAAATAGTGGCTCCACAACATACCCCTATAGCTGACTACAGCTCATTGTTGGTGGACTTGCAAGTTAAGTTGGATGAGCAAAGGGTAGCAATGGAGAAGTATATAGATGAAACTCACAAAGATCTCCAATTCTCCTTAACTACAGATATAAAATCTATAAGATTTAAGGTGAATCAAAATAAGAAGGAAATGACTGACTGTTTCCACAAAGGGGGCAATGCAGTGGTTTACCTAGCCACTCACCAAGAGAAAATCAAAACACAAGTGGATGATATAGCAGTTAAGCAGGGATATGTCTTAGAAAATCAATTAAGGATGAATGAAAACTTGACTGAATCACATAATGTGATTGTCACTGAGATGAAAAATATTGCTACTACATAGTCTGCAGCAAGGGCTACAGCCAAAGCAGAATTTGATAAACAATTACAAGAAGGAATAGCTGCTGTAAAGACTGCTATTGAGGATTCTCAAAAGAATATTATTGTAAAGCTACAAAAACTGAAGCCCTTCTATAAAGATGGTGTTAATTATCTTAATGCCCAAATCAGATTTCAGAAAAATGATCTCAGGGATCATATTGAAAGAGAAGTCATAAAGGGGGAGAAAGTACTACTTAAAGCTAGATCTGACCATGCTAAATGGATTTCCAATAGCATCAGAGCCACACTTGGATATCCACCCCTATGTGATGATGACAATGTAGCTGAATCTGGTATACATCTTGCATATTTTGGAGGAGACCAAGCTGAAGTTGCTCAGGTAATCTATCCTCCTGCCGATTTTGAGATGATTCATCAAGAAGTACAATCTATGTACAGCCCTATTGAGGGTAATAAGAATATTATTATCGAAAAAATAGATAAGCCAGAAAAAGTAGATAAGCCAGTGCCTGAGAAAGTATATAAGCCAGTGCCTAAGGAAGTTTTGTCCAAAGAGCAAGAAACTCTTTTGTCCAAGAAGAGATTTAGAGAACAGGCTGAATTAAAGCCAGATTTTGAGCAGTGGAACCCAACTTCTAGAAATATTATACTGACTGCTTGGAAAGCTGCAAAGGACAATACCCTAGAAAGGGGCAAATGGTACTCTGAACAAGAGTGGAGAAAGCATGAAGCCAGGCAAGAGGCTATTGTACAGTATAGAAGGAAGGCCAAACTTAGGAAGCTACCTCCTAATGCACAGGAGCCTAGCAAATATTTCCCAGAGCCTTATCATTATTTTGAAAGACAAAAGATAAGGGCTGGGGAGCTAAAGAAGAAAGATCTTAAGGGAAAGAAGCCTACTGATGACACTGATGTTCCAGTTCAAGCCAAGATTCAATCAGCCAAGGGCATTGTCATCAAGGAGCCAGAGCAGCCTTAGAATAGAATTACTTGAGTTTACATTTTGTAATCTTTAGTGTTAAACATATATGTAAACTTTTGTTTATGAAACTATTGGAAGTTGTAACAAAATAATGTTTAATGTTCAATCTGTTACATTATTATTCTGTGAAGATTGTTTATACATGTTTTGTTTAGTATTTACCCTGTCTTATAATATTGTTATACATCAAAATGTGTATTTGTTGAGAATGGTGTATATCATTGACTAAGGATTATAACTTCTTCAAATAAGGGGAGATCGTTGGGTACATTGGAAAATGTGTACCAGATTTGAAGAAGCCTCACCTTACTCAATGATATACATCAAGGTGTATTTGATGTGTTTTGAGTTTATTTGTGTATGTTAAGTAATTGCTGGAAATGCAGAAAAATTTCTAAGTCCATGTGTCGACACCTAGAGAAGTAGTGTCGACACTTATGAAGGCTTGTGTCGACACTGGAGAAAAGCTGTGTCGACACTTGGAGTTAATTGTGTCGACACTGGAGAAAAGGCTGTGTCGACACCAAAATCAACTGTGTCGACACCAGAAGGAATGTGTCGACACAACAGTGAAGCTCAATCGACACACAGAGAAGAAAAGTGGACATCAACTGTGTCGATACCAAAAGGCAGTGTCGACACATAGGAATACTTAGACGACATCAAATGTGTCGACACATAGAGACAGTGTTGACACACAGAAGAATTTATCAACATCAACTGTGTCGACACACGGGACTTGTGTCGACACACAGCAAAACTTCAACAATGTTAAAGTAAAGAAGTAATGTGTCGACACACATCAAGTTTCAACAAAGTTAAAGAAAAGAAGGCTTGTGTCGACACACAGGTTCAGTGTCGACACATTCTAAAGAAGCAGTGTCGAGAACCTGTTACAACAACACAAGGAGTTGTGTCGACACCACTAGGGCTAGTGTCGACAGTTAGTCCACTTGTGTCGACACTTAGTCTATTTGTGTCGACACATAATGAAGTTCAGTCTCGACACTTTCAGACAGAGACAGTGATTTCAAGAAGTGACTGGATGACGTGACAGCTGCCATTTCTAACCGGTCAACTACTACTGTCAGAGCTGTCAGAAGGTTGTTAGTAGCCGGTTCAGCCGGTTACCATGGAGGAAGACTATATAAAGGCTTTTCTCCTTCAACAGAAAGTGATGATGAATCATTGAAGAATACAGATTCTGATTAATACAGTTAGAAGTAATTATACAGAAGATTTTCGACAGAAGATCTAGAAGAAGTTGGAGAGAGGGAGCTCCATCTAAGAAGAGCAGTTGCTGAACCAGGCTGCAAAGAAAGATTCAGATTAAGATCTGAATCTTAAGTCAGAATCTGATTGAAGATCAACTTCACAGAAGATTCAACCCTACTGAGTTCAGATTCAAGAAGCTTTGAAGAAAGCTAAGAGAGGTTGATCTCTGCCATCGAGTTCTTCCAAAAACTGTTCAAGAAGCCATCCATCCCTTCTCTCTCTTTCAGGGTGGTGGTCATCAATTTTGTTTAATCAAATTTTTGTAAGATATATTATAGATCTGAGATGTAAGCCTATTTTATAAAGGCTGAGTGTAAGAGAGGTAGATCTCTGAGTGTAGGTTTTGTTGAAGACTGAGTGGTAGGGCTTTGTGTCTGAGTTGTAGGAGACTGTGTTCTCTGAGTGTAGGCCTTGGTGAAGGCTGAGGTAGGGCTATTGGCCTGAGTTGTAGGAGTGGGGACACTCTGAGTTGTAGGAACCTGTTTGGGGTTCTGAGCTGTAAGATCTGAGGATCTGAGGTGAAGTGCAGAAGTTAGGCCGAATCTAGTACACTGCTAGATAGGAGAAGAGGGAAAGTGGATGTGCCCAGACCTTGGGGAACCACTATAAATACTGTGTGCACTCTGTGAATGATTGTTTCTGTGATTGCTGTGCTGATAGCTGTAGAATCTGCAATTGCTGCTTAAATTACAGAACAGATTTTCTGCCTTTAAATTAAAAGAAAACATTGCACCTATTCACCCCCCTCTAGGTGGTTAGGCACTAATTATTTCACCAACCCTTCTACAATGATAGCACTCCGGTGGCAAACGCTGTTCATCTTCCTCAACAACGACTTTTCCTCTACTTTTCTTAACTCCAGAATCCTATTTGTTAAAGTACTTTTTAAATGAGTTCCTCCTTTATGGATTCCTCATAAACCATTAGAATTTCCTTATAAACAAACTCTCCTCATCCTCTTCATCATCTTCATCCATTTCACTTTTCACTTCTTTCTTAGATTTCAACGCCAATGCCTTCTTCTTTGGCTCTAAGTTGTACTCTTGTTGTTGAATTTTCAACTATACTTCATGGGTTTTCAAATTTCCGATAAGACTCTAGAAAGTTTATAGTTGCCTACCTAAATCACCTAGAGGGGGGGGGGGGTGAATAGGTGAATTAGGATCTTTTTGCGGAATAAAAAATTACAAACCAAAGCACAAATCTATCTACCAATCAAACACAGACGAGGCAAAATTTATAGTGGTTCTCCAACCTTGGGTACATCCACTTTCCCTCACCGATCTAGCAATACACTAGACTCGGCTACTCCACTATCTCAGATTGAAAATCAATCCTACCCTCGTAACAATGTTCCTACAAACTCGATCCACAAAACGGATCTACACTCGGAAGATGAAACTTCCTACAATCTCAGAGTTGAAAAACTCCTACACTCGGAGAAAACTTCTCCTACAATAATGAAATAAAATTGTATAGAAATACAAACAATGAATCTTGTCAGATTTGCAAGTAATCGGCCAGGATCTTCTTCTTCTAGACTTTTCGGCTTTATCAGATAGGTGAAGAAAACCTCGGCAAAATCAGATCTGAATCTTCTTGACTTTACACGATCGAATAGAGGATGAAGAGTTGAGCGGAAATCTCGATCTGTAAAAACTTCTTAATCTGAATCCTCTGAAAATGAAAACCCTAACCGGTTGGGAATCTGCAATAGCGACGGCGGCGGTTTTCGTTTCTTGGAGAGAGAGTGAGTGGAGACAGAAAGCAACTGCAAAATCTTCTTCAAAAATAATCTTCTTAAAATTTAGAATTGTTAGGGTTTGTCGGTTTAGACAAGACCTTTTATAGGAGAGGAGAAGATTAGCCATAATTGAGTCATTATGATAGAAACGTGCACCAATCACGTCAAAGTTTATGAATAAGACCGTTAGATTGGACTTAAAGAATTTTCGGAAAAGTCAAAGTAAAATACTTGAGATGTAACAGACTACTCGAGTACATGTAGCACTACTCGAGTAGGTAGAAGATGACTACTCGAGTATATGAGAAAAACTACCCGAGAGAGAATGAGATGATTACTCGAGTACATGGAGTCAACTACTCGAGTAAATAAAAGTTCAAGGAAATCAGCTACTCGAGTAACAAGAATAACATACTCGAGTACTTAAGTGCTTACACGAGAGGTGGAGTAAATTACTCGAGTAAAAGAAATACTACTCGAGTATATCTGAATGAACTACTCGAGTATAAGAAATACTACTCGAGACAAAGACTTAGAAAATTTCTGGAACTGGAAAACTGCATTACTCGAGTACAGAAGAAATACTACTCGAGTATATTTGAATGAACTACTCGAGACAAATAAAACTACTCGAGTATATAAGATGACTACTCGAGACAATTAGAACTACTCGAGTATATGGAGATGACTGCTCGAGTAATTCACTTAGAGAAATTTTCTGGAAAGAAATTCTGGACTACACAAGTATAAACACTGGACTACTCGAGTAGTAGATGAACTACTCGAGACAAATGGAACTACTCGAATATATAAGAAAAAACTACTCGAGACAGAAAATAAAACTACTCGAGTACTGTACAGCACTACTCGAGTATTTAACTTAGAAAATTTTGAGAAGAGAATTTCTGTAAAACCGGAGAGGAGAAAAGAAACTACTCGAGAAGTTGTCTTAACTACTCGAGAGCCATATTTGGACTACTCGGGATACATCTTAACTACTCGAGTAAGAGTATTATTACTCGAGTATGAACTCAGTAACTTACTCGAGTAAGTAAAGAACTACTCGAGTACTTTACTTGGGAAAATTTTCTAGACAAAATTTTTCTTCTTCTAAGGGATGACCAGCATCAAGTCTTTTCACATAGTACTAGAGCTTGAATATGAAGTGTATCCCAATAGAGAGGCTACACATGAGTCAATACTTTGGAGCACACAATGAGGGATTACATTGTATGATCCTGTGTTTGGTGACCCATTGTAGACTGACATTGGTCTACACTTCCCATAAGATTCCTGCAAACACATAAGTCAAACCAAGCATCAAATACAACTTAATTCATCTTAGTTCAAGAATGACTTCATCAAATCTAGGTTAGTGTGGATACAATACCCAACAATCTCTCCCTATTTGTAGAAGTCAGAACCCTTTACACTAAGGTGAATTATGGACATAAAAAGAATGTTAAGTATATAAAGCAGTGTAAGCAAGCATAAGAACTATGAAAATTTTCTAGATATTCTTTTGCTAATTTCTCCCCCTTTCTGACTTCAACAGATAGCTTGGTAATAGCATCTTCTTTGAAGAGTCCAACTTCTTCACAAATCTTCACCTTGGTTGCTTCAGCTCTTTTATCAAATTCCATCTTTGAGCCTTGAGCCTTCTTGAAAATCCATCATCTCTAGTCTTCTTTGTTGAGCATCCCAAGTTTTGTTTTGAAGAACGAGAACTTGGTCTCATCCAGCAGCTTCGTAAAAATGTCTGCAATTTGCCTATCTGTAGAGACATATTGAAGGTCTATGTCCCCACGCTCTACATGCTCCCGGATGAATTGATACCTTAGCTCTATATGCTTTGTCCGACTGTGCGAGACTGGGTTGTTGGCTATTGCTATTGTGCTGGAAGAATCCCAAAACAATGGAATCTTTTCAAACTTCATGTTGTAGTCCTCAAACTGATTCTTTATCTAGAGTAACTGTGCACAACAACTGACTGCAGAGATGTACTCTAACTCGGCCGTTGAAATTGCCACACAATTTTGCTTCTTGCTACTCCAGGAGATAAGTCTTCTTCCAAAGAATTGACATGTCCCGGAAGTACTTTTCCTTTCGTACTTGCTCCTTGCAAAATCTGCATCTGAAAAACCTATTAGTTCGCTGTCATTACTTCTTGGGTACCATAAGCCAAGATTTGGTGTACCTTTAAGTTATCTCAAAATCCGCTTTGCAGCAGCATAGTTAGATTCTTTAGAGTTCACATGAAATCTAGCATAGACACATGTTGAGAATATTATGTTAGGTCTACTTGCAGTAAGGTAGAGCAAGGATCCAATAATGCTTGTGTACTTGGTTTCATCAAAAGATTTCCCTTTTTCATCGTTGTCTAGAGACATAGTTGAACCCATTGGAGTCCTCATGGAGGTTGCGTTCTCCATTACGAATTTCTTAATCAGCTCTTTGGTAAACTTGGTCTGCGAGATGAAAATTCCATCTTCAGACTGTTTCACCTGAAGCCCTAAGAAATACTTCAGCTCGCACATACTGCTCATTTCAAACTTCCCTTGCATAAGCGTTGAAAACTTCTTGCAGAGGTTGTCATCAGTTGAGCCAAAAATAATGTCGTCGACATAGATTTGCACTAGCAAAATCTTGCCTTTAATTTCCCTAAGAAATAATGTCTTGTCTATCTTTCCCCTTGTGAACTTGTTCTCAAGTAGAAAGCTAGACAACGTCTCATACCAAGCTCGAGGAGCTTGTTTCAGGCCATATAACGCTTTATGCAGTAAATAAATGTAATCATGAAAGTTAGAATCAACGAAACCTGGAGGTTGTTCCACATACACCTCTTCCTTTATGTCACCATTAAGGAAGGCAGACTTCACATCCATCTGATAGACAGTGAAGCCTTTCAGTGCAGCATATGCTTGGAATAACCTTATTGCCTCCAGCCTTGCCACTAGAGCGTATGTCTGGTTGAAGTCGATTTCTTCTTCTTGACGATAACCTTTTACGACAAGTCTGACATTGTTCTTTACAATCGTTCCATTCTCGTCCATCTTGTTCCTGTAGACCCATTTTGGCCCAATTACGTTCTTACCTCTGGGTCTTGGAACAAGCTTTCATACTTTGCAGCACTTGAACTAGTTTAGTTCTTCTTCCATCGCCATTATCCACGATGCGTCTGAGTTTGCTTCCTCAAACTTCTTTGGTTCAACCTGCGAGAGAAAACTTAAATATAGATTCTCATTAGTTGTACATCTTCGAGTTCTGACACCATCCCGGAGATCTCCTATGATCTGGTCCATGGGGTGATCCTTCAGATGTCTCAGCTATAGAGTCCTTGCATCTGGATTAACTTCTATCACCGGAGTGACTTCTTCATCTTGGATGACTTCATCATCTTGATCATCATCCTCTCCAATAGGGGTTGAAGTGGTGATCTTGATGAACTTTTCACCTTTATCTACGGACGGTCCATCCAAGCTAATTTCTTTCAGCTTTGCACCTGCATCTTCAATAAGCACACTAGAAGATTTGCTTTGTAGCATACTCGTCTCATCAAATACAACATGTCTTGATTCTTCTACAACCAGGGTTTTCTATTAAATATCCTATATGCCTTACTATGCCTACTATAACCTACAAAAATACCTTCAAAACTCTTTTCGCTAAACTTAGTAATATGATACTTGCCATTGTTGAGCACGAAGCATTTACAGCCAAAGATTCTAAAATATGAAACTGTTGGTTTCCAGTCCTTCAAAAGTTCATAAGGTGTCTTATCGTGGTTTTTGTTTATGAGAGCTCGATTTTGCACGTGGCATGCAGTGTTGACGACTTCAGCCCAAAAGTACTCCGGAAGTGAATCATCACTCAACATGGTCCTGCAGGCCTCTATGAGTGTTCCATTCCTTCTCTCGACCACTCCATTCTGTTGAGGAGTACGAGGAGAGGAAAACTCATGAAAGATACCTAAGCTTTCACAAATTTCTGTCATGGCCCCAGACTTGAATTCTGTTCCATTGTCACTTCTGATTTTGACTATGGAGCAGTTATATTCATTCTGGACTTGCTTGACAAAATTAGTAAAGATGTCGAAGGTATCTGACTTGTGTTTCAAAAAGAACACCCACGCAAAGCGCGAGTAATCATCAATAATTACTAACGTATAATCCTTACCTCCCAAACTTCTAATTTGCAGTGGACCAAATAAGTTCATATGTAGTAGATGAAGACATCTATTAGAATCCTTGCCAATAACGCTTTTAAAGGTAGCCCTTGTTTGCTTGCATTTCACACATGCATGACAAGGTCTATCTTTGACGTACTTGACATTTGGGGCATCACATACTAAGTTCATTGAAAATAATTTATTAATAGTTTTGTAATTGATATGTGCTAGTCTCTTGTGTCATTGGTCACCAAGAGACGCACTTTCTTTTGCTCAAAAGCACACTGGTGTCAAATAATCTATACAAATGAAATTCAAGCAAAATATGTTTCTGCTTCGAGTGCTGGATAGAATTGTTCCATATTGTCAACAGATTTTATCAAGCACTTATCAGCGTGAAACTCAACTATGTATCCTTTATCGCAGAGTTGGCTTATGCTTATAAGGTTATGTTCCAAACCTTCAACGCAAGCCACATCTGAGAAGGATACATTACCATTCGTGATCATACCGTAGCATTTAGTGATTATACTGTCTGAGCCTCCAAAGATGACCTTCGGTCCGTTCATGACTGGAGTAAAGTTTTGAATTAGGCTTCTTGTCACGGTCATATGCCGAGAGCATCCACTGTCCAAATACCAAATTGGCATTTTGGTGGCCTTTGGACATACCTGCAATCACAATCAGTTTGCCTTAGGAACCCAAATATGTTTGGGTCCTTGGTCTCGGGTTAGAACACTCCCCCTACGAATATTAACATTATGAGTGGTCTTCCTCATATTACCAACATGTGGGGTTGCATCATTTCTGGGATTAAACCAGCAATCAATGGCAAAGTGACCAATTTTGCCACAACACCAACAGTCAAATCTGTTGTATCTTTGCCTTATGTTCTCCTGCTTGACCTTTTGGAATTGTGGTCTAGCAGGGGCAACATTCTAGGAGGAAGAAGCTTCATGATGATGACAATCACATGTTTTCTTCTCCTTCACTAGCTTTTCTACAACAGGCTTTGCCTTTGGAGCCTTCTTGAAGTTATGACCATGATTGAAAGGGCCATAGCTGTTAAACTTTTCTCAGCGTGGTCAGCAAGGTAGCCCAAACACCAAATTAATATCTTCGGCACCACCCAGTTCTCAGGTTGAACCAGCGGAAAACTAAGGAACAAGGCTAATCCCAACAAACAATGGAAGCACAAGCAGATCTTTTATACATTCACTTCTTTACAACACGAGGCATACGTAGCGAGACATGATTTCGCTAGTATAAACAGTTGTAAACAGAAAGCACCAAAAACCAAGCCAGGCGGACAGCACCGTAGTCCGCCGAGACCGCCGAGGTCGCCGAGTCCGCTGAGATCGCCCAAACTAAGCTGCAATCCGCCGAATAGCCACGGAGTCCACCGAAGTCGCGAGGCCGCGCGGACACACCGTTATTCATCTGCTGCTGAGGCTGAACTGAGGAACATACCCCCTACCTGCCTGAAGCCGGCGGACAGGTTATTGAAGCTGGCGAAGTTGAAACAGAGTTGACAAGCCGCAGAGCGACGTCCTGCTGAATCTGCAGAGACCGCACAACTTCCAAGTACTTGACCGAAGTCAAAGCCAAACTCCTGGCTCCTTGAAGCTACCCGCGCGACCTGCACACAACAAACCGTCAACCATGAATCAATCCGCGCGGACAGACAAACTGAAACCGCAGCTCCTTGCCCAACCCAACTTACTGTTCACTAAAGTTACTGTAGATGTGCCAGGGGGGTCCTATTTATAGGCGAGGT
This sequence comes from Platanthera guangdongensis, assembly GCA_039583875.1. Classification (NCBI taxonomy): domain Eukaryota; kingdom Viridiplantae; phylum Streptophyta; class Magnoliopsida; order Asparagales; family Orchidaceae; genus Platanthera; species Platanthera guangdongensis. Next base: position 56,215,117 of record CM077160.1, on the reverse strand, counting down.
GAGGAGTGTGGTCACCGCCCAAGAGATAACAACACCACACCAGCCCGCGCGATAGCAAACCACCGTCCGCCGAGTCTGCAAGGACATAGCCGGATACCAAGGAAAACCGCCAGGAGCAAGGCAACATTGGCGAACCCTCTTCAGTCTGCCTAAGCTAAGCGGACAAGGCATCAGCCCGCAAAGCCACCGACCACTGCAGGACAGCAACCCCCTTCAATGGCTGTCCGCACAAACCCGAGGCAGTCCGCAAGACTCAAGCCTCAATCCGCCACAAGCCCACGACCAAAGGCAGAAAGCAAGTCCGCCCGGTCAACAACGGACTTGGCGGATACTGCGGACACCATGGTCTTGGCACAGAGTGTGACCAAGTCCAAAACCATTAAAGGCCAATGCGAGCATGGCGGACATAAACTCCCACCCGCCAAACACCCTAGCACACAGACCTCCAGCAGTTCGCAAGCCACTCGCACACATACCGAACGCAGCAGCCTTCTCCCGGACTCCACACACCAGTCCGCAAACAACCTCCACAGCAAAGAACCTGCTGTACCACCAGAGCTCGACAAGGCCTCAGCCAAGCTCTAAGCCCAGTCCGCAACAACCCATACCGAGGACACACTAGTCCGCAAGCTTCCCGCGGACATGAGCCAAACCGCCAAACAGCACAAGCTTGCACCACGGCCACTGAGCAATGCACCAGTCCGCAAGCCACTATCCGCTCAAGCCGCTCCTTGGCTAAACCAAACAGCCAGCATCCTATCCACAGATAACAAGCGCACAGTCCGCGGACTTCACTCGTGCAACCCGCTCAAAAGAACAGCCGGCTTCCACTAGATTTTCCACCAGGCTGCACACAATAGTCCGCCCAGTCCGCCTAGTCCGCCAAAGTTGTCCGCCCAGGCTGCCCGGCCTGTCCCGTCAACCACTTCCACTTCACAAATTTCAACACTCCCCCTTGAAGTGGAAAGTAGTGACCAAGCCCAGCAAGCTGTGCAAGTGCTAAAAGGGCCCCTTAGATAGTGGATTCGTGAAGATCTCAACAAGATTATCTTCACTCCGAACATGCCCGACCAGCAGAGATCCTTCCAACACCTTCTCCCTGATGAAATGGTGATCAATCTCTATATGCTTAGTCCTGGCGTGACACACTGGATTGTTAACCAGTTTGAGGGCACTCTCATTGTCACCCCAGAGTAACGTTGGCACCTCCACTTCTTCATGAACATCCTTTATAAGCTTCCTCAACCAGATGTCTTCCCGAGCAGCCAAGGTCGAAGCCTTATACTCTGCCTCCATAGTTGAGACGGACACCGAGTCCTGCTTCTTGCTACACCACGAGATGCTAGTTGAACCGCAAGTGAACACATAACCTGAAGTAGACCTCCGATCATCCGAATCACCGCCATAGTTAGCATCTGTGTACCCAAGCAAGGCAAACTCCGAGTCCCTTCCATAGAGGAGTCCCATGTCAGAAGTCACCTTGACATACTTCAGAATACCCTTTGCCGCCACTAGATAAGATTGCCTTGGTTCAGCCATATACTGACTTAATCGGCCAACAGCATAAGCAATGTCCGGCCTCGTAATCGTCAGGTAAATCAAGCTCCCAATAAGAGCCCTGAACACCAAGGGATCATGAAGAACCCTTACCTCACCTCGTCGAAGCTTCAGCCCAGGTTCTAGTGGAGTAGAGCACTTCTTCCCTTCGCCCATCTCGAACCGCTTCACAATGCGATCTGCATACCCTTTTTGGCTAATGAGAATCCCGCACTCCTTCCTCTCCACTTCAAGACTGAGAAAGTGATGCAACACTCCCAAATCTTTTATCTTGAAGCGTATAGCAAGCTCTGCCCTGAGCCTTGCTACATTCCCCTCTGAATTCCCTATGATGATCATGTCATCCACATACAGCAGGACAAAGACTTGTAGCTCCCCCTTCTTCTTGACGAGTAAGCTTGAATCCGAGTTGGAAGCAAGGTATCCACAGAATTGCAAGTACTCTCCAATCTTCCCATACCAAGCTCTAGGAGCTTGCTTCAACCCATAGAGAGCTTTCCTGAGTTTGCGGACATAGTCCGGATGCTTTTCATAGACAAAACCAAGCGCTGATCTATGAAGATGTCCTTGTCAATCTCTCCGTAAAGAAATGCATTCTTCACATCGAGTTGCCACAACCTCCATCCCTGGCTAGCAGCCAAGGCGATCACCACTCTTACTAAAGTCATCTTTGTAACTGGACTGAATGTCTCCTCATATTATTCTCCATACTGTTGTGAGAATCCTCTAGCGACCAGGCGAGCTTTGAACCTATCAATGCTCCCATCAGCCTTCTTTTTCAACTTATACACCCACTTGCAAGTAACCGGAGTAATGTCATCAACCATGGGCACAAGGTCCCAGGTTTCATTCTTCTTCAGAGCATCAATCTCTTCTTTCATGGCACTTTCCCACTCCTTCACTCTAGTGGCCTCGTTGAAGGTTGCAGGCTCTCGCTCATCCAGAGGACCTGCAAAGAAGCAGGAGACAAAGCTCACTGCATTCCCATCACAGTACCGAGCCGGTGGCTTAACAACCCTCTTCGATCTCCGAAGGGTCGGCTCCTTGCTCACTGCTTCCGTTGCTTCTTCGGGCTCAACTCCTACCCGGGGCAAGCTTTGAGCAGTGCTCCCCCTGCTTCCTGAGCCAGAAGGCTCAGCCTCAGAGTTAGAAGCAACATGAGCTGCTAGTGAAATAACAAGCTCCTCTTCCAAGCCTTCAGCAGCCACCACCGGTGCTTCATCAACCTTGCTACTTCCGGTTAGCTCAACTGAGCCACCTTCATATGACGTCAGCTCGTCAAAGACAACGTCTCTTGACACCACGAACTTCTTCGTCACAGGGTCCATGCATTTCCATCCCTTCTTCCTCTCATCGTAGCCAACAAAGACAAGCTTCCTTGCCTTCGCATCCAGCTTAGTCCGTGAAGCATCCGGGACATGCACATAGCAAGTTGAACCGAACACCCAAAGGTGTCCCACACTCGATTTCTCCCTCAACAACAACTCAAAAGGAGTCTTCATGTTGATAGGGCTGAGTGGCATCCGGTTGACGACATAAGAAGCACAAGACATCCCCTCCGCCCAAAAGGACCTTGGGATATCTTTTGCATGAAGCCAACATTTGTAGGTCTCCGTCAGATGACGGATCTTCCGCTCCGCTACCCCATTTTGTTGTGGAGTGTGAGCACAAGTAAGCTCTCGTGGGATCTCGTGCTTCCTGCAGAAGTTAGAAAACTCGGAGGAAACAAATTCACCCCCGTTATCAGTTCTAAGCTTCTTAATCCGCAAGACAAGCCGGCCTTCTACCAACTCCTTAAACTCCACAAACAAACGGAAGGCTTCCGACTTCTCTTTTAAAAAGTACACCCAAGTATACCTTGAGTAGTCATCAACCAAGACAAGCATGTATCTGCTTCCACCAAGGCTGGCAGTAACCGTCGGTCCCATCAGGTCGCCATGAATGCACTCCAATGGTTTCTTGCTCCTTGTTTGTGATTTATCAAACGGAAGGCGATGTGCCTTACCATATTGACAGCCCGCGCAAACATGCTCGTCACCAAAGGAAGACAACTTAGGCGACCCCTTCACAAAACTTCTACTAGCCATCGCCTTCATCTTATCCATGCCTACATGCCCCAGCCTCTCATGCCAGATAGCAACGCTATCGTTGGCCCTCATACGATCAACATAAGAATTGGTGGCAAGAACAAACAATTTCTTCACCCTCCTCCCTACATGAGCAACATCAGCCTTCACCGCTGATACGTTGCGAAGGAACCTCACGTCTGTTGGCCCAAACAGAACGTGATAACCAGCGTCCACCGAGAAGAGGTTTTTCTTCATGCCCGGCACGTGATACACACTCCTTAACATGAGTGGCCCCTAATCACTACCCAAAGATACGACCCCCTCTTTCTCTACTGCATAAATAGTATTATTAGCAGTGATAATAGCTTCATTACCTGAGTAAGACTGCATGGAGGTGAACTTCGACTTATCTCCGGTGAGGTGATGACCACACCCAGATTCCACGATCCACTCGCTGTTGAAGTCCTCAGCAGACAAGGCCCGGACACAAGTGCCCGTCATAAAAGCTCCGCCCCATTCTGCTTCTTCACTTCTCGAGCAAGATTCCCCCTTTCCCGCAGCATGCCCAGGCTGCAGTTTGACCTTGCAGTCCCGCTTGAAATGCCCTCACTGATGACACCGGTAGCACTTCAAATTCTTCTTCCAGTCCTTAGGAGCATTGCTCCTCTCCGGCTGATATGAAGTTGAAGTCTCCTTCTCACCAGCGACCTGCACCTTCTTCTTCTTCTTCCCTTCCCATCCTTTCTTCTTGCCTGAGAAGAGAGCTTCGCTGCCTTCCTAATTAAGGTTCACTCCAGCCATCTGCCTTGCCAAGCTCTCCTGCGATGCAAGCAGATTCTCCAACTCCAGCAAAGACGGCTGAGTAGCCCACCCTTGAACAGATGTCACAAAGGCCACATACTCCTTCCGCAAGCCGCGGATTATGTGCCTTTTCATCTTCGCCTCAGAGATAGGCTCATCAAGATCCAGTGCCGACAGCTCAGCACACAAGCTCTTCATCTTTAAGAAGTACTTTGAGATGGAAAGGTCTCCCTGAGTTGCCCTGGACAACTCATTCTACAGAAACTGAAGCCGCACCACATTCTTCCTATTGAACAACTCATCAATGGTTGTCCAAATATCAGCAGCCGACTCACATCCAACGATGTGATCAAACACTTCCAGAGACACGACCCTCTTCAGAATGAACTCCGCCTTAGCATTTGTTCTTCTCCAGAGCCTAACCTGCTCAACAGCACCGAAAGCAGCCGTAACTTCCTGTCTGTCGTCACCACTGATGACTTCCCACAGCTCCTCGCCAAGAAGATAACTCTTCATGCACGACTTCCACTTCTTGAAGTTAGTTGGCATTAAGAGTTCAATGCCAAGACCCCTTGCAAAGCTCCCTTCCATTGCAACACCTGTTGGTAACCTTTCAGAAGCTCTGAGCAACAACACAGGTTGATCACCACTCAAGCACTGAGTAACAACACTGGTTGACGACCGCTCACGCAACTGAACCTCCCTCTGATACCATGTTAAAATTTTCTCAGCGTGGTCAGCAAGGTAGCCCAAACACCAAATTAATATCTTCGGCACTACCCAGTTCTCACGTTGAACCAGCGGAAAACCAAGGAACAAGGCTAATCCCAACAAACAATGGAAGCAAAAGCAGATCTTTTATACATTCACTTATTTACAACACGAGGCATACGTAGCGAGACATGATTTCACTAGTATAAACAGCTGTAAACAGAAAGCACCAAAAACCAAGCCGGGCGGACAGCACCGGAGTTCGCCGAGACCGCCGAGGTCGCCGAGTCCGCTGAGATCGACCGAACTAAGCTGCAATCCGCCGAATAGCCACGGAGTCCGCTGAAGCTGCGAGGCCGCGCAGACACACCGTTATTCGTCTCCTACTGAAGTTGAACTGAGGAACACACCCCCTACCCGCCTGAAGCCGGCGGACATGTTATTGAAGCTGGCAAAGTTGAAACAGAGTTGACAAGCTGTAGAGCGACCTCCTGCTGAATTCACAGAGACCGAACAACTTCCAAGTACTTGACCGAAGTCAAAGCCAAACTCCTGACTCCTTGAAGCTACCCGCGCGACCTGCACACAACAAACCGTCAGCCCTAAATCAATCCGCGCGGATAGACAAACTGAGACCGCAGCTCCTTGCCCAACCCAACATACTGTTCACTCAAGTTACTGTAGATGTGCCAGGGGGTCCTGTTTATAGGCGAGGTGAGGAGTGTGGTCACCGCCCAAGAGATAGCGACACCGCCCCAGCCCGCGCGATAGCAAACCACCGTCCGCCGAGTCTGCAAGGACTTAGTCGGATACCAAGGAAAATCGCCAGGAGCAAGGCAACATTGGTGAACCCTCTTCAGTCCGCCTAAGCTAAGCGGACAAGGCATCAGCCCGCAAAGCCACCGACCACTGCATGACAGCAACCCCTTCAATGGCTGTCCGCACAAACCCTAGGCAGTCCGCAAGACTCAAGCCTTAATCCACCACAAGCCTGCGACCAAAGACAGAAAGCAAGTCCGCCCGGTCAACAGAGGACTTGGCGGATACTACGGACACCACGGTCTTGGCACAGAGTGTGACCAAGTCCAAAACCATCAAAGGCTAATGCGAGCATGGCGGACATAAACTCCCGTCCGCCAAACACCCTAGCACACAGACCGCCAGCAGTCCGCAAGATACTCGCACACCTGCCCAATGCAGCAGCCTTCTCCCGAACTCCACACACCAGTCCGCCAATGACCTCCACAGCAAAGCACCTGTTGTACCACCAGAGCTCGATAAGGCCTCAACCAAGTTCTAAGCCCAGTCCGCAACAGCCCATACCGAGGACACACTAGTCCGCAAGCTTCCCGCGGATATGAGCCAAACCGCCAAACAGCACAAGCTTGCACCACGGCCATTGAGCAATGCACCAGTCCGCAAGCCACTATCCGCTCAGGCCGCTCCTTGGCTAAACCAAACAGCCAGCATCTTATCCGCAGATAACAGGCGCACAGTTTGTGGACTTCACCCGTGAAACCCGCTTAGAAGAACAACCGGCTTCCACTAGACTTTCCACCAGGCCGCACACAACAGTCCGCCTAGTCCGCCAAAGCTATCCGCCCAAGCCGCCCGGCCTGTCCCGTCAACCACTTCCACTTCACAAATTTCAACAATAGCTCTGATGAATCACTTCTTCATAAGGTTCCTTGTAGACACTTTCGCCAATGTTTCTGGGGCGAGTCCATCCTTGATAACGGGACTTTGGCTCTATATAAGTAGGCCTTACAAAGTGTCCGTATGATGAGTCGAGATCAAACTCGTTTGAAGGAAATATAACCTTTTTGAACGAGGTCTGATCTTGAGGGGCTTTCCCCTTCTCTTTGGCTAAGGCCTTTTTGGCGGCCTTATTCTTTTGTTGAGCCTTGTTTCTCCTAGAAGACTTACTAGGAGCTTCTTCATAGCCTAGTCCAGCACCCTTGGCCTTGGCTGAGAATTCAGCAACGAATGGAAGAAATGTCTTGGGCTTCTAGAAACTTTCAACTAGTTTCTTTTCAGCAGCAAGTTGGGCTTCCGGCTCTTTGATGATTTTCTCTTTAAGATCAAGGCGCTCTAGAGCCTTCTTATATTCTTCAATAGCATTATTGAAGTTCTCTTCGAGCGAGTCAGTCTTTGAGACTTTCTCTCTTAAGATGCTCTCTTCAACTTTGAGAGACTTTATCTCTTTAGCCTGAGTTTTCACGACTCGGCGACATTTGTCGTAAGCCATGATTAACTCCTTATATTGGGCCATGAGTTCTGACTCATCATCAGAAGAGCTATCCTAACAATCATGTTCAGAAACTTCAGAATCAGAAAGAGGAATGTTGAACTGGGGCTCTTTTTCATCATCATTTTGAGCCATGAGCCCAAAATAGGCTTTTTCTTCTTCACTCGACTCAGATGAGTCAGAGTCACTAAGAGTCTTGCCCTTTTTGGCCATCAAGCTCTTCTCTGTCCTCTTCTTGTTGTACGAGGACTTCTTTTCCTCTCTTCTACCGCCCTCCTTCTTCTTGTGAGGCTAGTCAGCGATGACGTGTCCTGGCTTATTACAGCAATAACAAATAATGTTAGTCGAAACATGTTTGTTCTGTTTAGAATTATACCTGTCATGGCTGCTTGAGCCTTTACGTTGACAATCACCATCATGTCGTGATCTTCTATAGGAGGCATCCTTGCCTTTCCATTGCTCCTTCTTGTTTAAGAATTTCTTGAACTGTCGAGAGAGTTGTTAGAACTCTCTTTCTGATAGTTCAGAGCCAGAGGTGCTTGGCTCTGAGGTTTCTTCTTCACTAACTTCTTGTGTTGGAGTAGGAGGAACAACCATTGTCTTCTTAGAGGTGTCTGCCTTTAGAGCAACAGACTTCTCTTTGAATGCAGACCTGCTCTTCTCTTCTTCAGCCTTTCTGGTGTTGAGTTGAAGCTCATATGATATAAGCTTCCCGAAGAGATTTTGAGGATCTGTCTCGGCCAGTTTTCCAAACTCCCTTATGACACTGACCTTGTTATCCCATTCCTTAGTTAGGGATCTCAAGAACTTGTCATTTAATTCTCCATTAGTGAAGACTCTGCTATAGACCCTTAGCCCATTCACTATCTTGAAGAAATTCTCAAAGGTGTTAGCAATGGTATCTTTGTTTCCTTGTCGGAAAGCTTCATACTTCTGATTAAGAGGGGATCTTCTATCATCCCTCACTTCTTCTGTACCTTCCATCAAGGTAACTAGTGACTGCCACATCTCCTTCGCAGACTTGCAGTGAATCAGGTTTTGCAACATTGAATCATCGACTACACTTGCTATAATATTTTTTGCCTTTTTGTCCAATGAGACAAGTGCAATCTCATCCTTATCTAGATCCATAAGTTTCTTTGGGACTTTCTTCGTTGGATCTATAGTGGAGATTGTCATGTTTATATAAGGACCTTCTTCAATTATCATGAAGATCCTTGTATCCACAGCTTCCATAAAGAACTTGATTCTCTCTTTCCACATGGGAAAATTATATTTGGTGCACAAAGGAAGCTTGGCAAAATCTTTAGCCTTGTCCATTTCTGTTAGATCTCAAAAGACAACTATTGAAATATCTGATCAAGGTGTTAACCTTTTAACGATCAACCTCGCTTTGATACCAATTGAAAGTTTATAGTTGCCTACCTAAATCACCTAGGGGGGGGTGAATAGGTGAATTGTGCGTTTTTTTTTTGCGGAATAAAATATTACAAACCAAAACACAGATCTATCTACCAATCAAACAGAGACGAGGCAAGATTTATAGTGGTTCCCCAACCTTGGGTACATCCACTTTCCCTCACCGATCTAGCAATACACTGGACTCGGCTACTCCACTATCTCGGATTGAAAATCAATCATACCCTCGGAACAACGTTCTTACAAACTCGATCCACAAAACGGATCTACACTCGGAAGATGAAACTTCCTACGATCTTAGAGTTGAAAAACTCCTATACTCGGAGAAAACTTCTCCTACAATAATGAAATAAAATTGTATAGAAATACAAATAATGAATCTTGTCAGATCTGCAAGTAATCGGCCAGGATCTTCTTCTTCTAAACTTTCTGGATTTATCAGATATGTGAAGAAAGCCTCGACAAAATCAGATCTGAATCTTCTTGACTTGACACGATCGAATAGAGGATGAAGAGTTCAGCGGAAATCTCAATCTGTAAAACTTCTTAATCTGAATCCTCTGAAAATGAAAACCCTAGCCGGTCAGGAATCTGCGACGGCGACGGCGGCGGTTTTCGTTTCTTGGAGAGAGAGAGAGAGAGGAGATAGAAAGCGGCTGCAAAAACTTCTTAAAAAATAATCTTCTTAAAATTTAAAATTGTTAGGGTTTGTCGATTTAGACAAGACCTTTTATAGTAGAGGAGAAGATTAGCCATAATTGAGTCATTATGAGAGACATGTGGACCAATCACATCAAAGTTTATGAATAAGAACGTTAGATTGGACTTAAATAATTTTCGGAAAAGTCAAAGTAAAATACTCGAGATGTCTCAGACTACTCGAGTACATGCAACACTACTCGAGTAGGTAGAAGATGACTACTCGAGTATATGAGAATAACTACTCGAGAGAGAATGAGATGATTACTCGAGTACATGGAGTCAACTACTCGAGTAAATAAAAGTTCAAGGAAATCAGCTATTCGAGTAACACGAATAACATACTAGAGTACTTAAGTGCTTACACGAGAGGTAGAGTAAATTACTCGAGAAAAAGAAATACTTCTCGAGTATATTTGAATGAACTACTCGAGTATAAGAAATACTACTCGAGACAAAGACTTAGAAAATTTCTGGAACTGGAAAACTGCATTACTCGAGTACAGAAGAAATACTTCTCGAGTATATCTGAATGAACTACTCGAGAAAAATATAACTACTCGAGTATATAAGATGACTACTCAAGACAATTAGAACTACTCGAGTATATGGAGATGACTACTCGAGTAATTCACTTAGAGAAATTTTCTGGAAAGAAATTCTGGACTACACGAGTATAAACACTGGACTACTGGAGTAGTAGATGAACTACTCGAGACAAATGGAACTACTCGAGTATATAAGATAAAACTGCTCGAGACAGAAAATAAAACTACTCGAGTACTATACAGTACTACTCGAGTATTTCACTTAGAAAATTTTGAGAAGAGAATTTCTGTAAAACCCGAGAGGAGAAAAGAAACTACTCGAGTAGTTGTCTTAACTACTCGATATCCATATTTGGACTACTCGGGATACATCATAACTACTCGAGTAAGAGTATTATTACTCGAGTATGAACTCAGTAACTTACTCGAGTAAGTAAAGAACTACTCGAGTACTTTACTTAGAAAAATTTTCTAAACAGAATTTTTCTTCTTCTAAGGGATGACCTGCATCAAGTCTTTTCACATAGTGCTAGAGCTTGAATATGAAGTGTATCCCAATAGAGAGGCTACACATGAGTCAACACTTTGGAGCACACAATCAGGGATTACATTGTATGATCCTGTGTTTGGTGACCCATTGTAGACTGACATTGGTCTACACTTCCCATAAGATTCCTGTACACACATAACTCAAACAAAGCATCAAATACAACTTAATTCATCTTAGTTCAAGGATGACTTCATCAAATCTGGGTTAGTGTGGATACAATACCCAACAACTCTCAATTTGAAGAGTTTTAAGATAATGTGATTCTGAGATGGCGGTTACCTTCAGATTGTACTTTGGGGGAAGTGATCTTAAAATCTTTCTTACTAAATCTCCTTTGGAGAAATTCTTTCCAAAGACTTTAGAGTCATGGATGATTTTTGTAAATCTTGTGTACATAGAATCCACGTCTTCCTCAATCTCCATCCCGAACTTTTGAAATTCTGACTCCAATTGAAACATCTTCGAGTCCTTCACCTGCGAAGTACCTTCATGCGTAACTTTAAGCAAATTCCAAACATCATAAGCAGTTTCACATGCACAAACTCTATTAAATTCATTTCTATCTAATGTACAAAATAATGCGTTCATGGCCTTAGCGTTATTTTTGTAACGAAGTTTATCTGAATTGTCCCAATTATCTTTTCGTTTATCCATTGTGACACTTCCAACTTCCATTGTAGGTGAAGTGTAGTACTGTTCTACCATTATCCTGACATCTATTTATAACACAATAAGAAAACATCGCATTCGAGTTTTCCGGTAATTATAATCTATTGCTAGTGATAAAGGAGGTCTGCTAATTCTTTGCCCCTCAAAAAATGTGTTATCGTTATGCACCATTTCTCTGGTGGTAAATCCATTTCAGAGAAACCTTTCTTTGATACCAAGGTTGGATCTTGAGGTGCCCTTAGGGGGGCGGGGGAGTGAATAAAGGCATACTATAATTCTACGAATTAACAAAATACTTAGCCAAATTTCCTAGAATCAAGAAATCTTAATCACAACCAAATATTTATAACAAATCACTTTGAAATTTATGATAAAATGGAATGCAAGTTTATTTTTTATGTGACAAAAATTACTAACAGAAGATTTCAATAAAGCTTGAAATCGAGGCAGTGATGAAAAAAATAAATAAATTATCCTTTTTGAATTTTTTCGTTCTTCTCCCAAGGACCGCCCGACTAAAGTCTATCTCTCCCTAGGTATAACAACTAGCCTCCCCTAGATCTCACCATGACCTAATCGCTGCACACACTACAGTGATTTCCCCCTAAACCACACACAGGCCTAGTTGTTAATCACAAGGCGGCAAATTCTCTACAGAATACAAATAGTGACACTTCCAAGGCCTAATTGTCACTCACAAGCCTATCTCTCCGTAGAATAAAAAACACACTCAGGTCTTGAGCGCTGAAGTGGCTGGAAAATTCATGCGAAGATCGAGGGAGATGAGAAGCATGAACAACCCCTTCTTCCCTCTTGAGATTTCACAAACTCCTAGGAAGGTTTTTGGTTCCACGGAGTTATCCGACTAGAGATGCATGAAATCAACGCTCCTAGAGGTGTGTAGCATCAAATTCTCGAAGTTCAGCCCATTTATAGTTTTACTCTATCACGCGGTGGTATCGCGATATTGCCTACAATAACCCCAATGGTTGACACGTGTCCCACTCTGTAATAACAGCGCCAAGATGTTGGCGTGTACGACTATGGGACTACCGCTCCACAATAACACGATATCGCCAGGAGGTATCTCTGATAATGCGCATCGTGACAACCATTTCTCAATCGTGGCACTTTGTAAAAACCCATATCCGTCACATAAAATATAATAGATGGTCCGGTCGGGGCCCTACACCATATTCCACAGATAGTTAGTGGAGTTACATGTTGAGACCATAATCCATTTACGCATCCAAACTCAGAGTACATTCTAGCGAAAGTATTAAATTTGTTTTAAGAAGCCAACCATACGAATGTCTAGTAAACCAAAGCAGGAATGATAACATAAATACACAATTAGTTATGACCTTAAGGCCTTACAAAAGTTTCCTCAAATAGAAGTGTTTACATATTTCAACACACAGGACGACCACACATGAAATAGTAAACGTAAACACACTTCTCTTTGACCTTTGAGGGTCATCATTGCAAATATGGGCTTCAACCCGCTATTTTTTTCGCTCGGCTCAGCTATACCTGCTCGAAATCATTCCACTAAAATAGTGACAAACAAAGAAATGGTTAGCATTAGCTGACCAAATTATAACGACCTCACCCCTCACATGGGGTGGTACTCCTTCCCTGTATGCATTAAGCATAGATATATAATGGCAATCAGAACTTGCAAATTGAGCACCATTTACGACAAACATTGGCACAGCCGACCAAATGCCCCGTGCACTCAGGGATATTTATCGGTGCACAGGACCTCAAAGGGTCACACCTCCGTACATATCGACGGTCAACATATTTTGAGCATTTACTACTCTTTCCAGGCTGAAGCTAAAGACTCGCACCTATGGCTACGACAAAATCAAGGTGATCTCCTCGATTCACTCAATGTCTCATTCCAAGTCGAACGATATCGGGCTAGGAACATTTCAGCTATTTCCTGATAATCAAATCATCGGGTGCAATTAACAATGACGTGGGTCAGGCTCCCCTTTTCCATTCGCACGATACAAAACTCTGTTATGTTCTATGGCTAGCACTCATGACCTCCCAAACTATGCCCCTCAGGCTCTTAACTCAACACAATGGAACCCAGGTTTCCATGAGATAGGACTCACAATCATAATGGCCCCAAGGTCTCCAAGAGACAGGCCTCACAAAACATTGCTCACTGGGAGCTACCGCCGACGGTAACGCTACTACTGCGCGGTAGGGGATAGACTATCGATTCTTTCCCCAAAATGGGTGTTTTCCTAGATGCACTTCTAGTACTCTCACTATAGCATTCTGCACACCCCACGAATCTGTAAATCACAAGTTTACCATGGCATTTTCTCCGGCATACAAACAATCATCACCAATCAAGACTAACCTATCCAGATAGGCTTCAGACATCATGCCTATTTTGTACTTCGATTTCGGACTCTAAATACAAAGATAATGGTGATACATAGATCAACCCATCGAGAGAATCTCTTCCACGTGTTCAACGAGCGTCTACTCTCACATGCCAAAAATAAAGGACTTCATATATCCACGGAGGAATATCATTACCCTTGATGTTCGTTTCAGCACCATGAGAGAGAATCTAGTATAAAGTCTTTGCATACAAGGGTAGCTAATCACCTAGAGGGGGGGGAGGGGTGAATAGGTTTCTTGAGTTTTTTAGTTACTTTTAACCTTTATCAGATTATGCTGTGTGTTAAGATATGATTGCTGATGCTTTCAAGATTATCACCCAGACGACATAGTAGATTTATAGTGGTTACCCAGTATATGGGTACATCAACTATACCTCCCACCTTTCTAATAGAATGTTAGACAAGGCACTTCTCCAATAACTTGGCTCCTCAGAGATTACAACACGATCCCACAGGATCACTCAGTCTCCACTGAGACTTACAACACAAACACACAACACAACCACAAAGTAATCACATGATCACCTACCACAGGCATAAATGCCCCACAACACAGGCTGGGAAAAATATCCCTATCACACAGATCCAAGACTGGAGCCCACCACTCAGATCTATACTAGATCTTACCCTCAGCCTTTATAACTTAGGCTTACAATACACATCTCACCAGATCTAACTCTTAGCCTTTATAAACAAGGCTTACAACACAGATCTTGAATAGATCCTACAGAATTTGAATAGTAAAATTATTTTGACTCAAGTGAAATTAATCACCGAGTCAATTTCCTCCCGAGCAGAGTGAATCTCAGCACTATTTTCTTCACAACAACAACTTGAACAATCTTCAAGAAACTACCGCTTGTGCTGGAAGTAACTCAGAACCTTGATTATGATTCTGCTGATGAAGGAGAGAGAGTAAAGATCTTCTATCAGGTAAGCTGTTTTTGTAGAACACAAATTGCTCTACCTCTTCTTTACAGATCCAGAGATTGATTTTAAAATTCAGCTTGACTTGGATCTTCAAGCAACTTCTGCTAGGGATGGCCTTGGCTGATTCTTCTTCCTCAGAGAAAACCTCTGATCTTGCTATAACAGATGTTGATACCGCAGCTAACTCATAAACTCTTCAGAATCGTCAATTCGATCTTCTTTTTTCTGCAATAATGGCGGGGGAAGAAGATGAAATCGCACTGCTGTTTTTCATATTGAATAAATTCCACACAGAAGCTTATTTCGATCCAGATCTCATCTTCTATTTATAATCTCGTCATCTAGCGAGTTGATTGGCACGTGTCGCTGCTTTAACGCCTGATTGTATCCTTGGTTTTATAGAATGAGACTGACGGTGACATTAGTAATGAATGACATCTCTTCCTTAGTCATTTTGAACTTTGTTGAATTTGCTGACGTCAGCCATTCTGAACTTAGGAAATTTCAGAAAACTACCCACGTATAGAGTGCGTTGAGTGAACAAGCTTTATTCAACGAATCTGGACTTAAAAATTTTCAGCTCTACTAGGCGTTGGGTGAGTAAGTGATGCGTTGAACGACAAATATACCGGTCGCACATGTAATATAAAATGGGCGAATTTTCCCAAGTATCGATCTCTTCAAGGAACACAGTGAGGGGGGAGTTAATATCAAGGAGGACTTGATATTGAAGTCCTTAGGTCAGAGTTAACAAAGGGGGGTTTTGAATGGTTGCAGAAGCAGAAAATAAAACACTATAAACTACTCCTATGCAATGCCGCTATGCGATGCTTCGCCAGGTGGGATGGAAGACTACATGGGTTGCTACGCACCGAATCGTTGGGCGGATGGACGAGTAGGCAAGCGTAAGAACCAAACGAACCGAGGAATATAAGGGTCGTAAGCACCTCTTTGCTACGCACACCACTAACAATTGCTAGTGCGGCAAGAACAGATGGATGGCGGATGAAAAATAAGGGCACACCTCAAGCAAATAACAAAAACATACAATCACATAGACATGATTACACATAAATGTATATTTCAATAAGCATACTTCATCAAATATAAGAGATAAACTATACTATCAACAACAAGAGAAGAAAAGTGTGTGAAATCAACCGAATCCGAAGTCTTACCGAGGATTCACGGTAGGATTCGTCGGGTTGTCATTCCGCGTCCTAGCTCGGTCTTTAACTGCATCCGGGGTCGAGGAGGCTATCACTCACTCCCAATGGACCCGTCTTCTTTGTGTCACGAGCCGGTGGAGGATGGCACCACTTCTCTAGCTTGGTGGAGAAAGTTAGATAAAACCCTTCTTGAAGCTCAAGGATGAAGGAGCAGGCCGAGAGGAAGCTCCGGCTTGGATTTGGAGTTGAATGCTTGCCCGAATCTTCTCCCCTTGGTGGAACGGTATATTTCTCCCTAAAATGTTGAGGAGTTGGCCGGAATATGGATCTCCCTAAAATGGCAGGAAATCTGTGCTTAAATAGAAAAAAGTCAGAAAATTGGTCACTCACGGTCTGGCGCATGACCGTACGTGAACCATGCAATATTAGCACGCAGAAAAAGGTGAGGAAGAAGAAGTGTTGACCCGTGCGTTGTAATCGCGCACGGGTTATTCCGCCTGTGCGTGAAGGAAATCGCACGGGTAAACACAGAGCGCAGGAATGCAGGAGAAGACAGTGGAACCTACGTTTTACTCGCGCACGGGCACTGTTGCCCGTGCGTGAAGGAAACACACGATTAACCACAGATCACTGGAAAGCTCGACAAAAGGTGCAGGTCGTGCGATTCCTTCTCACACGGTTTGGCCGAAACCGAGCGAGAACAAATCACACGGGTAGAAACAGATGCCCCAGGAAAGTTGTATAAAACGCACGATTGGACTGGAACCGTGCGCGAAGAAATGCACACGACCATGGGTTTTACACAGTAACTGGAAATGGAATTCGGTACATCCCGATTACCTGCACAATAAAAAAAACAGGATGGAGCACAAGCTTCCAGCACCAAAATGCAAACAAAACAAAATAGAAAGATAACGAGGAGTACCATGTGCATACCCCCGACAAAAGAAAGCGCAGTTGCACACCCACGGGCCCAAAACAATGCAATTAAAGTGAAAAATGGTATAAATAAAATATCAATGATGCCATACCAAAAGTGAAGTGCAAGTGCGTGAAAACTAGCCCAGATGAGTCCGAAAAACCCTATATAAATCGGACTCATCACACCCCCAGACTTACCTATTTGCGCGTCCCGAGCAAATAAAATCTATGCAAATAAGGAAAATAAAATAGCTAACATAGAAATTGAGATACGAAGTACCATGCGAAGTTGCATGCTTGTACGCGTAAAAGTATAATAGAAGAAATTTCTAAGTATACAAAATAGTTTATACTTTTCACAATGAGTATCAACATTTTATTATTACTAAAAATGGAATCACGGTGAATCATCCGGTCACGCGCAGGGAGAAAGTAGACAAATCGCTAGGCAAGCATTGCAATAGATTGGGGCTCGAGATAACCTCCAAAGGAATCCACCAATATCAGTGACCATATGCTTGCCCGTTTGCACTCTCTCCACGGTACTGGCTTGGATCACACACGAATCAGTATGACTTTGGGTGAAGAGATGGGGTTTGGGTTACGGTGAGGTAAATAAAGATAAACAGGAAGGCTACGCACCTAACCCAAATTAGCTATCATAAAAGGAGTCCCTCAGGTAAGCAAAATACATGCGGTTACACCACACTCCCAGACTTAATTTTTCCAAATATGGGTGTGTGCACCGCCTATTCCAAATATGATCTCATCTCAAATAAAATTTTCAATTACACTTTTTTTTCACAATTAACATAATTTTTTACTTTCCTTTTTATTTTTCAAATCATCTGTTCATTTTAACAATTTCAGCAAATAAAAACTTTGGAGCACATCCGCATATTCACAAAGAATATCACCACATCAACACCCCAACATGGAAAAAAACACTAAAGCTCAACTTGGGTGTGCGACTAGGATCGGCTATGAGGCTTTGGTGAAATAATGATGGAGCTGAATCAAAAGAATGGGTAGGCACAACGGGGATAGCGAGGATAAGACGTTAGTAATGGTACAAACCTCAACCGGGCCAAAATGATGGCCTACATCATGCTCATGCATGACTAACCTATACCCATGCTTCAAGAATAGCTTGGGGCAAGCTCTTACCCAATGAGAAAGACTATCCATCCTTCCGAATCGAGCAATATGAACCTAACGGCCGTCTACACACATCCCTATGCTACCTAAAATCTGCCTTTGCTTCCAACGAGAAAGACTATCCATCCTTCCAACGAGAAAGACTATCCATCCTTCCTTCTGCCTTTGCTTCTAAAATCTGGCATTGAGTGCATTGAGTGACCTAGCTTCACTCAACTCTTCTGGACTGGGTCAATTTTTTGTCTCCTTTTTCTTTGGCTTTGGCAGAAACTGCATGATGTTGAATGAACAAGCTTCAATCAACGCTTCTGGACTTAACCAATTTTTTGTCTCTTAATTCTATGGCTTTGACAGAAACAACATGACTCAATGCTTTTGGCTATATGGCATTGAATAAGTTGACTTCACTCAATGCTTGTAGACTTAACCACTTTTCTGCCTTGCCAACACTTAAAGCTTTGACTGCCAATCCTCTCTCAATGCTGTTAGCTGTATAGCGTTGTGTGAACTGACTTCACTCAATGTCTGTGAACTTAGTCATTTTTATCCAATGCCACATGCTTATGGTTCATCTGGCATTGAGTGAGCTTGCTTCACTCAACGCTTGTGGACTTAGTCATTTTGAAAGTCACTTGGATCACCTGTCCAATCAATATGACATAGACTAACCTGAATGTAACACCCCGAAACTCAAAAGAGCGACAGGAGGCATTTTGAACCAAGTTTGGAATTTGGCAGGTGGCACACGGCCTGGGACACGGGCGTGTCATGCTCGGGTTGACGATCTGGCCAAGTGTTCGACGAATTTTGGAGTCGACGATCGTCGAGCAGCGAACACGGCCTGAGACACGGGCGTGTCCCAGGGCGTGTCGTGCTTGGGTCGACGATCTGGTCGAGAGGTCGACAAATTTTGGGGTCGACGATCGTTGAGCAGCGAACACGACCTGGGACACGGGCGTGTCACAGGCCGTATCCTTCTCGGGTTGAAGCCGGGCTGTGGCGTGGGTGTTACACGGGGTCAGCACACGGTCCGTGTCAGGTAGACACAGGCGTGTCAATT
This sequence comes from Platanthera guangdongensis, assembly GCA_039583875.1. Lineage (NCBI taxonomy): Eukaryota > Viridiplantae > Streptophyta > Magnoliopsida > Asparagales > Orchidaceae > Platanthera > Platanthera guangdongensis. The sequence goes on along the minus strand of CM077160.1, from coordinate 56,196,179 downwards.
GGGACATGGGCGCGTCCAAGACCGGTGTGCTTCTCGGATTGGTGTTGGTCCTGTGTCGATGGAGTAATACGACATAGTACATGACCATGTTCTGGATGACATGAGCGTGTCAAGTTTGACACGGGCGTGTCGGATGCCATTGTTCTTTTCGAGACACGTCAGTTTCGACGGCGAATGGGGAACACGGCCCTGGACACGGACGTGTCACAGGACGTGTTCGGCCCAGATTTTGCATTTCAGCTCCGGATCGTGGCCTTCCGTTTCCTTATTTTGGGATCCGACGGCTGGGGGTTGTTCCTGCTCGGATATACCCGGGAATAGGGTTTCAAATCCCTCATTTCTTTCATTTAGTCTCTTTCTAAAGTCTAGAGAGAGGGGAGAGCAAGGAAGAAGAAAGGAGGCTAGATCCGGTCACCGGCGGAGCTTCGGAGCTCCAAATCGCGAGCCGACTTCGGATCTATGGAGGCAAAAAGATTGTGGTGCTTTTCATCCGCATACATTTCCATGACGCCAAGGAAAAATTCTAGGGTAACGGTTCTCATCCTAGGACATGTGAAGTCCTCTTTTCCTTTGCATAGGGAGCCCGCTCTCTCGAGTTTGTGGTGAGTTGAGGAGTTCCTTCGGGTAGACATGAATAGTCCCCGTTGTGTACATGTAGAGTCCGTAATCGAGAATGGATATAGGCATGATGTATGAAGCCTACCCGGACAAGTTGGTCTTGATCAGTGATGTTGCATTGCATGAATGGTCGGAGAAAACTCCGCGCGAATGGTTGTTTTTCAGGTTTTCTATGTTGTAGAATGCAACAGGGAGCCTTGGGGATTAACTCCAAGGTGCACCCAGAAAATTGGGCAGATGTGTGTTTCTGCCAATATGGTGGCCTGGGAGCCAACTTGTACATAACCGGGTTATGTAGAGTGTGAAATCGGATTGGGACTCGGGGAAGTTTGACCCGCGCCCATGTCTTAAAGTGACAGGGCGGTGTGAGCAATGGGTTAGGCGGAACCGTACCCGCTCTATGTCATTTGGAAAAGAGACATAAAGTTACTTGGCAACTTACCGTTGGCATAGATGGAGGGTCTTAGGCAGTGGGAGAAAGACCAAATGCTCGCGAGTTATTGCCGTCCAAGGGGCGGTGGTGAGACCGCGGTATTGATCGGATTCATCGAGAATGTGCCTTGAGAGCACGTGGTGTGTGGCCGTGCGTGCTTATGCCTGTGATGCAGTGTTATTACTCTATAATGCTTGGTTATGCTAATAAAGTGCAGGGAAGGAGCATCGTTGCCCCGAGTTTGGGGGCGGGATCGTTATAATTTGGTCAGCATAGCTGACCGTTGCCTTTGTTTGCCACCATTGCGGTGGGTTGTTGCTTGCAGGTGCTGCAGGACCAAGTGGTAAATAGCGCGCTAAAGCCCAAGTTGCTGAGCCAGCCCTCGAAGGCCTAATTATTGAGTGTTTACTTGCTTTATTCATGTGTGACCGGCCTGCGTGCCGAGGTTTGCAAATCATGTAATTTGAGTAAACATATGTAAGGTCATTGTACTTATATATTATACTTCATTCCTGTTGGTTTGGGTAGTGGACATTCATGCTCGTGCTAGGTTCTTTTTATTGCAACTTTAAATTGCTTCCGCTAGAATGACTCTGTGTAGGACGTTGGATTTTAGTTGGATGGTTTCCATTGAGTAACCACCCAGTCTGTCTGTGGTATATGGCGTCAGGCCCCGGCCGGACCTATGGCTATATGTTATGCGACGGATAGGGGGTGTTACACTGTATGCATGAACTTAAACATACATCAAATAAAACTATGTGTATACCATTGAATTGTTTGGCATCTTATAAATCTGGGACATTGGGATCAATGGACCCAACAATCTCCCCCTATTTGAAGAAGTCAAAACAATACTTGACCTTTGTCAATGCTATACACTAACATATGCAGCAATATTATACACCAACTTATAACACAAGATAGTTAAGAGTTAAAACCCTACCATTTTTCTGCTAGTGTAGTGAGCATCACCTACTCCCCCTGTGTTGATGCAAGCTTCACCTTTTTCCATTGTATGAGAATACCACACCTGCTCCCCTGTCTTGCTACATTGACACCTAGTCACCTTAGACACCTTCTCCCCCTTTTGACTTCTTCAGACAAAGGGAGAAGCTAGCCATCTGTGATTATCTTCTTTTTTTTATTACAGATAATCAACTGGTGCTGAATTTGCTCCCCCTCAACAAGCGCATCTTCTACCAAGACTTTGGACATTCCAGCCTTGATACCATATTCTGGTCTTCACAACCTGCAAGATGTTGTAGTTCCTGCAACAAAAAAACTTGAAGAGCAATAGAAGCTACACCAAGTTCAACATACCCAACTCAAACTTGAAGGTATTGAACTTTGCTTCATCTAGTGGCTTGGTGAAGATATCATCCACTTGCTTGTCTGTTGGGACAAACTCAAGACTAATATTCTCACATTCTACATTCTCTATTATAAAGTGATATTTAATCTCTATGTGATTATTCCTACTATGTGAGATAAGATTACTAGTTATAGAGATTGCACCAGTAGAGTCACAAAATAAAGAACTTCTACTTAAGTGAATATTATAATCTTGAAGTTGATGTTGTAGCCACAACAACTGTGCATAACAGCTCCCTGTAGCTATATATTCTGATTCTGCAGTAGAAATAGATACACTTGTTTTCTTCTTGCTGCTCCATGATACTAGTCGTTTTTCTAGAAACTGACAGGAGCCTGATGTACTTTTTTTGTCTTCTCTACAGCCTACAAAATCTGCATCTGAAAATCTTATTAGTTCAAAATCCCTATTCTTAGGGTACCAAAGGCCAAGATCTGGTGTGCCCATCAGATATCTCAAAATCCTCTTAGCACCAGAGTAATGAGATTCTTTAGGGCATGCTTGATATCTAGCACAAACACATGTAGCATACATAATGTCTAGCCTACTAGCAGTTAGGTATAGAAGGGAGCCAATTATCCCTTTGTACAAAGTTTGATCAACAGGTTTCCCTGCTTCATCTTTGTCTAATGATATAGTGGACCCCATGGGAGTTTTCATGGTGGACGCATTCTCCATCCCAAATTTCTTAGTCAATTCCAAGGTAAACTTAGACTGAGATATGGATAATCCATTGTCAGTCTGTCTTACTTGTAAACCCAGGAAGAACTTAAGTTCACCCATACTGCTCATTTCAAACTTCACTTGCATAAGTTTGACAAACTTTTTGTAAAGGTTGTCATTAGTAGATCCAAAGATAATGTCATCAACATATATCTAGACTACGATAATCTTGCCTTGGATTCTCTTAGAAATAGGGTCTTGTCTATCTTTCCGCTTGAGAATTTGTTCTCAATGAGGAAGCTAGACAAGGTCTCATACCATGCTCTAGGAGCTTGGTTTAACCCATATACCTCTTTTCTAAGTTTATAAACAAAATTAGAAAGGTTAGGAACAACAAAACCTAGAGGTTGATCAACATAGACTTCTTCCTTCAAGTTTCCATTCAAGAAAGCTGACTTCACATCCATCTGGTTGACTCTGAATCCTTGGTATGCATCATATGGAAGGAAAAATCTGATGCCTTCTAGTCTTGCTATAGGGGCAAAGGTTTGATCAAAGTCAATACCTTCTTCCTGTCTGTACCACTGAGCTACCAACCTAGCTTTATTCTTGGTTATAATGTCATTTTCATCAAGTTTGTTCCTATAGATCCACTTGGTTCCAATGACATTATGTCCTTGTGGCCTGGGAACTAGGTTCCAGACCTTACACTTCTTAAACTGCTTCAGTTCTTCTTACATAGCTACAATCCAAAACTGATCCACATTTGCCTCTTCAAACTTTTTGGGATATACTTGTGACAAGAAACTGGAGTACATTGTTGTGTTGAGACATCTGCTCCTTATCACTACACCTTAACTTGCATCACCAATTATCTGGTGGCCTGGATGATCCTTCAAATGCCTGACTGCTGGAGGCAGTCTCCCTTCAACATTCTGTGCTCCAAAGTCTCCATTATGTTGAGCATCATCAAATTTATATGTGCCTTGTGCTTCCTCTGGAATCCACACACTTTCATCAATTCATTCTATATTTATTTGATAAATATCTCGAAGACATCAGGAATTTAAGACTTTTTCTTAAAATGAAAACCCGGGTAAATCTGTAATAGTCATCAACAACCACAAAGGTGTAGACTTTCCTACCTACACTATGAACTGACATAGGACCAAAAAAAGTCCATATGTATAAGATATAAACACCTCACAGAGTCTTTGGTTTCAATTCTTTTAAAAGTAGCTTTGGTCTACTTGCATTTTTGACATGCATAGCAAATGCTCTCCTTAGTGCATTTTATGTTAGGACCATTCCTAACTAGCTATTTACTGAAGAGCTTGTCTATGGTCTTATAGTTTAAATGAGCTAGCCTCTTGTGCCATTTGACATAGTGTGAGGCTTTCTCATTTGCAAACAAGGCATATGAGAGAGTTTGAATTTACACAGAAAATTTAAATAGTACACATTCTCATTCCTAGTGCCTGTCAAGATGATCTCCTGATCACTTGACTTCTTTACATGACACTCATCCTTGTGGAATGAAATGTCATAGCCAAGATCACAAAGTTGTCTTATGCCTATAAGGTTGTGTTGCAACCCTTCCACATAAGCTACTTTTATGAAAGTGACTAAGCCATTTGAGATCTTACCATAACCTCTGGTAATCCCCTTTTCTGATCCACCAAAAATCACCTTTGGTCCAGCCTTCACTAGAATGAACTCCCTCAAATTGCTCTTTGTTCCAGTCATGTGCCTGGAATAACCATTGTCCAAGTACCATATAGGGGTATGAAAACTTGGACTAACCTGCAAAACATATTTATTTTACCTTAGTACCACAATATTTATTGGGTATTAGGTGCATGCTAGTCCCAAAATGAACATGTATACCAATAATTTTTCTGACTAGTAGACTTTATCTCTGGGCACACTAGAATTATACCAACAATCATTAGAAAAGTGTCATATCTTGCCACAGCACTAGCACTCATGAAGGTTATATCTTCTTTTCTAATCTGGTCTATTGACTGTGTTAACAGCAACAACCTTTACAAAAGGAACAACAATAGTCTTTTTCAGATTTCTTTCAACAATTATATGACTGAAGGAGAGACTTTCAGCAACTTTAATTGGCTTTTTTCTGAGTGTCATTAGGAGCAGTTTTCTTTGCAGAAATCATGCTCCTGATAGCATTAGAAACACCCAAATTAGGCTTGCTATAATAATGAACTTTAGACTACGTTTTTGCTGATTGAGTCTGAAGTTTGGCCACTACCCACTTCTTAAGAATAGGGGATAGAACACCAAAAACAAATGGTCTAGTATGGGCCATTTGTATTTCCTAATGAGCAACCTTGAAGGCACTCATTCCCATTCCTCTTCTCCTTGCATTGGAAGAAACATTAGTATCCTTCCAGGAATAATTCTCATTCTTCTAGTGACCATATATAGAGTCCTGGTCATAGCTATTAGTGGGGAGTATTGCCATTTTAAAAGGAATGAATGGCTTAGCTGGAGCTTTTCCATTTCCTTTGAAAAAGACAGCTTTGGTGTTTCCCTTGAATCCAACTCCTCTCTTGTTTCTCTGAGAGATGAAAGAGTCAATAATGGGCAACACTGAGTTGGGCTTAAAAACACTTACCACAACTCTCTTCTCCCTTTGGAGTTTTTCTTCTAGATCCCTAATAAGATCATTCTTATACTTTATGGTGTCTCTCTGTATAAAGTAATATTCTTCATCTGACTGACTTCCCATATTTTATGTTCCAGCATGACTACTATCTCAGAATGCTGGGAAGCAGCAAGTTTTAGAGATGCAATCTCTTGAGCCTGCTTTCTAGTTACTTTCTTACTTCTTTTGAATGCTTCTAGAAGTTCACCATACTTATTAATCACTTGATTGATATTATTCTCAGATTTAGAATCACCTTCATCCTCAGATGAAGATGCTTCTGATCCTGGACCAATCTTATAACTTGACTTAGATGAAGTGCTGAATGGAGAGTGTACCTTAGATGGACTAGGCTGATCCTAGTAAGATTCCTCATCTAATCTAACCATCAGCCCAATGTAGGCTTCATCTTCATCATCTGACTCTAAGGAGGATGAGTCAGTCCAAATTTTGTACTTCTTAGCAATGAAGGTTTTCTCCTTGCACTTCTTATGGTGATGATTTTTCTCACCAACATACTTCTTCTTCACAGGACATTCAGCCACAACATGCCCTGGCATGCTGGAGCAAAAATAGATAATCTTATTAGAAACATGTTTACTCGGTTTTGAGTCATAGCTGCCTTCCTTGGAAGGTTTCTTCCTGGTTTTGTAGTAGTCCTCCTTGTGATTTAAGGAAGAAGAAGGTCTACTGCTCCACCCTTTCTTCATCATCAGCTTCATGAACTGCCTTGAGAAAGCAGCAGATTCCTCATCAGACATATTGCAATCTGATATCTTTTGATTTGAATCTTCAGACTCAGGTGGCCTTCTTGGGAGAGAAAGATTCTTCTCTTTGCTCCTCTTGTAACTATCAGCCTTGAAGGCCACCATTGATTCTTTGGCCTGAGCTTTGCTAGTATTCACTTCCTCCTTCCTTGCAGTCAGCTGCATTTCATATGACAACAACTTCACAAATAAAGTGGATGGTGGAGTCTCTGCCTTCTTTGCCACTTCTCTAATAACACAAATCTTAGTGTCCTAGTCTCTAATAAGAGACTTAAGAAACTTATCATTTAGCTCATAGTTACTAAAGACCCAGCCATAGGTCCTTAACATATTTACAGTTCTGAAAAACCTTTCATAACAGCTAGCTATGGTCTCCTCCTTGATCTGCCTGAAATCCTCATACTGTTGATTGAGCATAGACTTCCTATCATCTCTAACTTCCTTAGTACCCTCCATACATATCACCAGAGTGTCCCACATTTACTTTGAGATTTTGTAGTCCACCAGGTTTTGAAAAGTAGAGTCAACTATGAAACTAACTATAATATTTTGTGCCCTCTTATCCATTGCAGCCAAGATGATTTCATCTTTAGTCATTTCTGTATAACTCTTAGGAATCTTGACATTTACATCAAGAACAAACACTTTTGCTGGAATGAATGGTCCTTCTTGTACTGTAAAATAAATCCTAGGGTCTGACCATATATAGAGTCCTGGTTTCCTTTCAAGTAAATCTTTTCTGAGAGCGACGGGATCTCCTTCCTCCTACTCTCCTCCTCTCAGAAGAAGAAAGACACAAGAGAAAATGAGTGGAACTTCAACATTATCGACCTTAAACCAAACTACCACCACACAGTAACTAGCTACCGCCGCGCTGTACCTTAAACATTGGCTTGTTCTGCAAGCCGAACACCCAGAACGTCCAGTCATGGGTGGACACATGGCCATGCTGTAACTATTTTGCTACCACCACATGTCACCTCACTACCGCCGCATGGTAAACAATGTGTCGCATCAACACGCCGTTTTGACGAAAAGACACTACCGCCGCGCGGTATCGCTACCGCCCTGTGGTAGCCCACCGAGAGCCACACCAAATTAATTGACCTACCTACCACCACGTGGTATCAACCTACCACCAGCACGATAACTCAAGGAGCACTCCTGTAATAATTCTGCAACACTACCGCTGATGTTAACCCTACCGCCGGGCGGTAGCTCACAGAAATGCTTTTCTTGCCATGGGAAAACTTGGGGCATTACATACGTCATGACTGACATCTTCACGCTAGCGCTAGGCGGTAGTGACTATCTCCTGTGATAGCTCAACATTATAAAAACTGATGTACGTCTCCCATCCAAAATTATCAGATTATTGTACTTATTATATCTGCACATCACAAACACACTATGATCAAATACAATTGGGATTTGTTATTATCAAACCAAGGAGTGCGGAACACATGAACAAACAAAGGAAGGGTTAGGAAGATACTAGGATGACATTCTATTTGGATTGGTCTTCCTTAACAGATTCTCCTTAAGAATCCTTTCCCTTAAAGAATTCCTTTCCAGATGCTTTATTTATTCCTCTGAAAGATATATGATGTCAATGTTCTTTAATATCTATCAATGATTAATCCAGACATTGATGATGATTGATTGAGAATCATTACTCTAATACTCAAAGTCTGGATCTTTCTCCTGTTCAGCTCTCTTCATGGCCATGAATTCGCATGCAACATGAGTCTTTCTCTCTTCCTTATCGTTACTAATTAAACAACCCGAGCTATCCTCTCTTGAGCTCCAAAATCAAAATTAGATGGATTGTTGGCATCCAATAGAGGTAAGTGGAGAGCAATCCTGATTCCTCGTAGAACCCATAGAGTTTGCTTTGTATTGATATTCTCCCCTTTTCTAGCTTCTTCAAAAATTTTGCTATCCAGATAAGAAGTGTTGGCATCAAATCTACTAGATAAAGTCTAAAAAATGTTATCATTATCTTCCAGAAGAACATCTCTTGATTCTTCAGCTATCTACATAGCCTGATGTTGAGTGGAATACACATATCCCTCAATATGATCCACAGCTTGTCTGATAACCTCATTAGTTTTGCTAACATAAGTCTTTACATTGGTAATATCTTGTGTAGTCAGCCTCAGGTTATCATCCGTTGACGTTATAATCTTAACATTCTAGTGCATTATGCTAGCTACTTTGTCAAACAACATGGCGATTTGTGTATTTGTATGTGCAGTATCACCTTTCAGAGAAACTAGATCATTCATGATATCTTCTTTACCTTTCTGAACCTCGGCCAAAATCTCATCTTTCATCCCTTTTACAAACTCATCAATGTATGATTTCAAAGTTGATGGTTGTTCATCCAGAAGAGCTTTCATGGATGTGAGGATGAAACTATCTGATGTACTGGTGGATGGTTGAGTGTGTGTTACTTGAGGTGGCACTTCAACAACCACATGTTCCAAACTTATCCATAGGTCTTCATGATCAGCCAACTCAGTATGAGTTGCTGTCTCAGCATCTAGGGACATTCAGAAACTTTTTTCCAGAGCAGGGACCTCTGATTGAGGCTCTCCCTCACTACAATCATCATTCCCACTTAGGAAATCTTCTAAAGAATCAATTTTCTCTTCTACAAAAAACTGCCCCTCGGTTGGGGTACTGGACTTCTCTAGAATAGCTGACTCCCCCTTAATAGTTACAACCACTTTCATAGGTGAACTTGTACCATTTTCATCAAGATTTATTTGAATGCTAATGTACTGAAGATTTTCTTCATCTCCACTAGAAGTTGACATATTGGGGTAATGAGTGGTTTCATTAATCTCTTGGTCACCAACACCTTTGCTCATTAATTCTGAATCAAAGTCATTTTCCACAACCACTTTCTTTCGTTTTATTTTGCTTCCCCTTCTTCTCAATTTGACTTTTGGGTAACACACTAATATATATTTCCAATGTCTTTATATCCATTTTTCATGTAATGAATCTTCACTACTTGTTTCTTGTTGAAATGCTTTGAATAAGCATTAAATAGGTATAAGGAAAAAAATATACCCAGGTAAGGAATTTGAAGACTACTCAGAAGTATCTGGAAAATCAACAATGCCCAGTTAGTTTTATTTTGTAGAATGACACTTGTAACCAATTCAAGCATGAGCTTGGATATTCTATTACGAGATCCAGTATTGCAGAGAATGGCCTTCCCAATGATATCTGCAAGAAGTTTACCTCTCTGGTAAAAATGTTTTCTCTTTAGAGATCCAAATTTCTCACAATTAAACTTACACCAGTGAAAATCATCTACTATTTCTTATGGTGAAATCTCTTGGTCCTCTTCTATGTCAGTAGACCGAAGATGTAATGTCTGTGCAAGCCTTTGAGGACTAATATTAACTTTTACATCCCCTATCTTACTTTTAATGGACTTGCCTGAAGATGAAACCTTGATATAGGAGTAGAATTCTAATACCTATTCCTTCAAAATCGGGCTTGGTTCAGATAGAAGAAATTCTAAACCAACGGCTTCCAACATTCTTATTACTTCTCTGATCTCTTTTGTCACATCCTTGAATCCAAATCTTACTTTCTCATAACCTTCATACAAGGTTTTTACAGGCTTTGGTGCCATTGGATTGAAGACTTAGTCACTGAGAACAAAGAGAAAGTCGAAGCGATGTCGAAAGTCTTCTAGTATTTGAAGTTTTATGTCCTTAACTAAACCCATGGCTTATATATATATATATATATATATATATATATATATATATACTCTTTTATAAAGAAGTATATTCAAAAAAACATGTGAACCCAACAAATAATCATAGACATTGAATATAACCCAAACTTCAAATCTTTACCATCCATCCAACTTCAATTTGAATTCTAATGCTGCCAAAAATCGGATTCCAAAAAAAAAATTAAACTTAAATGTCTCCCAATAGAGACCATTCCTTTGATCTTAGCCATCCAATCAACTTTAATTTGAATTTCAAACTCATTCAAGCTAAAAATATAACCTGTTATTTTGCGGCAAAACTCCCAGAATTGGCTTATTTTCGGCCTCTCGCTCGCCGTTCATGATGATTTTCATCTTCTGCTCATCCAGTTTGCGGGCTGCTCCTTCACGATGACATCTCCTCCACACGGCTCACAGCGCTTTCTTGACGGATTGCAACGATTCTATCTCCTCCCCTCTCACTCTCCTCTTACATCTCAAAATGGACTCAAATCTGGAGAGCAATGCTCTCCAAATCTAGAAGGAAACTCTCCCTCAAATGACTACAACGTTTCCATCTCCTCCCCTCTCACTCTCCGTCGAATGTCCATGAATTTTGTGATGTTTATGATTTATTGATGGTAATAGTAAAATTTTTGCATTTCTTAATTGATTTTCTACTTTCCTTCTGTTTCTTTATATTGGAGATGTAAACATGCACCAAATTATTTGGATCTAGCTATTGACTGATCAGCGTTAATTACCATTTATTTGTCTGTCTATTCCAGGTTGTAGAGTGAAAATGTTGTTAGCTTTTGTTGCTTTTTGATTGGTTCAGGTTGCAACGGCTGAGGTTTTTGCTTAGCTGAAATAGGGGATTATTCATTAAGAAAAGTTGGCGGCAACACTTGTGTTGAAGTTGGTGACCGGGCGGTCTGTCTTGGCGGGTTGAAGACCGCGCGGTCTGGCGGTTTGACTCGCCGGCTTGTAAACCGGGCGGTCTAGCGATCTTCACAGGCGACCTCTCTGCTTCTCTTGTTGTAGCCGTGCGGTTAGTCCTTCTGTCTAACCGCGCGGCTTGTGCGGTTTACTTTGTACAGTCCGCTTAGCTTGTAAATTTTTAGTCCCACATCTCTTATTTGTATTCTCTCATCTCTCCTCCATTCTATATAAGGGAGGGCATACCTTTGTAATAGTTATCTTTTTTGGATAATAAAATTTCAATTATTCAAAAGCTTATCCGCTTGTTCTCTCTTTTTCGCTACTTTCTAACATGGTATCAGAGGACACGGTCATTTCCTCCTGATTCTGTGCGCTCTCTGTTGTTCGCGGCTTGTTTTTCGCTTTCTGCGACCTGTTTCGCGACTGGCCTTCTCTTCTGTCCGCTGCCCTGTTCGCGCGGCTTCCTTCTTCTTGGTTCTCTTCTCCTACTGCTATTCGTCGCAGCGACCTATTTCCATGTCGCCGCGCTCCTTGTTCTTTCTTGCCTCTCCGACTTCCTAGTCGTTACGGCCTTGTCTCTACCCGCTGCGGACTTCTTCTCCCTGTCCGCTTCTGCTTTCCCCATTTCCGCTTGTCTCTATACTCGCGGTTTGCTGCTGTGATCTGCTTGACCGTGCGGGTTGTTCCTATCTCACCTGCATCTTGGTCGTGGTCACCTGCTCTTCTCCTCTCTTCTGTTCGCTCGGCCTTTTCAGTCCGCGCGACCTCTTCCCCGCTGTGCCTTGTTCTGCTTCCTAGCCGCTCTTGTTCGCGCGGCTTCTTCCCTTTAACCCACTGCGGTTTCACGCGGGTTGCTCTCTTTTCCTCTCCCGCGGGTTTCTCTCTGTTCGCGCGGATTCTTCCTTGTTTGAGCGGCCTCTCTGCCTTTCTTCCTTTAGCCGCTCCTGCTTGTTAGTCGCCGCGACCTCCTGGTTCAGTCGCGCGGCTTGTGCTCTGCACCTTGGTCGTGGCTCTTCTTGCCGCTGGTGTGCTGTCACCGAGACCGCTGCAGTTTCTTATTCCTCCCTTCATGGCTTTCATATCCTCCTCCAAGCCATTCGCCTCGGTTGTCACGTCTTCTGGTCGTGCACACGTTGTTACTCAGGGAAAATGGCTGATCGACACTGGTGCTACGAATCATATGACCGGCCATCTCCCGTGTTTCTCTCTCCTAGAAAAACATGCTCGCTTGCCCCCGGTTATTCTCGCTGACGGCTCTTCATCATCAGTCCATGGAAAAGGGATAGTTCATGTCACTCCGTCTCTTCACTTGGCGGATACTCTATACGTGCCCCAGTTCCCGTGTAACTTATTATCTGTTACCTCTCTTTGCAAGCAATTACAGTGTTCCGTCACATTTACTTCTACTTCTTGCTCTTTTCAGGATCCGGACTCCCAACGGACGATTGCTACTGGGACTGAGAGTGGCGGCTTATACTTCCTGGACAACATTTCTGCTTTTTCCACCTTCTCCTCCACCTCCACAGATCTTCTTCAATGGTATCTCCGCCTTGGTCATGCTCCTCCCCGTCTTCTTCGTCAACTTCTGCCCCACCTTCCTCCTCAAAGTCCTCCGCTCAACTGTGAGGCCTGTCAGCTTGGCAAGCATCACCGCTCCTCCTTCCCTCCAAAGCACGTTCGTAGCTCTACCCGTCCGTTTGATCTTATCCACTCCGATATCCGTGGTCCTTCTCCTACTCTTACCATTGGTCGGGGTAGTTCCTATTTTGTCACGTTCATTGATGATTTCTCTCGCTGTACGTGGGTGTATCTATTAAAAGATCGCTCCGAATTATTCTCTGTATGGACATCCTTCTATCTCATGATCAAAACTCAGTTTGGTGTTTCTATCCAAGTTTTTCGATCTGATAATGCCCAAGAATATCTCAGTCGTGACTTCTCTACATTCTGCATGCAAAATGAGATTCTTCATCAAACTAGTTGTGTCTATACTTCACAACAAAATGGTGTGGCCGAACGCAAAAACCGTCACCTCCTCGATGTCGCTCGCACCTTGATGACCCAGATGCATGTTCCTCGCTCCTATTGGGGCTATGCTGTTCTCCTTGCCTGCTACCTCATCAATCGCATTCCCTCCACGGTTCTCCACGGCCAAACCCCGATCTCCATTTTGTATCCGGGCAAGGAGCCGTTTCCTCTTCCTCTCCAAATCTTTGGATGCACTGCCTTTGTGCATACCCCTTCTACCACCCGTGATAAGCTCTCCCCTCGCTCCACCAAATGTGTCTTTCTAGGGTACTCCACCACTCAGAAAGGCTACTGTTGCTTTTATCCTGTCCTTCGTAAGCAGTTCGTCTCTGCTGACGTCACCTTCTTCGAGAATACCTCCTACTTCTCGGATGACTCCTCTCCTCTTCTCCCAGCTTCTGATTCTCCTGTCGTTCCCTTCGTTCCCTCGCCTCCTACTACACTCTCCACCCCTACACCGTCTCCACCCCCTCCTCTTCCTCCACCTCTCTCTCTCCCTTCTCCACCACCCTCTCCCTCATCTCTGCTGTCGTCGCTCTCTTCTCCCGGGCCAGCTTTCTCTACCACGGATGCTCCGGATGCCGCGGGCCCGGCTGACCTGGATCTTCCTATAGCTCTTCGCAAAGGGGTGCGGACGTGTACCCTACACCCCCTTGCTGCTGTTGTTTCCTATGATCGTCTTACTCCTTCTCGCAGGGCATTTGCACTGGCTATCTCTGCCACTGCCACACCCCGCTCCTATCAGGAGGCCCTTGCTATTCCTCACTGGAAGATGGCCATGGATGAGGAAATGGCGACCCTAACTGAGCGGGGTACCTGGACTCTTGTTCCTCCTCCCTTCGGTACTGATGTTGTTGGCTATCGCTGGGTCTTTGTGGTCAAATTTAGCCCAGACGGCACTGTGAATCGGTATAAGGCTCGCCTTGTTGCTAAGGGCTTTACTCAGACCTATGGGGTTGATTACTTTGACACCTTCTCCCCTGTGGCTCGTCTCAGCACTATCCGGGTTCTTCTCTCTGTGGCCGTCAATCGGGATTGGCAGATTTCTCAGCCGGACGTCAAGAATGCCTTCCTTTATGGTGATCTTCACGAGGCCGTTTACATGGAGCAACCTCCTGGGTATGTTGCTCAGGGGAAGACACGAGTATGCCGGCTGCAGAAGGCAATTTATGGCCTCAAGCAGAGTCCTCGAGCTTGGTTTGACAAGTTCAGCGGCATTGTGGCGGCTGTTGGTTTTGTGCGAAGCTCTGCTGATCACTCTCTCTTTATTCGCAAAACTCCTTCTGGGCTGGTTGTTCTTGCTGTGTACGTCGATGATATTCTTCTCACTGGCGATGACCAGGAAGGGGTAGCCCTGATAAAGCGACATCTTCGCCAACATCTGATCACTAAAGATATGGGCTCTCCAAAGTACTTTCTGGGGATCGAACTCTCTCGGAAGCCCGACTCCTTAGTTCTCTCTCAGCGTAAGTATGCCCTTGATCTTTTAAAAGAGGCATGATTAACTGGAACTAAACCTGCCCGATGCCCCATGGCTACTAGGGAGGACAAAACCTGGACAGATGATTCGCCTCCTCTTTCAGATAGTTCGCGGTACAGGCGTCTGGTTGGTAAGCTCATATATCTCACAGTGACCAGACCCGAAATTTCCTATGCTGTGGGCAAGGTGAGTCAATTCATGCAAGCGCCTAGGGAGTGTCATCTACAGTCCGCCTTGCGGATCTTGGAGTATGTCAAAGCAGCGCCTGAGAAAGGATTACTTTTTCAGAAGAATGGTCATCTGAGGATTGAAGCCTACTCAGATGCAAGTTATGCTGATGACAAAGGGGATCGCAAGTCAACCTCAGGTTTTTGCACCTTTGTTGGGGGAAATCTGGTGAGCTGGAAGAGCAAGAAGCAGTCTGTTGTCTCCAGGTCCAGTGTAGAAGCTGAGTATCGCAGTATGGCGTCAACCACTTGTGAGTTGAAATGGTTGCGGGCTCTCATGCTAGATTTAGGAGAGGTGTACAACCATCCTCTACCTATGTTCTGTGATAACAAGGCCGCCATATACATCTTCAAAAATCCGGTATTCCATGAAAGAACAAAGCACATTGAGGTTGACTGCCATTTCATTCGTGAAGAGATTTTAAAAGAACAAATTTGCACTCTGTTTGTCACGTCTGATAAAGAGCTGGCTGACATCTTCACCAAGCCAGTTTCCGCCTCGTTTCTGCATGTTTGCGACAAGCTGGGCATGATTGATATATATGCTCCAGCTTGAGGGGGAGTGTTGAAGTTGGTGACCGGGCGGTCTGTCTTGGCGGGTTGAAGATCGCGCGGTCTGGCGGTTTGACTCGCCGGCTTGTAAACCGGGCGGTCTAGCGATCTTCACAGGCGACCTCTCTGCTTCTCTTGTTGTAGCCGTGCGGTTAGTCCTTCTGTCTAACCGCGCGGCTTGTGCGGTTTACTTTGTACAGTCCGCTTAGCTTGTAAATTTTTAGTCCCACATCTCTTATTTGTATTCTCTCATCTCTCCTCCATTCTATATAAGGGAGGGCATACCTTTGTAATAGTTATCTTTTTTGGATAATAAAATTTCAATTATTCAAAAGCCTATCCGCTTGTTCTCTCTTTTTCGCTACTTTCTAACAACTTGGTTGGAGATAGACAGGTAGAAATGGCGCCAATCATGGAGCTCTGGATCTGCTATGTTCCAAGCATGCATAGATATTTACGGTTATGCTATTTTTGACACTACTGGTGTTGTTATTCCTCAAAACTCTATTAGTATTAGCACCTAAATTTGTCAATCCTTCTCAAGTCGTCAAAGCTTTGAATTAGATTGGAATTCCTTTTACATGTTTGATACAATGTGTTAATGAAAACTTCAATTTTGCTTTCAAAGAGGAAGATTAAAAATAAAATTTATAACCTTCTCTGCAAGTGCTCATATCTTCCTCCAGGTGGACTGAACCTTTTCCCGATTTCTCAATTTCAATGGCATTGGGGAGGCAGACCAAACACAAGGGACTCAGGAATTCTTAAAACATCAGGTATGCATATTATTTTGTATGACATTGCTCAGTTTTTCTCATATGGGACCGATATACCTTGCAATCATGGCCTTAACCTGTTGCTTTCTATTTTTTGTATTTATCATTCAGGAAAAAGATTTTGGGAGGCAATACTGCTAGCTTCAGTCCAGATATCATTCACTACTTTAATTTCCTACATATGTTATTGTTAGAAGATTCACAATTTTGTAGAAGATTCATAATTTTGTAGAAGATTCATAATTTATTGCTTCAATTTCACTGCATGCAATCTTATTGCTTCAATTTCATTGCCTTCACTTTCATTGATTCACAATATTTGTCTGCTTCAATTTCAGTTTGTCTGAGTAAGCTACAATAGAGCTTCATATAAAGAGAAATTTAATGATTGCATGTTGTTATTAGATTTTATTTTTGAGAGCTAAATATAATATTGGTTTCAACAAAGATATTCGTTCAACCTAGAGTCATACGATTAACGATTAACGTGCTACCGGCGTAGCCCGTCGTAGGTGAGTAGCAGAGAATGAACAAAGCCCGCTCAGAGTCACTCTTATGCGGGCGCAACCTGTTCGATGCGCCCACTCGAATGCGGGCACAACCCGCTATAAGTCAGCGAACATAATTTATAGTTCGCCATTGACATCCAAGTGCAATAGTCTAATGGAATTTTTGGTTATCAAATTTAATTTATGATTTTTTGGTCATAAAGCCATTGTGATAACTCATATGCGGGAGCAACTTGCTAAGAGTCGGCGAGCACATAAATGACTCGCCATCGCCGGCTGGGTATTGTAGCTCCTTGATGCAGACGCAACCCACATTGATGCGGGCGCAGCTTGCAGCGCGCACAACCATAGGGGCGGAGCCCCGTGTCGGACACTCGTGTGTATATATATATATATATATATATATATATATATATATATATATATATATATATATATATATATATATATATATATATATATATATATATATATATTAAAAAAAAACAAAACGCCGCGCACCTTGGGTGATCATGTATAAATGATCTAACGGCTGAAAATGATTTGGGATTAAAAAATTAAGTCCGTCACGACGGTATCGTTGACACAAAGAGGTATCATTGATCATCTTCAGCATGCCAGACGACGGTGTCGTTGAGCATCTTTTCAACAATCTCAACGATATACCTGAGAGTGATTCAACTCAAGTCTTCTGCCCTTCTAGGCCTTTCTGTCGATCAAAATGACAGAATAACTCTTGAAATTGAGTCAATTAACTCATACTCAAATATACCTATATCATGGTTAGCACAACCTAACATACTATCAGATTATACTATCTAGCAATTATCTAATAATACATATAGAGTTAATAATAAACTGTAAATAACATAAGAAAGACTGAATACTATCTAGAGAGTTTGAATAAAATGCAAATAAAATTATTCCAAATTAAACATACCTAATTCAATCTTTAAAAATTAAACTTAGCCTCATCCAGTAGCTTGGTAATGATATCAGACACTTATTTGTCTGTGAGGACAAACTCAAGAAAAATATCCTTCTTCTCAGCACGCTCTTTAATAAAATGATATATAATCTCTATATGCTTAGTCCTGTTGTGTAACACATGATTCTTAGCTATAGAGATTGCACTGAATGAATCACAAAACATTGGATTACTACTTACTTGGAGATTGTAATCTTGCAATTAATGTTCAATCCACCGAACAGGCCGCGAGAACAGGTTGCTCAGCTCAGCACTTTCACTTCATAATTTTCAATATAGATTCCTATCTACAAAAAACTAGATGTAAAGTGCACAGTACACACTAGGATTGCACTGTCATGCATCAAAGTGCGAGTAAAACAAGGCCAGAGTGCCCAACCCTTTCAATTCTCTTTATATGAGGCAGAAAGCTTCGACAAAAAGTAATGAAACCTGTTTTATCTACTTCCTTTGGATGCATAAAGGCAAACCTTTTATTTTACCATTTTTGCTGGGATTTGAGCTGCAGATTTTATTCAACATTTAAGGATGTTTGGATTTTCATCAAATTTTGCATGTCAAACAGTTATCTTATTAATCCATTGAACCTGCTTCACTCTATTTCTTACCAAGGATATTCTTTAAAACTCCTTGGTAAGAAAAAGTGTGCCCTTGAGCAATGACACAGATCAAACAAATAATCTCCAACAAAAACACTAGAAAATAATAGGTAAATATGTACCTGATTCGGGTATGTTTTACTACGTCCTCTTATAAAATATATCTATACTACCTTAAAAAAATTTTATGGCCTCCAGATACCATGACATTTAAAAGCCTTTGGGAAGATCATATCTGTCAATGATGGCATGATTAAAATGGATCTTTCAATTATTTACATCTTTTTTACTAGAGATCTTAAACCTACTATGATATGGTGTCCTAGGATTATATTAAGGTGTAAGGTACACTATAATATGAAATTACAAATTTACCCCTAAATTTATTGAAAAAATGGATCATTTCGACGGTTTTTAATCTCACAAAAAATGTCAATGGTGAGAATTGAAGGCATGTTCTCACAAGCAAAGATAACCATCACACTATGGTTTCTGTTGAACAACCATGAACTATGGTTTATATATACGTATATAAATTTGGACCGTGCCTGCTTAATTTCTCTGCCCCTGCCAAATCTCCTCACACCAGCAAAAATGTCGCCGCCTCCGCTGAATGTCATCGCCCCTGCCGAATGTTTCCACCACCGCCGAATGTCGCCGCCCCTGTCGGATGTCACTGTCCCCGATGAATGTCGCCACCCACGTCGAATGTCGTCCCCATCAAATGTCGCCGCCCCTGTTGAATGTCTCCGCCCTGTCGATTGTCGCCGCCCGCACCGAAGTTCACCACCCTCGCCAAATGTCGCCGCCCGCACGGGGGTGTGTACTATCACTCTCTCTCTCTCTCTCACACACACACATATCTATACTCTTTTATAAAGAAGTATATTCAAAAAAACATGTGAACCCAACAAATAATCATAGACATTGAATATAACCCAAACTTCAAATCTTTACCATCCATCCAACTTCAATTTGAATTCTAATGCTGCCAAAAATCGGATTCCAAAAAAAAAAATTAAACTTAAATGTCTCCCAATAGAGACCATTCCTTTGGTCTTAGCCATCCAATCAACTTTAATTTGAATTTCAAACTCATTCAAGCTAAAAATATAACCTGTTATTTTGCGGCAAAACTCCCAGAATTGGCTTATTTTCGGCCTCTCGCTCGCCGTTCGCGATGATTTTCATCTTCCGCTCATCCAGTTTGCGGGCTGCTCCTTCACGATGACATCTCCTCCACACGGATCATAGCGCTTTCTTGACGGATTGCAACGATTCTATCTCCTCCCCACTCACTCTCCTCTCACATCTCAAGATGGACTCAAATCTGGAGAGCAATGCTCCCAAATCTGGAAGGCAACTCTCCCTCAAATGACTACAACGTTTCCATCTCCTCCCTGTTAAAATTTTCTCAACGTGGTCAGCAAGATAGCCCAAACACCAAATTAATATCTTCAGAACTACCCAGTTCGCACGCAGAACCTGTGGAAAACCCAAGGACTAGAGGTTGCACCCAACAAAATAATGGAAGCACAAGAAGGTTTTATTATGCATTCACTTCTTTACAATCCGAGGCATACATAGCGAGACATGATTTCGCTAGTATTACAGCTGTAAACAGAAAGAACCAAAAAACAAGCCGGGCGGACAGCACTCCAGTCCGCCGAGACCGCGAGGTCGCCGAGACCGCCGAGACCGCTGAGCTCGCCCAAGCTATGCTGCAATCCGCCGAATACCACGGAGTCCGCCGAAGCCGCGAGGCCGCGCGGACAGACCGTTATTCGCCTCCTGCTGAACCCGAACTGAGGAACTCCCCTACCCGCCTGAAACCGGCGGACAGGTTATTGAAGCTGGCAAAGATGAAATAGAACTGACAAGTCGCAGAGCGACCTCCTGCTGAGTCCGCAGAGACCGCACACTTCCAAGCACTGACCGAAGTCACAGCCAAACTCCTGGCTCCTTGAAGTTATCCGCGCGACCTGCACACAGCAAACCGTCAGCCTGAAACAATCCGCGCGGACTGGTAAACACAGACCGCAGCACTTCGCACACCCCAACTTACTGTTCACTCAAGTTACTTAGGTTACTGTAGATGTGCCAGGGGGGTCCTATTTATAGGCAAGATGAGGAGTGTGGTCACCGCCCAAGAGATAGCGACACCACCCTCAGTCCGCGTGAATACAACCACCGTCCGCTGAGTCCGCACGGACTTAGCCGGATACCAAGGAAACCGCCAGGAGCACGGCAACCGTTGACGAACCCTCTCCAGTCCGCCCAAGCTAAGCGGACAAGGCACCAGCCCGCAAAGCTCCAACTGCTTCAGGACAGCAAACCCCCTTTAATGGCTGTCTGCACCAACCCGAGGCAGTCCGCAAGACTCACACCTCAATCCGCCACAAGTCCACGACCAAAGGCACAGCAACAGTCCGCCCGGTCACATCGGACTTGGCGGATACGGCGGACACCATGAACTTGGCACAATGTGTGACCAAGTCCAAAACCATCAAGGGCCAGTGCGAGCATGGCGGACACAAAGTCCCGTCCGCCAAACACCCTAGCACAGACCGCAACCAGTCCGCGAGCTCCTCGCACTTGTCCAACACAGCAGCTACCTCCCGGACTCCAAACACCAGTCCGCCAACCAGTCTCCACAGCAAGACCTGCTGTAACACCTGAGCTCGACAAGGCCTCAGCCAAGCTCAAGGCCCAGTCCGCAACAGCCCAAACCGCGGACACACCAGTCCGCAAGGCTTCCCGCGAACTCGAACCAATCCGCCTTTCAACACAAGCTTGCACCCGCGACCACTGAGCAAAGCACCAGTCCGCAAGCCTCTCTATCCGCAGATACCAGGCCGCACCAAACCGCGGACTCCATGCAACAACCCGCTCAGAACACAGCCGGCTTCCACCAGACTTTTCACCAGGCCGCAAACCTCAGTCCGCCCAGTCCGCCCAGTCCGCCAAAGCTGTCCGCCACAGGCCGCACGGCCTGTCCCGTCACCCACTTCCACTTCACAAATTTCAACACTCCCCCTTGAAGTGAGAAGTGGTGACCAAGCCCAGCAAGCTGCGCAAGCGTTCAAAGGGCCCCTTCGACAGCGGCTTCGTGAAGATGTCAGCAAGATTATCTTCACTCCGAACATGCCCGACCAGCAGAGACCCCTCCAACACCTTCTCCCTGATGAAGTGGTGATCAATCTCTATATGCTTGGTCCTGGCGTGACACACTGGATTGTTTACCAGTTTGAGAGCACTCTCATTGTCACCCCGGAGTAAAGTAGGCCCTTGCACTTCTTCATGAACATCCTCTATAAGCCTCCTCAACCAAACGGCTTCCCGAGCAGCCAAGGCCGAAGCCTTATACTCCGCCTCCGTGGTTGAAACCGACACCGAGTCCTGCTTCTTGCTACACCACGAGATGCTAGCTGAACCGCAAGTGAACACATAACCTGAAGTAGACCTTCGATCATCCGAATCACCGCCATAGTCAGCATCCGTGTACCCGAGCAACGCAAACTCCGCATCCCTTCCATAGAGGAGTCCCATCTCAGAAGTCACCTTGACATACTTCAGAATCCCCTTTGCCGCCACTTGATGAGATTGCCTTGGTTCAGCCATATACTGACTTACTCGGCCAACAGCATAAGCGATATCCGGCCTTGTAATCGTCAGGTAAATCAAGCTCCCAACAAGAGCCCTGAACACCAAGGGATCATGAAGAACCCTTCCCTCATCTCGTCGAAGCTTTAGCCCAGGTTCCAGTGGAGTAGAGCACTTCTTCCCTTCGCCCATGCCAAACCGCTTCACAATACGATCAGCATACCCTTTCTGGCTAATGAGAATCCCGCACTCCTTCCTCTCCACTTCCAGACCAAGAAAGTGATGCAACTCTCCTAGGTCTTTCATCTCGAAGCGTATAGCAAGCTCTCCCCTGAGCCTTGCTACTTCCTCCTCTGAGTTCCCTGTGATGATCATATCATCCACATACAGCAGGACCAAGACTCTTAGCACTCCCTTCTTCTTGACGAACAAGCTTGAGTCCGAGTTAGAAGCCAGGTATCCACAGAATTGCAAGTACTCTGCAATCTTCCCATACCACGCTCGAGGAGCTTGCTTCAACCCATAGAGAGCCTTCCTGAGTTTGCAGACATAGTCCGGATGCTTCTCAGAGACGAAACCAAGCGGCTGATCCATGAAGATGTCCTTGTCAATCTCTCCGTAAAGAAAAGCATTCTTCACATCAAGTTGCCACAACCTCCATCCCTTGCTAGCAGCCAAGGCGATCACCACTCTTACAGATGTCATCTTCGCAACTGGACTGAATGTCTCCTCATAGTCTTCTCCATACTGTTGTGAGAATCCTCTTGCGACCAGGCGAGCCTTGAACCGATCAATGCTCCCATCAGCCTTCTTCTTCAACTTATACACCCACTTGCAAGTAACCGGAGTAACGCCATCAATCTTGGGCACAAGGTCCCAGGTTTCATTCTTCTTTAGAGCATCAATCTCTTCCTTCATGGCATCATCCCACTCCTTCACTCCAGTGGCCTCGTTGAAGTTTGCAGGCTCTCGCTCATCCAGAGGACCTGCAAAGAAGCAGGAGACAAAGCTCACTGCATTCCCATCACAGTACCGAGCCGGTGGCTTAACCACCCTCTTCGATCTCCGAAGACACGGCTCCTTGCTCACGGCTTCCGTTGCTTCTTCAGGCTCCACTCCTACCTGGGGCAAGCATTGAGTAGTGCTCCCCCTGCTTCCTGAGCCAGAAGGCTCATCCTCGGAGTTCGAAGCAACAGGAGCTGCTGGTGAAACAGCAAGCTCCTCTTCCAAGCCTTCAGCAGCCTCCACCGGTGCTTCCTCAATCTTTCTACTTCCGGTAAGCTCCACCGAGCCACCTCCATATGACGTCAGCTCGTCAAAGACTACGTCTCTTGACACCACGAATTTCTTCGTCACAGGGTCCATGCATTTCCATCCCTTCTTCCGCTCATCATAGCCAACAAAGACAAGTTTCCTTGCCTTCGCATCCAGCTTTGTCCGTGAAGCATCCGGGACATGCACATAGCAAGTTGAACCGAACACCCGAAGGTGTCCAACACTCGGCTTCTCCTTCAGCAACAGCTCAACAGGAGTCTTCATGTTGATAGGGCTGAGTGGCATCCGGTTGATAACATAGGCAGCACAAGACATTCCCTCCGCCCAAAAGGACCTTGGGATATCTTTCGCATGAAGCCAGCATTTGCAGGTCTCCGTCAAATGACGGATCTTCCGCTCCGCTACCCCATTTTGTTGTGGAGTGTGAGCACAAGTAAGCTCTCGTTGGATCCCGTGCTTCCTGCAGAAGTTAGAAAACTCGGAAGAGACAAACTCCCCTCCGTTATCAGTTCTAAACTTCTTAATCCGCAAGCCAAGCCGGCCTTCTACCAACTCCTTGAACTCCACGAACAAACGGAAGGCTTCCGACTTCTCCTTTAAGAAGTACACCCAAGTATACCTTGAGTAGTCATCAACCAAGACAAGCATGTATTTGCTTCCACCAAGGCTGGAAGTAACCATCGGTCCCATCAGGTCGCCATGAATACACTCCAATGGTTTCTTGCTCCTTGTTTGTGATTTATCAAACGGAAGGCGATGTGCCTTACCGTATTGACAGCCCGCACAAACATGCCCATCACCAAAGGAGGACAACATTGGCAACCCCCTCACCAGACTTCTACTCGCCATTGCCTTTAGCTTATCCATGCCAACATGCCCCAGCCTCTCATGCCAGATAGCCGCACTATCATTGACCCTCATCCTATCAACATAGGCACTGGTGGAAAGAACAAACAAGTTCTTCACCCTCCTCCCAACATGAGCAACATCAGCCTTCACCGCGGATACATTGCGAAGGAACCTCACGTCTGTTGGCCCAAACAGAACGTGATACCCAGCGTCCACCGCGTTGGTCACCGAGAAGAGGTTCTTCTTCATGCCAGACACGTGATACACACTCCTTAACATGAGTGGCCCCTGATCACTACCCACAGACACGACCCCCTCCTTCTCTACTGCATAAACAGTATTATCAGCAGTGATAATAGCTTCATTACCTGAGTAAGCCTGCATGGAGGTGAACTTCGACTTGTCTCCGGTGAGGTGATGACCACACCCGGAGTCGATGATCCACTCGTTGTTGAAGTCCTCAGCAGATAAGGCCCGGACACAAGTGCCCGTCATGAAAGCTCCTCCCCATTCTGCTTCTTCACTTCGCGAGCAAGCTTCCTCCTTTCCCGCAGCATGCCCAGGCTGCAGTTTGACCTTGCAGTCCCGCTTGAAGTGCCCTCGCTGATGACACCGGTAGCACTTCAGATTCTTCTTCCAGTCCTTAGGAGCATTGCTCCTCTCCGGCGGATACGAAGTAGAAGTCTCCTTTTCACCAGCGGCCTGCACCTTCTTCTTCTTCTTCCCTTCCCATCCCTTCTTCTTGCCTAAGAAGAGAGCCTCGCTGCCTTCCTGATTCAGATTCACTCCAGCCATCTGCCTTGCTAAGCTCTCCTGCGAGGCAAGCAGATTCTCCAGCTCCAGCAATGACGGCTGAGTAGCCCACCCTTGAACAGATGTAACAAAGGCCACATACTCCTTCCGCAAGCCGCGGAAAATGTGCCTTTTCATCTTTGCCTCAGAGATAGGCTCATCAGGATCCAGTGCCGACAGCTCAGCACACAAGCTCTTCATCTTTAAGAAGTACTTGGAGATGGAAAGGTCTCCCTGAGTTGCCCTGGCCAACTCATTCTCCAGGAACTGCAGCCGCGCCACATTCTTCCTATTGAACAACTCATCAATGGTTGTCCAAATATCAGCAGCCGACTCACATCCAATGATGTGATCAAACAGTTCCGGAGAGACAGCTCTCTTCAGAACGAACTCTGCCTTAGCATTTGTTCTTCTCCAGAGCCTCACCTGCTCAGCAGTACCGAAAGCAACAGTAACTTCCTGTCTGTCGTCTCCACCGACGACTTCCCACAGCTCCTCGCCCAGAAGATAACTCTTCATGCACGACTTCCATTTTTTATAGTTAGTCGGCGTTAAGAGTTCAATGTCAAGACCTCTTGCTAAGCTTCCTTCCATTGCAACCACCTGTTGGTACCCTTCAGCAGCTCCGAGCAACAACACAGGTTGAACACCACTCAATCCCTGAGTAACAACGCTGGTTGACCTCCGCTCATGCAACTGAACCTCCGCAACCTCAGAAACCTCCCTCTGATACCATGTTAAAATTTTCTCAACGTGGTCAGCAAGATAGCCCAAACACCAAATTAATATCTTTGGAATTACCCAGTTCGCACGCTGAACCTGCGGAAAACCCAAGGACTAGAGGTTGCACCCAACAAAATAATGGAAGCACAAGAAGGTCTTATTATGCATTCACTTCTTTACAATCCGAGGCATACATAGCGAGACATGATTTCGCTAGTATTACAGCTGTAAACAGAAAGAACCAAAAAACAAGCCGGGCGGACAGCACTCCAGTCCGCCGAGACCGCGAGGTCGCCGAGACCGCCGAGACCACTGAGCTCGCCCAAGCTATGCTGCAATCCGCCGAATACCACGGAGTCCACCGAAGCCGCGAGGCCGCGCGGACAGACCGTTATTCGCCTCCTGCTGAACCCGAACTGAGGAACTCCCCTACCCGCCTGAAACCGGCGGACAGGTTATTGAAGCTGGCAAAGATGAAACAGAACTGACAAGTCGCAGAGCGACCTCCTGCTGAGTCCGCAGAGACCGCACACTTCCAAGCACTGACCGAAGTCACAGCCAAACTCCTGGCTCCTTGAAGTTATCCGCGCGACCTGCACACAGCAAACCGTCAGCCTGAAACAATCCGCGCGGACTGGTAAACACAGACCGCAGCACTTCGCACACCCCAACTTACTGTTCACTCAAGTTACTTAGGTTACTGTAGATGTGCCAGGGGGGTCCTATTTATAGGCAAGATGAGGAGTGTGGTCACCGTCCAAGAGATAGCGACACCACCCTCAGTCCGCGCGAATACAACCACCGTCCGCTGAGTCCGCACGGACTTAGCCGGATACCAAGGAAACCGCCAGGAGCACGGCAACCGTTGACGAACCCTCTCCAGTCCGCCCAAGCTAAGCGGACAAGGCACCAGCCCGCAAAGCTCCAACTGCTTCAGGACAGCAAACCCCCTTTAATGGCTGTCCGCACCAACCCGAGGCAGTCCGCAAGACTCACACCTCAATCCGCCACAAGTCCACGACCAAAGGCACAGCAACAGTCCGCCCGGTCATAGCGGACTTGGCGGATACGGCGGACACCATGAACTTGGCACAATGTGTGACCAAGTCCAAAACCATCAAGGGCTAGTGCGAGCATGCCGGACACAAAGTCCCGCCCGCCAAACACCCTAGCACAGACCGCAACCAGTCCGCGAGCTCCTCGCACTTGTCCAACACAGCAGCTACCTCCCGGACTCCAAACACCAGTCCGCCAACCGGTCTCCACAGCAAGACCTGCTGTAACACCTGAGCTCGACAAGGCCTCAGCCAAGCTCAAGGCCCAGTCCGCAACAGCCCAAACCGCGGACACACCAGTCCGCAAGGCTTCCCGCGAACTCGAACCAATCCGCCTTTCAGCACAAGCTTGCAGCCGCGACCACTGAGCAAAGCACCAGTCCGCAAGCCTCTCTATCCGCAGATACCAGGCCGCACCAAACCGCGGACTCCATGCAACAACCCGCTCAGAACACAGCCGGCTTCCACCAGACTTTTCACCAGGCCGCAAACCTCAGTCCGCCCAGTCCGCCCAGTCCGCCAAAGCTGTCCGCCACAGGCCGCGCGGCCTGTCCCGTCACCCACTTCCACTTCACAAATTTCAACACTCCCCTCTCACTCTTCGTCGAATGTCCATGGATTTTGTGTTGTTTATGATTTATTGACTGTAATAGTAGAATTTTTGCATTTCTTAATTGATTTTCTACTTTCCTCCTGTTTCTTTATATTGGAGATGTAAACATGCACCAAATTATTTGGATCTAGCTATTGACTGATCGGCGTTAATTACCATTTATTTGTCTGTCTATTTCAGGTTGTAGAGTGAAAATGTTGTTAGTTTTGTTGCTTTTTGATTGGTTCAGGTTGCAACGGCTGAGGTTTTTGCTTAGCTGAAATAGGGGATTATTCATTAATAAAAGTTGGCGGCCACACTTGGTTGGAGATAGACAGGTAGAAATGGCGCCAATCACGGAGCTCTGGATCTGCTATGTTCCAAGCATGCATAGATATTTACTGTTATGCTATTTTTGAAACTACTGGAGTTGTTATTCCTCAAAAATCTATTAGTATTAGCACCTAAATTTGTCAATCCTTCTCAAGTCATCAAAGCTTTGAATTAGATTGGAATGCCTTTTACATGTTTGATACAATGTCTTAATGAAAACTTCAATTTTGCTTTCAAAGAGGAGCCTTAGATTAATTTTGCTTTCAAAGAGGAAGATAAAATTTATAACCTTCTCTGCAAGTGCTCATATCTTCCTCCAGGTGGACTGAACCTTTTCCCGATTTCTCAATTTCAATGGCATTGGAGAGGCATGCCAAACACAAGAGACTCAGGAATTCTTAAAACATCAGGTATGCATATTATTTTGTATGACATTGCTCAATTTTTCTCATATGGGACCGATATACCTTGCAATCAAGGCCTTAACCTGTTGCTTTCTATTTTTTGTATTTATCATTCAGGAAAAAGATTTTGGGAGGCAATACTGCTAGCTTCAGTCCAGATATCATTCACTACTTTAATTTCATACATATGTTATTGTTAGAAGATTCATAATTTTGTAGAAGATTCATAATTTTGTAGAAGAATCATAATTTATTGCTTCAATTTCACTGCATGCAATCTTATTGCTTCAATTTCATTGCCTTCAATTTCATTGATTCACAATATTTGTCTGCTTCAATTTGAATTTGTCTGACTAAGCTACAACTAAGCTTCATATAAAGAGAAATTTAATGATTGCATGTTGTTATTTCATTTTATTTTTGAGAGCTAAATATAATATTGGTTTCAACAAAGATATTCGTTCAACCTAGAGTCATACGATTAACGATTAACGTGCTACCGGCGTAGCCCGTCGTAGGTGAGTAGCAGAGAATGAACAAAGCCCGCTCAGAGTCACTCTTATGCGGGCGCAACCTGTTCGATGCACCCACTCGAATGCAGGCACAACCCGCTATAAGTCAGCGAACATAATTTATAGTTCACCATTGACATTCAAGTGCAATAGTCTAATGGAATTTTTGGTTTTCAAATTTAATTTATGAATTTTGGTCATAAAGCCATTGTGATAACTCATATGCGGGAGCAACCTGCTAAGAGTCGGCGAGCACGGACATGACTCGCCGTCGCCGGCTGGGTATTGTAGCTCCTTGATGCAGACGCAACCCACATTGATGCGGGCGCAGCTTGCAGCGACCCGTCAATGGCGAGCGAAGCCCGCAGGGTGCGAGCAAAGCCCGCCGTCGCCGGCTAGATACTGTGGCTCGTAGCCATAGGGGTGGAGCCCCCTGTCGGGCACTTGTATATATATATATATATATAATCTGTTTAAAGATAAACATACGATACCAAAAATTTCTTTAATCTTTATCTTTATCTCTTTTTAATTCCCCACCCATCTGTCACCCTTTATTAAAACACAACCGCTGCACAACACGTGACAACAAAGAGGCACTCGCGCCATTCATCTAACTCGCCATCATTGTATGCATGTGACCAATCTACCCAACATATTTATTAATGCACTAGCACAAAACCTCTTATGATTGCCAACACATCCTATCTTCTAACTAAGCTCCAGATCACCACCGTCATGGATACTAAGTAATCTTCTATTATGTGCTTGTCGGGGGAGTGGTCAGAGGCGAAGATGATGGAGGTGAATGGTACTGTGGAACCGGGACCATGATTGGCTAGGTGGGGCATGTTCGTGAGGAGGCATCTACTGAAATCTCATAAACAAGACAAGGGAAAAGAGAACAACTTTTTGGATGCAGTCCACTAGCCCAAGAGGCCCTTATATAAGATGACAACATTTGGACTTAAGTATTAAAATACCCTTACATGAAATAAAGTAAACCTATGGTACAATCGATGACACTTTTAATAAAAGACCCTATAAGATATTAATAATCTATCCTATGCCCATAACATCTTCCTCCATGTTCTTTACTAAAACCATTTTAGCCCATTTGTTGTTGAGCTAAGGTATACTTCACTCGTGAATCTTCTTGAATAATTCTTGCCCATACAATATTCCGCAAGTGATAAAATGTCTCCAGCAATGAGTCTATTGTTGTTCCCCCCTCACCTAGGGCTTTTCCATATCAAACTTCTGGTGTAGGGATGTTTGTGAGATGGACGTGCTTACGCTAACGGCGGGTACCCATCACAGAACATAGAAAAAAAGGAGAGTGCTCCGACCAAAAGCGAACGAAAAGGGGTCGGTTGGCTCTCAAAATACGGGACTCGATACAACGTCTTAGGACTCTCTCCAACAAGCACACAACTCGCGCCTAACCGGACTCGATACCACGACCTTAGGACCTACCTCTCCAACAAGCACACATCTCACCGCACCTACACAAGCATCTATTCTTTTCATAAGCCGTCAATCGCAGCAAAAATATATTTAGGAGCGGCGGTAGATAAGGAGGGATCAAAACAAGTTGAGATTACTCCCTTGTTAGCACCAAAGCGTGCCCAATCTTGGAGAACAAGTATGGCCTAGTTTGTTCTTGCGGATTAATCCGGACAAGACGGTCAATAGCAACGTTCATTCAGTTTTGCGGAAAAGACGGATGAATAACCTCCACAAAATACAGCAAGAAACACAAAGATAGGGAAGAGATTACCCAACCAAGAAGAAGATCACACAATATTTGTGGGAGAATCACTCTTCCACGGTTCCACCGGTTTCACACCGAAGGGGCTTCCTTCTTCCACGGAACCGAAGAAGCCACGCCGGAGTACCGACGGGGATGGAGGAGGCGTTGGCTTCAACCAAAGGGGAGGAGGTTGGACCATGGTGGCCGAAATTCCTCAAGGGGGTTTCTTTAGGTTTCTTTTTCCAATCTGTAGAGGTTACAAAAGAGATCCAACCATCCATTTGAAATCCAATCCGGGCGGTTATACACACCAAGGGTTTAATAGCACACCAACATGAAAATAAAAATAATACAAGCCAAATGTTTTAAGCAATAAAATTAAACTAAGTAGAATTATTAAGCAAGCTTTGCGCGCCGCGGACGGAGGTTGTATCGCAGCTTTCCGTTAGCGTCCGTGGCGTTGTCATGACGCCGCAAATCTTTAACTTGTGTTAATTACAGAAAAATTATCAAAGTTAATGAGTCATACTATGAATCCAATTTCTCTCTCTGTAGTTTCAACTTCTGAACATAAACTCAGATAATCAAAGAGAACATTCTTGTATGACTTGTTAAACTCCGCATAGTTTTGGAAAATATTATATTTTTCATTTTGCTTCAAAAATAACGCGTTGAATTGGGTAAGCTCGAGAGGTTATTTTTTCCAAATAGAGATGTTGTATAAGAATAAAGGAGATATACAAAACTGTGTTAATTACAGAAAAATTAAATTAATGAGTCATACTATGAAACTCTGAGAACGAGTAATAGAGATGAAGAGTAAGACGAGATACCAACATCTCAGAGAATTAATTTGGATTCATGCCAGGGCAGTCGACCATGGAAGCTAGACATCTCTTGAGGAGACTCATTGACAACTATCGAGAAAGAAAACAAGATTTGCATATGCTGTTTATCGATTTTGAGAAATCTTATGATAGAGTTCCAAGAGATATCTTATGGAGAGTCTTAGAAAAGAAAGATGTAAATGTATCATACATTGACATAATCAAAGATATATATACAAATTCATTGACAAGTGTGAGGGCATCTGGAGGATTAACACGGGAATTCTTTATCACTGTTGCCTTATATCAAGGTTTAGCTTTAAGCCCTTATCTCTGTACTCTTATCTTAGATGAGCTTACCCGACATATCCAACAAGAAATACCTTGGTATTTATTATTTGCGGATGTTATTGTTTTGGTCGATGAGACGCGTTAGATTGTAAACACAAAATTTGAATATTGGCACGACACTTTAGAAATGAAGGTTTTTAGGTTGAGAAGGGCAAATACGAAGTATATGGAGCTTAAATTTAGCAGTACAAGAAGGACGGATGACTTCTTTATTAAGTTGGGTGATCAATATATTCCCTGTAGTGTGTGTTTTCAATATCTTGGATCCATTGTTCAAAAAGATAGAGGTTTTGATAAAGATGTGACACATAAATTCCAAGTGGGTTGGTTGAAGTGGAGAGACGCGTCAGGGATCTTATGTGATCATAAAGTACCATTACAACTAAAAAACAAGTTTTATCGTACTGCAATTAGACCAGCGATGCTTTGTTGTTCTGAGTGTTGGACAGTGAATTGTGTACATCAGCAAAAAATTGGAGTTGCGTAGATGAGAATGCTTAGGTAGATGTGTGGACACACCGCACACTAGACTGGATATTATTATGAATGAATTTATCAGGGATAAGACATAAGTATCACCAATTGTAGAGAAGATGCGAGAAGCTCAACTAAGCTGATTTGGACATGTACAAAGGAGACCAATAGAGGCACCTGTTAGGCGTTGTGAGAGTCTAGTCAGTAGGCATGTTAAATGAGGGAGGGGTAGACCAATAAAAACATGGAATGAAACTATAAGGAAAGACATGATGTACTTAGGAATTAGTGATATTTTGACTAAAGATAGGGCACAATGTCGACAAAAGATACATATAGCCGACCTCACTATAGTGGGATAAAGGCTTGAGTGTTGTTGTTGTAGAGCCGTTGTAGAAGTCCACAACTCTTGCATAATCTGGGAATGAACTATCAAATCCTGCACCTCAACATCTGTAACAATAAAAGCTGACTGTATACTCGTCATCTCATTATGATTTACCACTCAATCACCTCTAAGATTAAGCACCTTGAATAAGATGTTCTTCCTTTCCTATTGCACTAGATTAATCTCCACAATTTACACCATTGTGGAAAGATGACAAGTTTTTATTAATGATTTTTTATTCAGATATCCAAAACGAAATGGTTTTACCCTACTACAATTAGAACAGCGATGCTTTATGGTTCTTAGTGTTGGGCAGTGAGTTGTGTACATGAGCAAAAAAATGAGAGTTGCAAAAATGAGAATGCTTAGGATGATGTGTGGGCACACGATGTTAAACTCCGCATAGCTTTAGAATAGTAAGGATCAACCAGTGACCATGGATGCTCATAACAACATTGTTGATAAAGACAAGATTTTATGACTCACACAAATTTTGTAGACACATGAATTTCTCAAATCAGAACCCAAATGACTTTTAGGCTCTGTTGGAGACACAAATTCCACTGAAGACCGGACAAAACGTCGGACCGATTCCTTTAGCTCAAGCCCAAATGTCAAGGTGGAACGGTGAAAATGGCAGCAAAACGTTGTTGTGTTGCCCATGCTGTTTGTTACTCCCCAGTCCCACCTCCGGTAGGTGCTGCGTCAGAACTGAAGTACAAAACCAAATGGGCTCTTAAACTGACGATTGTCGGGGCACTCACTGTTGGGTTTTTGGGGATGACACAACACTTGTGCATGCAACAAAAAAAGAACAAGAAAAACCCAAACGAGTTCGGATATAACAATATTCATGAATCAAGAAGTAAAGAATGCTGTAATAAAATTACCTTTGAGAGATTGAGTCGGAATTAAACCTAGATGCTCCAAAAAAATCAGGCCGACCACACAACGACTAGAGTCTTGAGCACAGAATGTATATCCGTGCCTTTACAGTAATCCACACGATCAGGAGAACCCACAACAACTTGTCACACAAGAGCTAGGTCGGGAGAGGCACGCAACGTCTCCACAGACTGCTAGATCTGTTGTAGGAGAGGCGGCATCGATACTCACCGGGATCGGGATCGGAATCGGCGACAGGATTGGTGGAACACTTCCGTCGGGTTTCTAGGTTTTCTTCTTATCGCACAGTATCGGCTCGTGTGCTGAAAGAAAAGAACCGTCCCCAGATAACCCAAAACATCCTTTTTATATCCCAAGAGATAGATTCAGCAAGTGAACATTTGACTCAGCACGGGCATTCGTCGAACTCAGCTCGATGAAATCTGCGCCAAAGGCCAGAACGTCAAACTGGATTCGTCGAACTCAGCTCGACGAAATCTGCGCCAAAGGCTAGAACGTCGAACTGGATTCGTCGAACTCAGCTCGACGAAATCTGCGCCAATGGCCAGAATGTCGAACTGGATTCGTCAAAGGTGTTGAGTGGACTCGACGCACTCAACGCTTAAGTGCGATAGTCAATGCACTCAACACACTCAACGCCAACATCTGTAGAGTTAACACTTAACCCACAAAAGCATTGACTGGACTCAATGCTTTCAGCCCGATGGCGTTGAGTGAGCTAAACACACTCAACGCCTAATGCCTTAGAATCTTTTCAATCTCCATGGCATTGAGTGAATTAAAGACACTCAACACTTTCAGCCCGATGGTGTTGAGTGAACTAAATACACTCAACGCTATCAGCCCGATGGCATTGAGTGAGCTAAACACACTCAACTCCAAATGTCTTAGAATATTTTCAGCCCCATTTTTTTAATATCCTTCAACTCATCATATGAGCTAAATACTACAAATTCAATCTCCCAATTTCTCCACGATCTTATGTGCGACCCTAATAGGCTCATACTGAGTTGGAAGTGAGGCTACATGCTTGATCACTTCCAGATCACTATGGTTGCACCAACACTCACTCCCTGGCTCGTTTCTCAGCACAGTAGGTTGTTGGCACTAGGACTCGAGCCCGCAACCCTTAACAAGAAAACCTTCCACTGTGTCTCATCACCAACTGTGATGAGAAATAGCTAATGATTTGGTTGGGGTGGCACAGGTTGTAGCTCTGTATCGATGTCAGGTTGTCTTCTCGGGCAATTACAAAAAGTGCATTTTTTATAACGGCCCGGGAAGGTAACCCGACACCGCCGACCCACCATGAAGAACGCTCACTTTCGGTGGTAGAGCAGTAGCTCAGTTGATGATGATGAGCGGTTGTAGGGCTCTCTTATCAAGGGTTACGAGTTCAAAACCCAGCGTCAACACCGCACCGTTGAGAAACAGACCAGAAACGCGTTGGGAGTGCACGACCTGCAGGCTTAGTAATATTTTAGTTGTACCACCAGAAGTGAGCATGTTGTAAGACCCCCCTCCCGGAGCATAAAACACGGCTGAGGAGAGTCTTATGCCGAAAACAACCGCCTTGAGGTAGCACCAACACACGGCTTGACCTATACCACAAGATGCATATCCCGCCGGCTAAGATCAATATCATCATGCCAACCCAACAAAAAAAAGTAAAATAGAAGTCAAGATTGCATAAAAACAAATAAGTCCAAAACAAATACATCAAATAAGAAGAAGCAACCAAGGCTTATATAATATCAGAGTACATATAAAATTCCAAAGGGCTACAGTGAGAGTCCCTCAAAAGTCACATCCATCACAGATGGCAGCCATGGTATCGTCACATCATGCCCTGTCACCCTAGCCTGGCTGCCCTCCTAAAAAACTTGCTGCCGGGTTTCCTCCTAAAAAGGAAGACGTAGCAACAGTTAGTCAAAAAGACTAAGTGGTTATCTCATCCTCTCACCCCGACGACTCTTAGGCATCGAGTGGGAGAAAGAAGAGGGTACAATATATATAGCTGTAGTACAAAACAAGTGACAAGGTGACAAGCTATATCAGAGTAACCATTTATATAGCACAAGTAACTACAACAATTTATACTAGCAGTTCTACTATCAACAACAGTGTACAGGTATAAAGCAACAAAAAGAAGCAACTCAACTTATATAAATGCCCATACAGATATATAAGTTAAGGATCAGCTTAACAGTAAAGTAACTCATTATATAAGAGTGCCCATACAAACTTATATGATAAGAATCTTATGTAGTGCAATGCAATGTTATGAATGGTTTAAGATGAGTCACTCATGCTCACACACATGCAACTGCTATGTCGACACAGACTTGTAGTTCCCACTTTTTAAGCAGGTTGCTAACCTCTCAGGCGCCATCCGTCGTGGCCAGACGGTGATAGTGAAACAGGCTTTTCCACTACTAGGCAGACATCCACACTACCAAGCCTAGGCCTCCGTACACCTCAATGCTAAGATCACACAGTAAAGCTTAAATGCGTACTATGACTCAGAGGGGTCTCGGGTAGATGTGCACTAAGAACGTATCCCTACACTGGCCTCATCATGGCACAGAAGGAGCCTAAGGGAATGTATCACTAAAGGACCAAAGCCCAACCATCCACTAGCACCAAAGGGGCCTCGGGAATGAGCACCGAGGACCAAAGCTGTTGGGTTTTCACTGGGGCGGCACAACACTTGTGCGCACAGCGGAATTGAGAGAAAACAAGGAAAACCTTAAAGCAATTTTGTAGATCTTGCGATGATCATTAATCAAGAAGTATTCTACAATAAATAAATTTGAACCTTTGCGGGATTAAGACAATACTCAACCTAGGTGCTCCGATTGATTCCAACGAGCGACAACGACCGGAGTTCCGAGCGTAGAATAGTGTCCACGCCTCTATGGGTATGCACACGAGCACGAAGAACCCTAGACTCTTGCCGCACAAGATCTAGGTATGAAATAGGTTTGCCCTCAACATCTCCATGGATTTCTAGATCCGTCTAAGGAGAGGCGACAACGGCAAAGACGACGCCTAGGAAACGTTTCCGTCGGCGGCTACCGACAATGGACAGTCAGCGGCGATAAGCAGCGGTCAGTTGCAACAGCGGCGACGTGCAGCCGTCAATAGTCGGCGGAGATCGACGGCTGTCGTGGAACGGGACACTTCTGCCGCGATGAGATGCGCAGTCGGTAGTCGGCGGGATCAATGGTGGCAAGCATCGGTCGGCGTAAATCCCGAGAGCGGAACAGTTCCGTCGTGGGAGAACAACGCCATCGCGGGATTAGGTTAGGAATGAACAGTTCTTTTCTTCCTTCTTTTATCGGTTCAACAGTAAAACTCTTTCATACCTTGAACCGAACTAGCCAATACCTGCAAGCACGGGCCGAACATGACATAGAAGAAAATAACCGGTCGAGACAACATTCGGCGAGTGTCGAGCTTGATAATCGACGAATCGGCGAGTGACCATAACGATACTCGATGAATCGGCGATAGCTCATGACGATACTCGACAAATCGGTAAGAGGATACGACGATATTCGACGAATCGACGAGTATTACTTTAATACTCGACGAATTGTTGAATGGTCACAACGATACTCGTCGAATCCAGCCCTTTCATCGAAACCATTTACCCATACTCAACGAATTTTCCTTAGCTTCAGCCGACTACATCCCGGGCGTCCCATATTCACAATGCAGGTCCTGAAATGAAATTCCACCACATCCACATCGTCATAGGCTTGGTCCTTAACTCATATCACATATTAGCAAGGCCAACACAAACCTATCCAACTTCTCTAAAACTCTTATATGCGACCCCATAGGCTTATACTGTGTTAACATTGAGGCTACATGGTTGATCACTTCCAGATCACCATAATAGAACCAACAGTCTCCCACTTGATCTAGAAAGTATCAAACAAAAGCTTCACAAACAATAAGTGGCATCTAGCAATGCATCATTGCTCCCCAAGCAATATAAGTTTAAAACTCATAAGCCATTGTGAGCAATGTATCTATGTTGTCATGTCCCTTCGTCCCTTACATACAAATAAAACTAGAGGTACAGATCGTGTCACCCTCATAATTATTCAATCCTAGTTTTCTTGATCTATAATGGACTTGTAGAAATTGGTGAGTCCAATATCATATATTGACTCAACCGAGCATGACCATGCATTTCTCAGTCACATTCCATCGAGGGGCCCATGTATGCAACTCCTGTCATATAAGAGGACAAATCCCATCTCTGCTCATACGCAAACACCCAAATGATTCGTAACATACCCAATAAATACCTTTATCATCAAACTTTCTCAAGACTGGACTTTTGATAGCATCAAAGCACACTCTTCCCCACTCAGTGAGTGTTTTGACTTCAGGTCAAAGGACCACAAACACCATTGCCACTTGAGCCATACTTATGACACGTTCATATAACAATTCATAAAGTATTCTCAAGGTGGGTCAGTCAAGTACAACTTGTTCATAACAAGTACCCATGCGATGACTTGATATCACAATATCATGACCTGTGAGGATGGGCCATCAGTTAACGCACATGCTAGTCTTAAAGGTATCATCATCGCCCTTAGCTTCTAAGATGATACAACAACCAGGGACCTTTAAGAATGGAGTTTCGGGATCATAGGTTCTCACATCAAGTCACTACTTGACCTATGGAAGCAAACATTCTAAGGGCATTTATATAGTTAACTACTCTATCATAATAGAAATAATAACATAATAAAAGAACTTGCCAAAACATATAAAATGAAATGTATATAGTATTTTTATTCATCAAATGAAAAATTACAGCCAACAAACATACAATCCACAAGACTCAAATTAGAGTTGATCATTTAGGTATTGTATACCCATTGATCTAACATAACCATCATGTTTCCTCTGTGCGAGAGGCTTTGTCAGTGGATCTACAATGTTCTTCTCAGTCGGCACTCTGCTTATGCTTACATCTCCTCGATCGACAATATCTCGAAATAGATGGAACCGCCGAAGTATGTCCTTGGAGCGCCTATGAGATCTAGGTTCCGAAGCAAGTGCAATTGCACCGTTGTTGTCACAGTAAAGATCTACGAGATGAATAATGCTAGGAACTGCATATAACTCGTCGATGAATTTCCTAATCCATACAGCCTCCTTCACTGCATTTGTAGTGGCGATATACTCGGTCTCAGTTGTAGAATCGACAACAGTCTCCTGCTTGGAACTCTTCCAGCTAACAACACCTCCATTTAGGTAAAACAAAAACCCTGACTAAGACTTTGAATCATCCCTATCAGTTTGGAAGCCAACATCCGTGTAATACAACGAGTAATTCCTCTCCACCAAATACCAAGAACGTATCCTTAGTCCTTCGTAAGTACTTCAAGATGTTCTTGACGGTAATCCAGTGACTTTCACCAGGATCAGACTGATACCTGCTAGTCATGCTCAAGGCATAAGATACATCGTGTCTAGTACATATCATTGCATACATGATTGACCCAATTGTAGAAGCATACAGAATCAACTTCATGCGGTCCTTATCTTCACAAGACTTAGGACACTGGTCCTTAGAGAGACTCACACCATGAGACATGGGTAAGAATCCTTTCTTGGACTCAAGCATGTTGAACTGCTTCAACACCTTATCAATGTATGTACTTTTGGTCAAACCCAGCAACTTCTTCGATCTTTCTCTATAGATCTTAATACCAAGTATGTAAGTTGCTTCGACGAGGTCTTTCATCGAAAAGCAGTTCCCTAGGTTGTTTTTAACAACTTGCAGGGTCGGTTTGTCATTCCCGATCAGCAGTTTGTCATCTACATATAATATCAGGAAGACAATTATGCTCCCACTAATCTGTTTGTATACACACGGTTCATCCTCATTTTTATAAAACCAAACTCGTTGATCTTTTCATCAAAATAAAGATTTCAACTTCCTTGTAACAACCCGGCACATTAGACCAAGCGTCGACGGCCTAACAGCAGCCCGGGATTAGAGCATAGAGGCCCACCGCACCCTTTCATGGGATGGTGACTTGTCTCGCCCCACGACACCACTGGTAGTAAGCCTAAACATCAAGGCCTGCAGGCCCAATGCACCCCAACCAAATCTCAGCGCTTGTTTTAATCCATAAATGGATCTCTGCAGCTTATATATTTTAGTGGCTTCACCTGGAGATACAAAACCCTTAGGTTGTGTCATATACACTTCCTCAAGGAGGTTTCCACTTAGGAAAGCCATTTTGGAATCCATCTTCTAGATCTCGTAGTCATAATACGCAGCAACAACAAGTAAAATTCTGATGGACTTAACTATAACAACATGAGAAAAAGTTTCATCATAGTCAATACCATGAATTTTCTTAAAACCTTTAGCCACAAGTCGTCCTTTGAATGTTTGTACATTCCCATCCATGTCAGTCTTCTTATTGAAGACCCATTTGTACCATATGGGTCGTACCCCTTCAGGTGGTTGAACCAAGGTCCAAACTTGGTTTTCATACATGGAGTCCATTTTAGATTTCATGGCCTCAAGCCAATTCTCAAAGTCCGGTACACTCATAACCTCATGGTATGTTGCTGACTCTTCATCATGATCCATGAGCAATACATTACATATTTGAGACACGAGAAATACATATCTCTCAGTCTCAAACCTTGGTCTATCAGATATACGTGGAACTTATGTTTCCTGAGCAGTTTCTCCAGCTACAACAACTTGTAGTCCTGACTCAGGTTCCAATTCTGGTTCATTCACTGTTTGTGGCTCTTAAGCTTCTTCAAGTTCTACCTTAGCGGTCTTTCAACTTAAGAACTCTTTCTCAAGAAAGACACCAGTGCTCACGACAAACGCTTTGCCCTCAGATGGTAGGTAGCAATAGTACCCTTTAGTTTCCTTACGATACCCCACAAGATAACACTTATCCGATTTGGGTTCTAGCTTCTCAGGCATTTGACATCGCACGTATGCCTAACAGCCCCAAACCTTAATAAACGACATACTAGGATGCTTTCTAGTCCATATATCATATGGTATCTTTAGAACCTCTTTCGTTGGAACACGATTTAGTGCTAAGTAGTGATTTCTAGAGCAAAACCCCAAAAGAAAACAAACAGATCTGCATGACTCATCATTGATCGCAATAAAGTACGATTCCTCTGCTCAGACACACCATTATGCTGCTGTGTCCTAGGTGCACTGAGCTACGATACAATACCACACTCTTTCAGATGATCACGAAACTCATGACTTAGGTATTCGCCAACACGATCAGATCAGAGCGCTTTCACCTTCTTACCCAATTGGTTCTCTACTTCGTTCTTAAACACTTTGAACTTTTCAAAGGTTTCAAATTTGCATTTCATAAGATACATATATCCGTATCTACTAAATCATCAGTAAATGTAACAAAGTCGAAGTACACACGTCTAGCCATAGAACTCATGGGTCCACATACATCACAATGTACTATACCCAGAAGGACATCAGCCCTCTCATTTAAGCTAGTGAAAGGGACCTTAGTCATCTTTCCTAATAAATAAGATTTTAAGCTCTCAAATGATTCATAATCAAATGAGTCCATTAACCATCTTTATGGATCTTGTATATACGTTTCTCATTTATATAGACCAAACGACAATACTGAAGGTACGTAGGGTTCGTGTAATTTGTTCTTAGTCTTTTACTATTTTCTATGTTATAAATCTGATGGTCTAAGTTCAAAACATATAAACGATTAAACATTTAGACTACAACATAACAAACATCATTCTTAAATATAGAATAACAATTGTTCTTAATAAGAAAAGAAAATCCAATCATGTCTAAACATGAAATTGAAATAATGTTTTTAGTTATTGCAGGAACATAATAATAGTTATCAAGTTCCAAAATAAGTCCATTGGGCAAAGAAAGACGGTAAACCCCCACAACAACAGCAACAACTCCTGCTTCATTGCCAACGCGCAGCTCCATCTCTCCTTTACTCAGCATTCTTCTCCTTTCTAGTTCCTGCACATTTATACAAATGTGAGAACCACATCCGGTATCCAATACCCAGGATGAAGGAGCAGAAAAGTTTATCTCTATAACATATATACCTGAAGCGGAAGTCATACCTCCCCTTATATTTTGCAGACCCTCAATATACGAAGGACAATTCCTCCTCCAATTACCAACCTTGCCATATTGGTGGCACTTTCCCTCTTTCCCTAAACCTTTCCTTTTTAGTACAGAAGATGTGGGCACCAAAGGAGACTTAGGCCCCGCCTTCATCTTCTTAAATCCCTTGGTCTTGCCCTTGCCTTTATGCACCATCAGTATGGGGCAAGCAGGCTTGTCATTTTTCATGTTTATCTCGGCAATTCGCAACATGCCTAGGAGCTCAGGCAGTGTCTTGTCTATTTCATTCATGTTATAGTTCAAGATGAACTACTCATAACTGTCCGGCAACGATTGAAGGATCAGGTCTGTTGCCCACTCTTGGCCCAGAGGGAACCCTAGTCTTTCAAGATTCTCGATATACCCAATCATCTTGAGTACGTGAGTCCCTACTAGGTCTCGAGCTCCCATCTTGCACTGGAACAACGCCTTAGTGACATCAAATCTCTCTTGACAAGCTTGCCCTTGAAACATTTTCTTGAGGTGCTCGTCAATTTCCTTGCAACTCATGCTCTCATGTTGCTTTTGGAACTCAGAGTTCATGGTCGCAAGCATGAGACATTAGACATCTAAGGAGTCCATCGAGGTACTTCTTGTAAGCATCTTTATCAACACGGGGTGCATTCTCAGCAGGCTCATCACGGGATTCCTCTTCCAAAACATAGAGCTTGTGCTCTTGCCTGAGAACAATTCTCAGGATCTTGTACGAATCCAAATAATTTTTCCACTCAGCTTTTCCTTCTCAAGGATCGCTCTGAGGGACAAGGTGGAGTGTGAACCACTTGCCATGGAAATTTTACAAGGATCAATGCAAAGCAAATTAGTACTACTATACATTTCAAAATATAATTTCTCTTTCGATTAGTACTTTAATCAAAATAACTCCAACTATTTTTATCAAATCGATAACCCTCGATATCGATTCAAAGAGTTTATACGAGTAATTCTTTTAGTGGACAAGATCCATATTTCTCTAACACAATGAGTCAGCTTTGGCTTTTCTCTCACAATGCAGCTATTTAGGTAGGCAACGCTTGCCAATTGCATCACTATGCAATTCTTGTATGACTGGTGAATAACTCTTTATTCGCATCCGTTATATGGTGCATTCCAACCTTATGCCTCTGGGCACTCAACCTTTGAGTTCACCCAGTTAAGCTTGACCCGATGTCGACAGTGAGATATCACAATTATCCATTCGCACCCTTACCAAGATAGATTAATGCACCTTGATTTGGTAAGCCCACACTTCTTTGATCGAGGCAGGAAGAGTGTCATCCATCGTAAGACATCCGAATACTTAATATTATTTAAGGGATTTTGATGTTCGACTAACTCTTTAATCATGGTTAATATTTAACCAATGTGCACATCCACAAAGGTTTAACAGCACACATAATCCAAATGCATCCCAGATGCGCACAAGAAATATCATCAACACTTGATGAACTGTGCTAAATTTGAACATCTAGAACACTTCTAAATATTCAGAGTTACATGCACTGGACATGAGCAGCACAAACTCCACTCACACAGCATACAAGCTCGCTAGTTTATGTGTGAGATTCCAAAATATACCACATACTTGGTTTCACAAACCAACAATAGTGACAGTTACTGTTAAGGAGTAGCAACGAGGAAATCATATGCATTCTTGGTGGGAATCCAAGAATAGACTTAGGCATTTTAGAGCATTGCTAAAATCTCAAAATATACATGCCATGGATTTGGCAACTTCTAAAACAATGATCATCGCATAACCTCCCCTTGATACCACTATTGGGTTTTCACTGCGGCGGCACAACACTTGTGCGTGCAATGGAAATGAGAGAAATCAAGGAAAACCCTAATGAAATATTGTAGATCTTGCGATGATCATTAATCAAGAAGTAATCTGCAATAAATAAATTTGTTCCTTTGCGGGATTGAGTCGATACTCAACCTCGGCGCTCCGATTGATTCCAACGAATGGAAACAACCGGAATTCCGAGCGTAGAATAGTGTCCACGCCTCTACGGGTATGTATACGAGCAAGAAGAACCCTAGACTCTTGTCGCACAAGATCTTGGTCGGAAAGAGGCTTGCCATCAACGTCTCCACGGATTGCTAGATCTATCTAAGGAGAGGCGACAACAACGAAGATGACGCTTAGGAAAAGTTTTCCGGCGGCGGCTAGCGATAGTGGACATTCGGCGATGACAATCAGCAGTTTGTTGCAACAGCGGCGACGTGCGTCCGTCAGCAGTCGGCAGAGATCGATGACTGTCGTGGAATGGAACACTTCCGTCACGATGAGATGCGCAGTCGGCAGTCGGCGGGATCAATGGCGGCAAGCGGTTGTTTGCGTAAATTGCGGGAGCGGAATAGTTCCGTCGCGGGAGAACAACACCATCACAGGATTAGGTCAGGAATGAACAGTTCTTTTCTTCCTTCTTTTATCAGTTCAACAGTAAAACTCTTTATACTTTGAACCGAACCGGCCAATACCAGCAACCACCGGCCGAACAGAACTTAGAAGAAAATAACCAGTCGAGACAACATTCGGTGAGTACCGAGCTTGATAATCGACGAATCGGCGAGTTACCATAATGATACTCGGCGAATCGACGATAGCTCATGACGATGCTCAACGAATCGGTAAGAGGACGCGACGATATTCGACAAATCGGCGAGTATTACTTTAATACTCAACGAATCGTTGAATGGTTACAATGATAGTCATCGAATCCAGCCCTTTTGTCAAAACCACTTACCCATACTCGACGAATTTTCCTTAGCTTCCGCCAACTACATCCTGGGCGACCCATATTCACAATGCAGGTCTCGAAATAAAATTCCACCATGTCCACATCATCATAGACTTGGTCCTTAACTCATATCACATATGAGCAAGGCCAACGCAAACCTATCCAACTTCTTCAAAACTCTTATGTGCGACCCCATAGGCTCATACTGCGTTGACAATGAGGCTACATGCTTGATCACTTCCAGATCACCATAGTAGAACCAACAAAAGCCCCACTGTGCAAGTCTATCTGCCAAATCCCGTCAGTGTGATGACTGGAGAGCCTGTATACCTGCCACACTATCCTTAACCTAGTATTATGACACCGCGTGTCAACTCACACCGCATGCATTTCACATAATAGGGCTCCACACTGAGGCCCTTTTCATTTTTCACATTATGGGCTCAATAGCATGCAAGGGCTCCTCTCCGAGTCCCCTATTAACACATCATTCTAGTGCGGCAAACACACACGCACCTCCAACCCTTCCACATTTCCACACCAAATGAGGTTCATTATTTACACAGGTGGCAAGCCACCTAACATAACATACCAATCTCACACTGCTACCCGTAGGGAGACTCAACTCTAAGTAGTGGACTACTAAAAACATTCCTTAACCAATATCCCACATAATCATGCAATAGCTTTATCCAATACTTTCTTAATTTAAGCATTCACAAACAATCATGCTTTTTCAAGATGTTCACAAACTATCATGATATTTCATATGCATATATATTGT
This sequence comes from Platanthera guangdongensis, assembly GCA_039583875.1. NCBI lineage: Eukaryota > Viridiplantae > Streptophyta > Magnoliopsida > Asparagales > Orchidaceae > Platanthera > Platanthera guangdongensis. Next base: position 56,151,247 of record CM077160.1, on the reverse strand, counting down.
TCACTAACTTTTCCATTCATTTTATTATTAAACCCGACCAAATCGGTCGTACAAACGTGTTTCACCAAACTATTTGTTTTTCTTAAGTATCTATCAACTAAATGCCAACAACCTTGTGTTCATCACAATCACTACTAATTATGTCCAGCAAACTTCAAGCCAACCTCAACATTAATTTACTATGACTTCTCTGCCAAATTCAAACCCTGCTCTACACCAACCTGAGAGCAACATGTACATAAGACTTGACTGTACATCAACTTCAATTGGACATTCACGAGTCTACAGGACTCATATGAAAATGTGTTACCATATGTTGGAAAAGTCTTTTTAAGGGCTACGACTTTCATGTTTAGTCAAAATCCCAGATTTGGACGTAACATACCCGAAAACAACCTTGAAGTTTGTTACGCACAAAAAACAGATTTATGCATGCATCTTAAAGCAAGATGAATGACATCGGTTCATCTTCTTCCTTTAGACATATAAAAAAAACTATATGTAGTTACCTCCTCTCTTATTCACTCTCAATAGACCAGTTCTCTTCATGAAACCAAGTCCACCATCTTCACAAAGAAGAGAGGAGAGGTTGAAAACATCAAATCTCTAGGACTCAAGACCTAACATTGTCTCTACCTAGGAGATCTTCATCTCAGAAGTCAAACTCTCTTGAGTCGACATCTCTCCTAGAAAGTAACTACAGATCTAGCACAAAGGGAGAGGGTAGAAAGCTCACCTCATTTCCGTCCATGGACCTTTTCACTCTCCTTGGCAGCATCTTCTTCCTTGTTGGTGTTATTCTTACAGGAAAAGAGAACAGGAAGACTTTCCTCCAGAAAATCCGACCCCAACGATCTCCTTCTCCGTCGGGTTTGGCAAGGGTAACAGCTCAGCAAGAAGGAAAATGAAAGTGACGGCTAGGGTTTTCCCGTTCCTTTCTTTTTATAAGAATAATTAGGGTTAGATTGCTTACCACGTGTCAGCCTAATATTGTACCTCCTATTATTACATTAAATATATCCCCAAATGAAAAGACCGGGTCCAATTAAGTCATTTTGGCGCATTTCACAAAATTCTGGTTCATATCGTATACATTAATTAGAAAACAGTGGTAAAAAATCTTATAAGTCCAAAAGCATTAACTCCATTCAACACACTCAATGCTTATTGTAGCCAGAAAAATCCTAATCCAAAAGCGTTGAGTGGCGTTGATACCACTCAACGCCACGTTAAGTCCAGTCAACACACTCAACGCCTAAATCAGCCATAATAGTTCTAAGTTAAAAGTGTTGAGTGGCGTTGAGACCACTCAACACCGCGTTGAGTCCAGTTAACACACTCAACGCCTAAATTCTTCAGAACAATTCTAAGTTAAAAGACTCAAGTGGCGTTGAGATAACTCAACGCCACGTTGAGTCCAGTTAACACACTCAACGCCTAAATCCGCTTGAACAATTCTAAGTTAGAAGCGTTGAGTGGCGTTGAGAGCACTCAACGCCGCGCTGAGTCCACTCAACACCTAAATCCGCCAAAACAATTCTAAGTTAAATCGTTGAGTGGCGTTGAGACCACTCAACGATGCGTTGAGTCCACTTAACGTCTAAATCCGCCGGAATAATTCTAAGTTACTTCGTCGAAAGGCGTCGAGTGCACTCAACACACTCAACGCCTACAGTTTCCAGAAATATTGTAAGTCAAATGGCATTGAGTGACGTTGAGACCACTCAAATGCCGCTTTGGCTCCACTCAATGCCAACAGTATTCAGACTTATTCCAAGGCAAAAGGGTTGAGTGACATTAAGACCACTCAACGCCGCATTGACTCCTCTCAACGCCTCAACTTCCAGAAATCATTCTAAGTAAAATACATTGAGTGGTGCTTAGTCCACTCAACGCCTCAGCATCTAGAGATTATTCTAAGTAAAATACATTGAGTGGTGCTGAGGCCACTTAACGCCTCAACTTATAGAGATTATTCTAAGTAAAATACGTTGAGTGGTGCTGAGTCCACTCAATGCCTCAGCATCCAGAGCGCTTCTACACTATAATCCGTCGAATGGTGTCAAATACACTCAATGCACTCGATGCCTTCAGTTTCTTGATTTATTCTAAGTAAAATCCAGCCCCATTCATCGAGTCCAATCAACTCTCTCAATGCTTCCCGGGCTTGAGTCAACTTTCTTGACCCAAAACATGTGCGAGGGGCCTAGCTTGAAACGAGACGTTACAAATCTTATAAATAAAATAAAAGATTTCGTCCCCAAAATCAGGTTAAGGCTGTGGGGGAGTAAAGCATGAAAATTAAAATTATCTTTTAAATTTGCCTTGGGAAAACAACTCTGGATGGTGCTATCGCATCAAGTCCACCAGCTCCCATGTGTATTCTTCTTTCCCGTGATTGGACCATTGGACCTTTACCAATGGTACACTTTTCCTCTGCAAGCTCCTTGTCTCGGTGTCCACTATCTGCACCGGCTCTAGTTGAACAGATCTATCAGTTGCCACTGCTCCATCTGTGGTGTGAACATATTGATCAGGCCGTAGTAGTGCCTTTCAAAGCAACGACACAAGAAAGACGTCATGCAAATTTTCCAGCTCTGGTGGTAGCTCCACCCGATAAGCTAAAGGGGCAATCCTTTCCAATATCATATAAGAGAGAAGCTAAAACATGCTTCCACAAATATCATAGTACAGCTAGTAATTGCCCAAACGGGCTACATCAAAATCTCACGTCACTCACATCCGTAACCGATGCTAGCGACAACACCGTCACATCAGGCCCTGTCGTCCTGGTCTGGCTATCCTGCTGCAAAGTCTATGGCTGCTCTACCTACGGGGTGACCTCCTAAAAAGGAAGACGTAGCAACCGTTAGTCGAAAAGACTAAGTGGCTTCACATCCGCTCCCCCGGCGACTCCTCGGCACCGGGAGGAGAAAGGAACAAGGGTATAAGTATTATAAGCAGTAAAACATATACAAACAGGTGGTGATGGTACAATAAGATTAATAGCATTTATTCTAGTAGTTCTACATAAACAATAATAACTATCAAGTACAAGTATCTACAAAAGAAAAGTAAATTAACTTATAAGGATGCACATACAAGCTTATAAGTTAAGGATCGGGTTACATAAAAGTAACTCATCGCATAAGAGTGCCCATACAAACTTATACGATGAGGATCTTGTTGTGCAATGTTATGAAATGATATGTATGCTATGCAATGACTCACCCATGATCACACACATGCAATTGCTATGTCGACACAGACTATAGTTCCCACTATTCGAGTAGGTAGCTAACCTCTCAGACATCAACCACCATGGCCAGGTGGTGACAGTAGAGCGGGCATCTCTACTATTAGGCGGGTATCTACACTACTTCACCTAGGCCTCCGTACGCCTCAATGCTAAGAACACAACAGCGGAGCCCATGCGTACTATGGTCCAGCGGGAGCCTCGGGTAGATGTGCACCGAGGACCAAGCCCCAAACTGACCTTGTGTGACACGGAAGGAGCCTCGGAAATAAGCACGAGGACCAAGCCCAACCGTTCACCTAGCACGGAAGGAGCCCCGTGACGTGGACACCGAGGACCAAGCCCAACCGCCCAAAGTCTAACTGCCAACACCCATCGGTGTGACGATCGGCGAGCCCGTAGACCTGCCACACTATCCTTAACCCAGGATTACGACACCGCATGTCGACTCACACAACATGCAAATTCCACAACACCGTGGTATGGAAGGGGCCTCGAAAGTAAGCACGAGGACACAGCCCAACCGTCCACTCGACACGGAAGGAGCCCCGGGACGTGAACACCGAGGACCATGCCCAACCGTCCATGTATACCTCATTTCAACATTAACTCAACTAGTGACGGTCAACACCGCACTTACATCCATCCACAATACTACCTGCAGGGAGGCTACGCTCTAAGTATTGGACTACTACATTTCATTCTAACCATCGTACATGCTCATGGCCATGGTTTATAATTCTATTTGTCATTCCAAATGGTTTCAATATATTACAAACATGATGCGCATTAATAATAATCTACCAATTTGTATCCAGTCATTTCATTCATCATATTATAAACATGGTGCACATTTATAATAATCTATCAATTTTAGCAAGTCATATCATGCATTAAAGCTTGTTCCACAATTCAGTTTTATGGAATATAATTAACAAGATTTATCATTCATAGTACTACGGTGGTCAGCATAAAATAGTTCATCAAAATCTAGAGTTAACTAGCAACATCGATTCCACCGAATTCAAATTCATATTATATAAAGCCCAGAATTAAAGTGTAGAATAAATCTGGACAGCAAACTCGATCGGAGATTCCCGAAGCTACATAAATCCTGTGAGGACGTGTAACACCATCGATGGAAAGGTATTTACCATGGGATACAACTTTCATATTCAGCCCACAACCCAGATTTGAGTGTATCCTATTTGAAATCAGCCTTGAATTCCGTTGCGTACAGAATAGAATTTCTGCATGCAGGTTTTATCGGACGTCATGTTCATTCATACTTTCCTGTGGCTATATACTTCGCATGAAGACGTGAAACCACTCGTTGGAAAGGTATTTGCAAGGGCTTCAACTTTTGTGTTTAGTCAAAAGCCCAGATCTGACCACATCGTACATGAAAATGGCCAAGAAGATCGCTGCGCGCAGAATACAGATTCTGCACGCTTCGTAAAGAGGAATGAACGACATCGGTTCATCTTACTCTCCAAGTTGATCTTCCAAAATCACTCCAAAATTTCCTCCTCCCTAATTCACCCTCATGAGGTCATGATTCTTCACGAAACCATCCACCCATTGATGGAGACGACGACCCTCAACATGTTGAAGACGATGACGACGTGCTTATGGAAGATATTTCTCCGCCTCCAGATAAAGACTTGCGGCGCCGTGACGACCATCTGGAGCGATGCCAAAATATCTGCTCGCGGCGCAAACCAATATATTAATAATTAATAATTATTATTAATAAATTATTATTAATTTTTAAGTCACTTTTTATGTTTTGTTTCATTATTATTTTATTTTGCAATGTTATTAAATTTCATGTTTGATGGGTGCCTATAACCATCAATTGCTATCTTTATTTAATGTCTTTAATTATTATTTTGTTATGACATGATGGGTGTCATTAGCCATCATGAGTGGTTTAATATTGTATGGTGGAGATTGAGTGGTGTAGCCTATATATAGGCTTTTTCATGAAGGATTGAGTAGAGAATGAAAAAATTGAAAAACAAGGATTCAAAATTTGAATTTCCCCACCTCCTCACTCTTCCCCTCTTGGAAAATTCATTTCCTCCTCTCCTCTCCTCCTCTCCAAAATTTCGGCCTCCCCCTTTCTTTCCCCCCTCTCAACCTCCTCCTTTCAAATATTCGACCAAAGCCTTCAATACCTCTCCCAAAACCGGCACCTTCATCAACCACACCAAGGACGACTATCCTCCTCAATACAAACCCGACCATCACCTTACCCCTCACCAAAAAAAATACAATCAACCCCTTCCTTGAAGAAATTCGGCCAAGGCCAAAGGCTTGCTGTTGTGGATTCTTAAACCCCGGCGTGAAGCGACGAAGGAGGACAAGTTTCTCTCCATCCGGCGAGACTCCGGTGGAGCCGTTGAAGGTCAAACCAAGTAGAGAGTAATCGGAATCATCCATTCCGGTTGGGTAACGAATATATCTTCTACTCTGTGATTTTCCCTCTTGATAGACCTTGTGGCATATGCGTGTTGCGTGGCATGTGAAACGTTTGAATTTTCGTGATTAATTTCTTCATAGATCTTGTTGGTGTTTTCTTTTTTTTTTCCGTTAATTTTGTGAGGCGTGGCGGCCCTCGTTTTATCTTGTTGGTGTAAATTTCTTATTTTTTAGTCAAATTTTAATTTTTTTTTAATCAACCTCATATGTTTTCGAGCAAGAAAATCTATTTTATATAATTATAATCTTGGTGGCTAAGCGGGAACAATTCTATCTTTCCTAGAATTAGTTGTTCAGGTACCCTTTCTTTGCATTCACACAAAATCCGGATCGAGTGTCCTCTCCGGTTCACTCTGAAATGGCTTTCGACGTTAACGCTTCCAATCGTCCCCTGACTTATCTACACAGTAATATTTTTCCCTATGATGGTTATGGGGATCCCAAGTATTTTAGATACTGTCTTGAGGGGGTAGAAACCTATTTCGAATATAACCAATTGGGCGAATACCTAAAAGTTAGTGTAGTCCGAGAGCAGTTAAGAGGCCGAGCCCGCGAGTTTTGGCTGAACGAAGAGAAAGAGCGCGGTGCTGGTAGCTATCCTTATGATTGGCCGCACATGCAAAGAATTCTCTCAACGAAATTTGATTCACCCTACCGCCTTAGTACTAACCCGACATCCGATAGCCAGTATTTTTATGGCACTAGAACCAAGCCAGATCATAGGAGTGATATATTATCCCAAGATAGGTCCTTTCCCCAGGTTGGTAGAGCTACCCCCAATGTACCTGCACCAACCTATAGAGGAAGGGAAACAGTGAGGTCCCCTATCCCGAGTTCAATACATGTGACTGCTAGGACTGCCATGAGCCCGCAGGGTGAGAGTAGTCCTACCCGGAAAGGTAGGCAAATGATTACGACATATTTGTCAAGTGGCGCTCCAGATCTTGGCTCTATTGAGCATCCTACCCTGATTACGCCCTTCGGCCCTATTAAGTCTCCCCCCGAGTTGTCTGAATTAGTCATTGACTCTCCTGTGAGTCGGAGGCGGTGTCTAGGACTGTACCCGTCACTGAGGACGAGGCTGGATACGCTGGCGATTTGAGTGACCATGAGGAGATTGGTTACCCTAGTGACCTGGATGAGGATTTCTCCTCTGAGGAATCATCTCCACTTCCTTTCGGCGATGTTTCTGAGGCGTCTCCCTTGATAGTTATGGAGTCTTCTGATGACCCTGAGTCAGAAGACATTCCGGCTGAGTCACCCTTTGTTGAGATCTTACCTGTTACTGATTTAGGTGATGACCTGCTAGAACACGAGCTAGTTCCTTCTAGCCCAACACATATTGAGGTGCCCATTTATTTAGCTTCCCCGTTATATCAATCTAGTCGGATAAGTGCGAGTGAGGATCATAATATTATAATGATTGATCCAGGATTGGTAGATGTTTCAATGGTGTTGGAAGAGTCACCTTGGGATGGATGTTTATCTTGGGATAATCTTAGTGGTGTACATCCGGGAGATAGTTCGTTGATATTATTATCGTTTCTTGAGGGTCATACTAATTTAGATTCTCCCCGGGATTCGATTTGCACAACCCTCCATCATGATTTAGACAATGTACCTACTTCGTGGGAAGATTTGGTTAGCGAAGGATGTGACATTTTGGAAGATTTACCCTGTGTGGGAAGGCTATTTGTGGATGACGGTAGCACTGAGGACCCGATAGACATTTCTTTGATGTTAGCTCCTTCACCAGAAGCCCAAAATGGATTAGAAATTTTGTCGAGTACGATTTTGCCTACTTTTGAGGCCAATACTGATTCTGATTTGGACGAATTATCTAGTGGGTTGGAGAACATGTCGGCTGTGTTGGTAGAGTAACCCCGTGATGAATGTTTATCTGATAGTGAGTTAGATGCTAACGATCCAGCTGAGGTTTCAGTAAGGACGAATCTACTGTTTGATTTTTCCTTTGATTTTGATGGCTTGCACCCGGAGGATTTTTCTTGGACGTCAAATCCATGTTTTGACGGTGAGTATGATTTAGTTCCTCCTTCGGAATCGACCATGTTGACTCCTCCTCCGGTTAATTTGACTGGATTAGATAACGTATTAGGGAACGAGCTTGTCATTTCTAGCCCGAGATATCTAGAGATGTTTATTTATCCAGCTCCCCCATTAGACTTACCCAGATGGATGTGTGTGAGTGATTTGTTAGTTGTCACATTCGGTATTTCCACTACTTTTCATAGATTTTACTATGTTGTTCCGAGGGTGGACCATTCATCTGACCGCTTGGCGTTGGGTAAGGCTTCGTGTTGTGCTGCTAGTGATTCCATGGTGATGGTACGTTTTGATGTGGTGTCCCCTAGACACAATTATTTGCCAAGCCCGGTCGCTTGCATTTATCCTCCGCCTTTTGATGATCCGTGCATGCACACATTAGTGAACGTAGTTGGGTATGTTGAGTTGTGTCTCCCGCACTACCTTTCAACTCCGGGAGCATCCAACTCTATAGTTGGTGATGAGCGTTTTCCGTAGGCATTTCTTTGTGAAATTTTTAAATCAAAATTTAAATCTAAATTTAAAACTACGACGTTGGACTCCACGGAAATCATTAATGAATTTAAAGCACCGGTGCCACCATACTTAGTCCCGTTAATTTCTAGTGTTAACTCAAGTCATGTTGCATATGGTTTCACCCCTTATGGTTTTAATTTAATTAGGCACATTCTTAACATCTTAGTTTATCAAAATGTATCCTTTAAATTACTTGCTACTTTGTATCTGAGAGTCTCCCACCGTTATGTGGATGATTTGGTTTTGTCTTGTCTCACCCCTGAATGGATGCCCCCGGACACCTTAAAAATATTAACAAATCGGCAATCCATCCTTTGCGAATCTTAAGGGAGTTTGGAAACATGATATTTCTTTTAAAATCTTCCACTAATTGGGGCATAGCTTCTATTTTCATCGTTTCATATTTTACGCTTCATGCTTCCATGCCACTTGAAATATCTACCTTTCCGTATATATTTTTCACTTTGTTCTCTTTGGGTATGAGTAGTGAGTTTGTGCTTGGATGGCTATCTTCATCGGTCTTCACTGGAGGTACGTTGGTTGTTGATGATGAATTTTGTTTTCCTTTATTTCCTAATGCGTTGCCAAGGTTCCCTAGGAACATATTTTTGCATGACAGGATACTCCAGGTTGTTGTGCCCTCCTCTCCTAGTGGTGATGTGTGTCGCTTCATGGTTCTTGAAAGTCCACCTAGTGTCAACTATGTGCACCTATGGGGGGGGGGGGGAATATGTGACGTATAGCGCTTTTGCGGAATTTACGAATGTACCTGCACAATAAAAATAAAAAGCACAGCACACAGAATACACAGACAATTTATAGTGGTTCCCCGACTTGGGTACATCCACTTTCCCCCTTCGACCTATCTCCCAACAAGGGACGACTCGGTCTCTTCTCCAACAGGATTGAAATCCAATCCCTGCACTATCGGAAGGAACCCTTCCACACGTGAGAGTCAACACTCCCACAAAACGGGTTGCACCCAACCCTTACAACACGGAACAAAAGTTCCTTTACAACAAAAGTAAATATAGAATGTACACGAGATACAAACTTCGTTTGGAGACTACGGTGTTCCTCTTCGTTCGACGACGTGTTCGTGAAGTCAACGAAGAGTCTACAACCTTGGTCTCTCTTGGAGAGGATCTCCCCAGAACCGGCGGCTGCAATCCGAGCGGCGGCTTGGTTCGGGATCGGCGGCAACGAAGGTGCGCGGCAGCAGTACTTTGAGATCCAAACTTCGTAGCGAAGCTAGCTAGGTCTACCAACGGTCACTCGAGGATCGGTCGTCTTGATCGATTCAGATGGGGAACACTTTCCCGATCTACAAATCGTGAGACAAGAGATCTCTAGATAGACGCGTGAGACTCTAAGCTTGGCTAAGCTTCTGTCGCCGGAGATCGGGAAGAAACGCGATCAACAGCGGCGACCACTTGACGCGAGCGGCGGCGGCGGAGCGGAGCGGAAGCGGCGACTTAGGGTTTTTCCGTGCTCGCGTGTTTCTTTTTTCTGTTTTTCTTTACTGTTCAAAAATACCCGTGTATTTATACATTGAAGACCCATACAATATGACCGTTGTGGGTCCCACAAGTAGAAACCCGAAATCCGGTTCAAACTAGTCCAGCGGCAGAATCCGGTTCAGCAGCATCCAGAGAAAACGCCAAGTAAAATTCGTCGAGAATCATTGGTGATTCTCGACGAATCGGCGAGAATCAGTTAACGATTCTCGACGATTCGTCGAGAATCTCTGGTGATTCTCGACGGATCACTTGTTGATTCTCAACGATTTTCCCTTGGTATTAATGACCTGCTCAGCGACGGGTTCGGCGAGAATCATTAGTGATTCTCGCCGAATCTCACTTGGCACCATTTTAAGGTAGCCGGAAGGAGTCGGCGAGAATCACTAATGATTCTCGATGATTCGGCGAGAATCACTAGTGATTCTCGCCGAATCGGCGAGAATCACTTGGTGATTCTCGTCGACTTTCACTTAGACGAATTTTCATCATTCCACTCAAGAGCTGCTCCTTGACCCATCCTTGCTCCTTGACTTCTCTTGCATAAACATGGCCCTGTACTTGAAAGTAAGTGCACTCCAATAGAGAGAGTACACGTAGGCCAACACACTGATCTGCTCAACGAGGGATTACGTCGTGCAGACCCGTGTATATTGACCTACTGCACCCTGACATTGGTGTGCACTTAGCGTGGAAGAGCTGCAAGCACAACTTAAGATGTTTCATCAAATACATTGTGAATTCATCTTAGCTTGACAGGTGGCTTCCTCAAATCCAGGTAATTGTGGATACAATACCCAACAATCTCCCCCTATTTGACGAAGCCAAAACCCTACTAGCTAAGATGAATAACACCTATCAAATAATAAACATAGCATTCAGAAATTAAACATGCAGCACAAGAGAATATATGCAAGTAGATCAGGACTTGAGTCATTTACAAATTCAAATGCGAATGTATATACATATATAATCTCAGAATTGTTCATATCATAACAATTATCATTAAATGTTTTTAGGAGAGAATGACAAGCTACAAGTTGTTGACTATCTTTCCTTAGCTAAGTCATCCTTGAGTTTCTGCGCCAAAAACTTCTTCCTTTGTCTCTCCATGTACTCCTTAGGCTTCGGGTAATATCTGGGAGGAGGAACTTTATCTGCATCCGTGTTGTTTCTGAAGAATATGTTCCTTTTGGCTTCATACGTCTTATGCCTCTCCTATTCATACTGGCTGTAAACTTCGTTCTGATTGAGTTCTCCCTGATCTTGTAGCCAGAAGGTGTCCAAGATGATGTTCTTTGAAACTGGACTCCACTTTTCGTTTCGAACTTCCTCCTCACTCATTCGAGTTCTCTTTTCAGCCTGTGTCTCCTTGGAGGTCCCTTCTTGAGCTTTTCTCTTTCCCCTGGCTTATGCTAAAGCCTCTTGGTCAAACATGCTCCTCAGTTTAGCTTTGGAGAGAGCCCTAGCATCAGCTTCATTTGTGGGAACATCTGCAGCACTAGCACTTATTCCTTCAGCAGCACCTACTCCCTTAGCGGCCGTAGAAGTCTCAGGAGGATGAATATCTGCAGGATTTTCAGCAAAGGGGATGCCTAACGCCTGGTGGAGCATCCACCAGTTGCTGTCATAGACGTACTTGTTTGACTGTTCGAAGTTTGTGATCATGACTTCTCGTAGCTCAGCCATCTTAGCTATGTAGTCCTCCTCCCCCTTTTTGGCTTCAACAGCGATGCAGTTTGCATAGGAGTGCAAGGAGTCATCAATGTGCTTGGTGGTCCGGGAGAATTCATTGACTAAGGCTTGCTGATTGGCGTTAAGAGTTACCATATTACCGTCAAACTTTTGAATGTTGTTGGCTACAACATGTGCATTCTGATTGATGACGGCAAGAGTGTCGGTGTTCTTCTTCAATCCGGCCATAAGAAGTGTGACAGCTTCGCCGGCCGCGGTATACTTCTCTTCAAATTTCTTCTCCATCACGTCCAGTTTATGGTTGATTTCCACCATATTCTTGAGCATGAGCTTTTCAGATGTGTTAATCCTTTTCAGCATTTTATTCTGAGCTTCATCAAAAGAGGCTTTAAGTTCATTCACAATGCCCTGAATGACATTGACAGTGTGAGTGGCTAGCTCATCTCGTAACGGAATAACCGGAGGCACTTGTGGGCCTTGCCCTTCAGCAGACGCATCTGTAGAGCTGGATACAAGCACAGTCTCTAATGGAGGAATGCTGGCGGCCTCTGTAGATTTATCTGACTCCCCCTCCACTGGTGCAGGCTTGTCAGATGGAGGTTCAACAGGATCCAGAGCCTCAAATACTTCATGTCCCGCATGTCCTTCATCCTCTTCGTCATCATCTATGAACTCATCTTCATCAGCAGCCTCTTCCAATTCTTTGTCAGCAGTCTCCAATACAGTGTCACTTTCTTCTTGAATTTCGGCCACCGCATCCCTGGCCACCTGGGAGATGTCAGATACTACCTCAGTATGAGGGGGTAGAGGCTCCCCCTCGATTCCTGCAGGTAAGGTATCAGGAATGTCACTGGGGGTGACTGCTGAAGATACTCCTTGTTGCTCTTCCACTGCAGTCTGCCCAATACGCCTCTCCCAGCGATCAAACACACTTGAGTCCATCTTCTTCAAGTAGTGGATAGGGACACCTTTACTCATGTCAAATTTGTCTCCATTTAGCTGGTTTAGATATAGACTTATGATGCGGCCGAAACTCGGAGAGCCCAAGGTGTCCTTGATCTTCTCGAACAACAACTCCCCCCAGTTGAACCTTTTACGACAGACGACAGCTATCAGGATCTTGAACATATCCGCTGAGATATGGTCGTGAGAGCCCGGCTTGTAGATGATCACCTTTCCAATGATGTCAGACAGGAGCTTCCCTTCTTCATTCATATCCTTTCTCTTTATGGACCTAGTTCCTCGTGGGAGACCGCAGAATGAGAGAGTTCTGGCTTTGTCATCGTCCTCCAGATAGTCTTCATGCTCCGAGCTAGAAAGCTGCAGAAAGCGGGTCAGCTTGCTGGCAGACATCTTGACCTTTGCCCCAGCCACCTTGCTTTTGATTAGGGAGTCGCCATTTCGGAGTCTTGCGGTAGCGAAGAACTCCAGCACCTCTTTGTCCAGGATTTTGCAAGGGTGCTCCAGGACGAATGTTAGCCCAGCCTCTTCCAACATCAGAATGATGTTGCGGAATTCGTCCGAGGCGTGAGAGAACCCAGTCCGAACAAGCTCGCAACCGGTGACCAACCCAGCAGTTGTCCTTGGAGCCATTGCAGATCTAGAGAGAGAAGCCCTACTCTAAGCTATAATGATCAATCAAAAGGAATGCGTCACAAGTGATAACGTCCAAGTATGGGTGAGGAAGAGGTTACCTAAAGGTTTAGACGGAAATGAGTTGGTGGGCTTCCTGCGAGAGGTCTTCCTTGAGCGTCCTTAGGGAAGACCTTCGGTGTAGGCCTTGCGGGAAACAGCGAGGACGGTGCGGGATCCGACGAGTACCTTGCAAGAAGATGATCGAGCTTCCTGCAGGTTTCGGCGAGTCGGCGGATAAGGGAAGATTCGACGGAAGAGCTCTTGCGAGACGATGATTCGACAAGCTTCCTGCGGGTTTGTGAGAGGGCGGTGCGGGATCCGACGAGAACTTTGCGCGATTCCTACAGGAGACACATTGCGGGAACTTTGAGAGATTTGACGAGCTTCCTTGCGGGATTCGACGGAAGAAACCTTGCGATTTGGCGTGATTTCTGCGAGAGTCGGCGGGAGACACCTTGCGGGATCGTGTAGCTTGCTCCTTCGGCGGGATCCGTAAAGAAGTTGAAAGGTCGGCGAGATTCCAAGTCTATAAGAAGTCAGCGGGATTTGTCTAAGTCGAAATTGAAAGATTTCTTGACTAGGAATTTTCACGTTAAGAAGTATTGCAATATTTTTGAATTCGTCTGATGTCAAGTCAATAAAAAGACGATAAATACAGATATATTTTAAAGCCAATCTATTTGGGTTTGAACGAGGCTTTTCCAAAAACTTTTTGATGTCAATTGTGAGTTGTCGAGATTCACAATGACATTGCTTTGATAACTCTTTATTGATGTAAAAAGGTTTGCATGTATCGAGTAAACCCATCCTTGGATGTGCATACATACACGTATATACAAAGATGTATCTATATAGAAAGATATATATACATATATATGTAATTGTCAATTGAAAACGACTCAAGTCTTGGAACGGATCATGAGTACCTGGGATTTTGAGAGTCATCGTTTTAGTCCCACAGGTAGAACATATCAGGGGCTCAATGTGAGTATGCTCAAATAGATATCACATCTGTTATTGCAGACGCTTGTTCCAATTTATTCTTGAGCCACCTACTGTCTAGTTCCCATCATATTCATGGGAACCTAGACTACCCTGCAAGAAAGAATTACCTTACCTTAGGAACCCAAATCATATTGGGTCCTAGGTTTCTGTTAGCATAAGCACGCAACTGCCTTCCTTCAGAAAACCTGTCAGGAAGACTACCTCTGTTCCGTGAGTGTGGATGAGCCCCTGCCCTTGGCACAGAGGGGTTGTGCCAATAGTCGATGGCAAAGTGTCCCACTTTGCTGCAGCACCAACATGGGTGAATGTTGTATCGCCGTTTCCTACCTGATCTAGTGACTGAGGTAGTCACGATCTTAGGACTAAACAGGATAGAGCATGATTGCCTCACACAATTTCCTCTTCCATCGTAACACGTGGAAGGGTGGAAGGAATGCATGTTGTGAGCGTCATGAGGCCGGGAAGGTGGTGCCATTCTTTCAGGCATCCCCCTTCCTGAGGCCCCATGAAAACTTACACCATGACCTCTAACCTCCCTATCCTGTGTCCTCGGGTGGTGAGAAATGTTTTGTGAGCTAGGACATGCAGATTCGCACCGAGTTGAGGCAGTGGCAGTGAATACAAAGGGCTCAGAAGGAGCCTTAGGTATTCTCTCATGGGTGGCCACGACGGCCCTTGCACTACGGGTGTCTCCACATGGGGACAGATCACCCTTGCAGTGACCACGACTATTCCTGTGGTCATACCTGAAGGCATGATGAGTTGCCTTCCTGCTTGGAGTGGGGGGTCGGAATACCGTTTCCCCATTTCTCCACGAATTAATAATCCGGGAGATCCACCCGTTTTCTTGCTTTCTCTTTATAGCATCAACCTTGGAAAAGTTTGATACTATTCTTTTCTCATTTTCTAGACTACTCTCTAGAGCTGAGATCTTAGAGTCCTTGACCTTGTTGGACGCCAATTGGAGAACCAACAAGATCTTCAGTCGAGCAATCTCTTGAGCTTGCTCCTCAACAAGTAGGTTGCTTTCCTGAAGGGCTCTCTTCAGGGAATCAGAATTTTCTGGAGGAGAGCAGTTTTTGTCTTCAGAAGGTTCAAAAGATATGGGGCAGGATGAAGATGTTACCTGCTCATCTGTGTTATAGTCATTATAGCCAGTGACCATTGTTTCATCCTCATCAGAGCTGCTTTCCTCACTGGCCTCGTCAGTCTCTGACACGGACACAGGAGCTCTGATGCTGTCCGAGTGAAGCTTGCCTTCATCTTCAGAGGTGAGGACCCCCACATAGGCTTCCTCCTCAGGTTGACAGCATATTCCAGCTTTCTCTGACTCCCCCATCCACTCTGATATCATCACCCACATGGATTTAGCCGTCCTACACTTTGCTAATCTAGAGCGAGAAGCTCCAGACCAGATATCCAAGATAATTTGACGAATCCTCTCGTCCAAGTTAAATAGGGACAGTTCTGTCTCTGACATCTCAGCAATGCACATGGGCACTTGGATCCCAGAGTCGGAGGTCTTCATGGGAATGAACGGACCCTCTTCCAGGATGAAGGATGCTCGAGGATCGATTGCATCAAGGTGAAATGACACTCTCATCCTCCAGATGGGATAATAATCCTTTGTGCATGCGGGGAGTTTGAGTGGCGGTATCTCATAATCCAGCTCCATGCCTCTGACACTGGTGGCAGGATTCTACTCAAGGTGTTAACCTTTTTGATGAGTAACCTCCCTCTGATACCACTTGAAAGTCCACCTAGTGTCAACTATGTGCACCTATGGGGGGGGGGGGGGAATAGGTGACGTGTAGCGCTTTTGCGGAATTTACGAATGTACCTGCACAATAAAAATAAAAAGCACAGCACACAGAATACACAGGCAATTTATAGTGGTTCCCCGACTTGGGTACATCCACTTTCCCCCTTCGACCTATCTCCCAACAAGGGACGACTCGGTCTCTTCTCCAACAGGATTGAAATACAATCCCTGCACTATCGGAAGGAACCCTTCCAAACGTGAGAGTCAACACTCCCACAAAACGGGTTGCACCCAACCCTTACAACACGGAACAAAAGTTCCTTTACAACAAAAGTAAATATAGAATGTACACGAGATACAAACTTCGTTTGGAGACTACGGTGTTCCTCTTCGTTCGACGACGTGTTCGTGAAGTCAACGAAGAGTCTACAACCTTGGTCTCTCTTGGAGAGGATCTCCCCGGAACCGGCGGCTGCAATCCGAGCGGCGGCTTGGTTCGGGATCGGCGGCAACGAAGGTGCGCGGCAGCAGTACTTTGAGATCCAAACTTCGTAGCGAAGCTAGCTAGGTCTACCAACGGTCACTCGAGGATCGGTCGTCTCGATCGATTCGGATGGGGAACACTTTCCCGATCTACAAATCGTGAGACAAGAGATCTCTAGATAGACGCGTGAGACTCTAAGCTTGGCTAAGCTTCTGTCGCCGGAGATCGGGAAGAAACGCGATCAACAGCGGCGACCACTTGACGCGAGCGGCGGCGGCGGAGCGGAGCGGAAGCGGCGGCGGCGGAGCGGAGCGGAAGCGGCGACTTAGGGTTTTTCCGTGCTCGCGTGTTTCTTTTTTCTGTTTTTCTTTACTGTTCAAAAATACCAGTGTATTTATACATTGAAGACCCATACAATATGACTGTTGTGGGTCCCACAAGTAGAAACCCGAAATCCGGTTCAAACTAGTCCAGCGGCAGAATCCGGTCCAGCAGCATCCAGAGAAAACGCCAAGTAAAATTCGTCGAGAATCATTGGTGATTCTCGACGAATCGGCGAGAATCAGTTAACGATTCTCTACGATTCGTCGAGAATCACTGGTGATTCTCGACGGATCACTTGTTGATTCTCAACGATTTTCCCTTGGTATTAATGACCTGCTCAGCGACGGGTTCGGCGAGAATCATTAGTGATTCTCGCAGAATCTCACTTGGCACCATTTTAAGGTAGCCGGAAGGAGTCGGCGAGAATCACTAATGATTCTCGACGATTCGGCGAGAATCACTAGTGATTCTCGCCGAATCGGCGAGAATCACTTGGTGATTCTCGTCGACTTTCACTTAGACGAATTTTTGTCATTCCACTCAAGAGCTGCTCCTTGACCCATCCTTGCTCCTTGTCTTCTCTTGCATAAACATGGCCCTGTACTTGAAAGTAAGTTCACTCCAATAGAGAGAGTACACGTAGGCCAACACACTGATCTGCTCAACGAGGGATTACGTCGTGCAGACCCGTGTATATTGACCTACTGCACCCTGACATTGGTGTGCACTTAGCGTGGAACAGCTGCAAGCACAACTTAAGATGTTTCATCAAATACATTGTGAATTCATCTTAGCTTGACAGGTGGCTTCCTCAAATCCAGGTAATTGTGGATACAATACCCAACAGTTCTAATGGATGATGCTTTCCCACAACTGTACAATCAGATCTACGTATCGGTGATGAGTACTTTTGAGCGGGGGAGGATTGATGGAGATGACGGCCCTCAACATGTTGAAGACGATGACAACGTGCTTACAGAAGATATTTCTCCGCCTACAGATAAAGACTTGCGGCGCCGTGACGACCATGTGGAGCGACGCCAAAATATCCGCCCGTGGCGCAAACCAATATATTAATAATTAATAATTATTATTAATAAATTATTATTAATTATTAAGTCACTTTTTATGTTTTGTTTTATTATTATTTTATTTTGTAATGTTATTTAATTTCATGTATGATGGGTGCCTATAACCATCCATTGCTATCTTTATTTAATATCTTTAATTATTGTTTTGTTATGACATGATGGGTTCCATTAGCCATCATGAGTGGTTTAATATTGTATGGTGGAGATTGAGTGGTGTAGCCTATATATAGGCCTTTTCATGAAGGATTGAGTAGAGAATTAAAAAATTGAAAATCAAGGATTCAAAATTTGAATTTCCCCCCTCCTCACTCTTCCCCTCTTGGAAAATTCATTTCCTCCTCCTCCTCCTCTCCTCTCCTCCTCTCCAAAATTTCGGCCTCCCCCTTTCTTTCCCCCCTCTCTACCTCCTCCTTTCAAATATTCGACCAAAGCCTTCAATACATCTCCCAAAACCGGCACCTTCATCAACCACACTAAGGACGGCTATCCTCCTCAATACAAACCCGACCACCACCTTCCCCCTCACCAAAAAAAACGATCAACCCCTTCCTTGAAGAAATTCGGCCAAGGCCAAAGGCTTGCTGTTGTGGATTCTTAAACTCCGGCGTGAAGCGTCGAAGGAGGACAAGTTCCTCTCCATCCGGCGTGACTCCGGTAGAGCCGTTGAAGGTCGAACCAAGTAGAGAGTAATCAGAATCATCCATTCTGGTTGGGTAACGAATATATCTTCTACTATGAGATTTTCCCTCTTGATAGATCTTGTGGCATATGCGTGTTGCGTGGCTTGTGAAACGTTTGAATTTTCGTGGTAAATTTCTTCATAAATCTTGTTGGTGTTTTCTTTTTTCCGTTAAGTTCATGAGGCGTGGATGCCCTCTTTTTATTTTGTTGGGAGAGAACCACCCTTGTCTGAATCTTTTGTTTTCGGTGGATTCTATTTTGGTACAACAACCCTTGACCGAACCGTGTGGGTTCCTTTCGCTTGAGAGGACCTTGTCCTATAGCCTTGGTATTATCTTGAAGGGCTTTGCGAACTCTCCGCAATCTCTGAATATTAAAAACACAAATTGTGTCGTTGCTGCGTTTAAGGCTTGAGCGTGGCATGAGGGTTACCGGAGAGCGTTGCGTTAGTTACGTCGATCACCATAACGCCCAAAAGGACTAGCCTGAATCACCCATCATCACATAGGAGAAAGGGGAGGTTGATGAGATCTAAAACCTAGAACACATGTCCTAGCGTGGCCATCCCTAGAAAACTCCTCTCCATCAAAACACTCTTTAGTCGATATCTCTCCTAAGAAAATAACTAAAGATCTAGTACCAAGGGAGAGGGGAGGAAGCTCACCTCATTTTCGGCATTTCCACCATTTCCGGCCATGGATCTCGTGACTCTTCTCAGCGGCATCTTCTTTTCCACGGCGGCGGTGGATCTTCTCCTCTAGAACTAGATCCAGCGACTTCCTTCTCTCAACAGGAGTTTCTCTCAGAAATACGGCTGGAATAAGGAGTGAAAACGGCTAGGGTTATCACTTCCCCTTTTATATAAAAGTGACACACGTAGGGACACACTCGTGTCCTTACTCGTGTCCTGCTTAGGTGAAGCGTTACGACGATTTTTATGCGTCGGTTCAATACTTGACATGACACACGGGTGGGACATGCCCGTGTCGGCCCAGTCACGCCCATGATACGGGGCATGTAACCCACTCGAGACCCACTCGAGAGGACTTACTCGAGAGAAAACCAACTACTCGAGTACCCGGATAAGACACGCCCGTATCATAGGGATGACACGCTCGTGTCACCCCCTCTTACTCGAGTACTTTTCCACCTACTCGAGCATATTTTGACCTACACGAGAGCTACTCGAGGATGAGCGGGACACGCCCTGTGACACGCCCGTGTCACAGGCTGTGTACCCCATACTTGACACTCGACGATCGTCGAGCGCTGATCATCGAGCAGAGGGAACACAGGTGCTCCGACACGCCCGTGTCGGATGGGACACGCCCGTGACACTGTGTAAGACCCCCCCCCCATTTTTTTAAACACCGGGGTCTTAGGCCCAGAACTGCCGTTTTGCGGTGACTCATTCATGCCCTGAAGGGTCATCACCACAAAGCGTCGTTTCTGCCGGCCAAATTCGATCACAGAAAAGTAGCACAATAAAGTAAATGTGAACTGGCAGTCCACAGAAATCACATATCATAGTAAATAAATCTCCACGAAGGGAGTGTACACAAAAAATACATATCAGAGTGCTAAACTACAGGCTTATGCTCGGTACATCATATCCTCACTACAAATCACTCATGCAGAAGCAAAAGCAAAAAAACTACTCAAGGTCGAGACTCACGGTCTTGGCTGTATGAACTCCGGAGCTAGACTGCCCCACCTCTAAGCGCACCGGTCTCTGGGGCTGCTCCTCCATGCTGGGCTCCTCGATCCCCTAAATGATGCGGTTTGAAAACCGTTAGTCTAAAGAGTAAGCCCTATCATCCCCCTCCCCTTCCCACATGGCTCCTAGGTACCGAGCGGAGAGGAAGAAAGGGGAGGACTTGAAGGTGGAGAATATCAAAAACAGATGGCAGCGGACCTATACTAGCAATTCTATAACAAGTATATACAAAAGCTGAAATATGAAAAGTAACCTTCACTTATGAGAGAACACATGAGCCAAGGGGTCTTCTGCAAGGCTCCCATCGTATAAAAAGTCTCATACCAATTTATACGTTGGGGGTGTCGGTTATCAAACAGCAGTAAATATAAATATCAAAATTGACCTTAATTTATAAACTTGCCCACACAAGCTTATAGACCAAGGGGTTGTTTTGCATGGCCTAAAGTATAAGCGTCCCATTCCACTTATACTTTAGGTGTCAGGGTTAAATGAATCGATTATGCTATAACATGCAAGTGGGTATGATGGAACATGCAAGTGCAACTCACACACCCGACTCTGTGCACACAGACCTTTAGTTCCCCCTTTCTGGAGACGTAACCTCCCAGGATACCTCTGTAGTGGCAGACGGAAGCGGTGGGTTGGGCCTCGCCCACCTATAAACCAGTAAAGCACTACCGGTCAGACCTATCATATGTCTCAACACTTGCTGCACGAAGCGGACTCCTCCGTACTCTTGCAGGCTGGCGCACCGGACTTCTGTTGGCGAAGTGCTAACCACACTTGCTGAGTCAACGTATTGGCGTCGGTACATCGACCCTCCAATACCGAAGACCCACCACCTTAATTTTTCTTTCCTTTTATGCACATGTAAATTTAGCGTAATCAAAAACCGAGCTGAAGCTCCCCAGACCAAAATGTCCGTCTCAAACAATCGAGCCGAAGCTCCCCGGACCCAAAGTCTGTTTTTTAACCATTCGAGCCGAAGCTCCCAGCTATCTTCCTGTGCTATCTGTGTTCGTGAAAAGTGCAACCCTAATTGCTAAGTTACTCTTTTCAGCTTGTTAATACAGTTTACGTTAACCCAGGACTGCCCCCGGTATTCCCTGTGAAGGGCTCTCAAGGAGCACTAGGAACTATGTTGGGATTACGCCTAGCGTTCCCTTTCGCAAGGTACTTATTATTATTATTGGTTGATTCCCTTACCCATTACTTTCTCATGTTACGATAGGCTGATCCTAGGGTGATTTGACTCTACTTCACCTCGGGGAGGACGATCTTTCGTCGAACCCGAGCGCCTCTAAACCCTAGCCAAAACAACACTCTACTAATTTTATCTTCCAACGATGCTCCTAATTCTATTTATCCCTTCCAGCAAACCAACAAAACCCAACTCATGTGCTCTAATTCATAATCCAACTTATTTCCCGCAGTTTTACTAAATGCAGACCACTTAAGCAATATGACACGTAAAATGGGAAGTATACCAAATGATCATCCATCACTCATATAATAATTATTGGAGGGTTATACTGTCATTTGTAGCCTAAATCCATAATTTCCTAATTTTCATAATTTAACTAATAATTTATTTATTTATTCTAATAACCAAAAGTTCAAAGTTTGAACATGAAGTACAAGTTTTAGACAAGATAAAATTCCACTAAATTTATGTTAAAAATGCAAAATGAATAATCATCTAAAAATCCAGAATCTCCCAATTTTTTAGTAAGGTTTAAGCCCTTGACTTTTATTTCAAATTCATTCCATAATAATTCATTTAAAGGGGATGTACAACAATAATACTTCCAAAAATTCAGAGAAATTTCAGGATGATTATAAGGACACATAAAACCTCTTGATAAAGTTTCATAATTTTTTTAGAAAGAATAATCCTCTGAATTAATTAAATACCAAATTCTCAAAATTATGGACTTGTAAAGGAAGTTCTGTAAACAGCCCTCTAAAAATTATAAATAAATTTCTACAAGTACATTTTGGCCTGAAATCATCAAAACCTAAGTCTCATGATTGTTCAACAAATATATCATCAATAATTAATTTTATACTACAAAAGCCCCTTTCCAAAACTTGTGAAGGAAGTACTAAATATAATCAAGTAAAAATTATGATAAAATTCAGGGGTATTCACTTAGGCCTAGAATATCTTTTGACCAAGTTTCATCAGATTCAAATGAAGAGAATAATCAGAAGTAATGTAAACATCATTTTGGGCCTTTTGGTATTTAACAAATGAAGTACCAGAAATATCATCCATAAAATTATAGCAAAATTACCAGAGGTTCTAGATGGTCTAAAACTTACTCCACCCAAGTTCGATAGCTTTTAGTTAAGGTTTAGTGGCTGAATTTACAATTTTGTGCTTCTACCCTAAAACTAGGGTTAGGGTTTTGAGGTACCTGCCTTCCTCCAAGTCCTCTAAGGTTCCTACCAGAGAACTTAGTTACACTACCTTCAATTATACTGAGGTTTCAAGGCCATACAAGGGCATTTGCCCTCATGTCCTTCACAACCCCCAAAAGTCCTTCCTTAGGGTTTGAGGTTGAACCCTAGGGTAAATCAAGCCTAAATCATCCCATTTTCATTAAGGGGGTGACTTTGGCCATGCCAAGTCAGTGTCCAAAACCTCAGCCTCTGTTGAGGGGAGGGGACTACCCTAAGTCCATAGTGCACTTTTAATCAAGAATACCACCTTAAAGCCTAACTAGGGTTTGGTGATTCCCTAGTCAAACCCTATCCAAATGAGTTAATATTTTGTACAAAACTAGGTATTGATGCCAGGGACCACTCACCAAAATTTGGGAGGGTTTGGAGGTCTTTAGTCCACTTAATTGAAATACCCTAACATTATTAAAAAAAGTAAAAAACTTTAGGCAACGTGTCTCTAAAAATTCTGAGTTTTGGGCAGGCCCTAGGTATAGCTAGGTTAGACTCCCTACCAAAATTTCAAGTAGTTTGGACAAAGGATGAAGTGTGGGCACTCAGTTTAATGACTGCCTAGCCCTAGGTATAGGCCCCACCAAAATGGGTGCCCTGGTCAAACCTTGCACCCAAATTGGTTCAAACTAATTTTACAATAAAGTAGAAACAAAGGGATACAACTTTCATGTTGAAGGTTTTCCCACCAGGTGAACCTAAGTATTTTTAAAATTTAAAACCAAAAATATCAAAATCTGTGACATAAATCACATTATTATAAATATATTTCCTATAGTTTAATCACATAGCCGCACGAATCTTGATGCAAAAGGGACGGAATCCCTTCATCTTCCTCCTTGGGCCGACGGCCAGGATTCATCCCGCCTGGACCCACTTCCAAGCTCTGCCGCCGGCGCTCCAGCCCCTTCCCCGGCCGGCCACCGCCACCACCACCTCCGTTGAGGTGGTGGCTGTCGCCAGGCGGCGGCACAGCCGCCGGAGGGGTGTTCTCCGGCGGTTATAGTAGGAAATTTTTCTACCGAAAAACCATGAAATCCAGAAATTGGATCGGGCTTAATTGAGCCCGAACCTTGCACCTAATGATTTCTAAGATCTACTCATGAGTTAAGGAGAGGAGGAGGACCTTCCTGGCGGCCTGAATGCGAGTTGATCTTCGGGTTGCCATGGAAGTGGTGCCGCCGGCCGGATTTATGCAATTGTGAAGTCAATAGCTCGAATTCCTCAGGTAAAAGGTGGGAAGGGTTCCTCTCAGGTCCCTGATGGTGTTTAAATCATCAGTTGGGGGAGGGGAGAGGCCAAACATCAATGGCCATTAATGCCCTTGAAAGCTTGGCTCGGGTTGAGTGGGGGGGGGGGGGGGGGCTGAACCTTCCTCTTCGTGGCCGGGAAACGACTGGAATCAACTCCTCTTCCCTAGAGGAGTTGATTGCAGCCATTAAGAGTGGCTATTGGCCTCCTTTGGCCAGCTCCCACCCTTCCCTTCCTCTCCCCCAATTTTCTCTCCACCATTATCATGAAGGGGAGCTCCCTTCTCTCTCCTAGTCACCCATGTTGACTGGTCAACACCATATTCTATGTGCAACCCACTTAGTCATAATGATCATGAAAAGTGAGGCTAGTGTAAGGGAGAAGTGGCTTGGGCTTGGGTTAGCCCATTTGGGCTAGGTTTGACTTGGTTTAAGTTAGGGTTGACCTAGGTCAATTTGATCATTTGGGTTGACCCAATTGGGTCCTTGGTGACCCATTGGCCTCCCCTAAGGCCTATGTGGGGTTATGTAGGGTTACCTTAAACTTTAGAGGTCACATACCCTTAGTAAGGGCACTTTGACCAGATTAGGGGCTTGAGTTGACTTGGGTCAACTTGGCCTCTAGGGATGACCCCAACGTGTCCTTAGTGACCCTTTGACTTCACTTTAGGGATAGGAGGGCATATGTGGGGTCCTCTAGGCTAGGAGTAGGTCAATTGACCCTAAGTAGGCTAGTTTGACCCATTTAGGGTTATGGTTGACTTTGGTCAACTGAGTCTCTTTGATTGACCCTAGTGGGTCCTTATGGCTCTAATGAGACTCCTAAGGTATTAGAGGGTGTTGTGGTAGGGTCTTGGGGTCAAGGTGTAGCCCCATGGTCATCCTAAACCATTGTTCAGAATTCTACTATTTGCAGACCATGGTGATCCTCACCTTAGCCTCCTACCTCTTGGCCCATTTCTGGCTTCCTAGGGTTTGTCATGACCTAGTCATGGACAAAACCACTCCTAGGAGTCTACTTGGAAATGAGATGTTACACACTGGGCGTGTTCCATCTGTCGACCATTTTCGTCGACCAAAGTCTCGAGTGCCGACACAAAGGAGGACACGCCCTAGGTCACGCCCCAGACACGCACGTGACACGGGGCGTGTCTCGCCCGAACACTTCATCGAACCCATTTTCGTCGACCTCGCGACTGTTACACACCCGAGCAGGACACGCCCTGGGACACGCCCGTGTCCCAGGCCGTGTCACCAAAAATTTGCCAATCCCAGACTTTGGGCTGTTACATGCTTCCCAATTGTCAGCACTCCCCTGAGCCCATGTCTGCTCTCCTGGCTCAAAAACAGGCACAAGAGGCCTAGTGTGATTCGGGATGTTACAAATCCTATAAACAAACAAAAGATTTCGTCCCCGAAATCAGGCTAAGACTATGGGGAGAAATGTATAACAAAAAATATATTATTCTGTCAAATAAAATTACCTTGAGCAAACAACTCCGGATAGTGGTTTTGCATCAAATCCTTTGGCTCCCATGTATATTCGTCCTTCCCATGATTAGACCATAACACTTTCACTAAAGGAACACTTTTGCGGCGTAATATCCTTGTCTTATTATCTACGATCCGAATCGGCTCTAGTCGCACAGACCTATCGGACGCCACAACACCATCAGTTATGGGGATGTATTGATCGGGCCGCAACAGCGCCTTCCGAAGCGACGACACATGGAACACGTCGTAGAGTTTCTCTAGCTCGGGCGGTAACTCCAACCGATTGGCCAACGGGCCAATCCTTTTCAGTATAGTATAAGGCCCAACATACCTTGGGCTGAGCTTTTTCACACCACGCACACGTGACACTCCATGCATCGGTTGGATTTTCAGGAACACCTTATCACCCACTTGAAACTCCACCATCCGGTGCCTTGGATTATAATACTTCGTCTGTCGACTTTGAGCCTCCAACATGCGATCCCGTATCAGTCTAAACGCTGCATCAGTATCATCAATATATTCAACGCCCAAATCCTTCGGGTCTTCATCTTGCACCCAAGACAAAGGGGTTCTACACCTCCTTCCGTAAGGAGCTTCATGAGGCGCCATGTCGATGCTAGCCTGATGGATATTATTGTAGCAGAGTTCTACCAACAGTAAGAGCCTTGCCCACGGCTCTCCTCTATCCAACACACATAATCTCAACAAATCTTCCAATGTCCGGATGGTCCTTTCAGATTGCCCGTCCGTCTGAGGATGAAACGCGGTGTTGATGGTAAGACGCGAGCCCAAATACGCCTGTACCGCTTTCCACTCATTGGAGGAAAACCAACCATCATGATCAGACATGATCATCTTAGGCACTCCATGATACCATACGAATTGCTCCACAAAGAGGCGTACTAAGACATCCACATAAGCTTCTTTCTTCATTGGGATAAACCGGGCTACTTTCGTCAGGCGATCAACTATCACCCACACTAAATCATTCCCGGAGCGCGAGCGAGGTAACCCATGGACGAAGTCCTTGGAGATATCCTCGAACTTCCATTCGGGGATGGGCAACGATTGTAACAAACCACCGGGGCTCTTGCTTTCTGCCTTCACTCTTTGACAAGCTTCACAGTGTGTAACAAAATATCGGACATCCTTCTTCATTCCCGGCCAACACATGGTCTTCCGCAAGCTGGCATACATCTTGGCAATACCCGGGTGCACCGAATACTGAGAGCAATGTGCCTCTCTCAAGATATCCTCCCGGATTCTACCGCCCTTGGGAATGTATAGCCGACCACGGAAATAAACGAGGACGTCTTTTAGTGTATACTCGTCAGAAGTCCCATCTTCGATTGCCTTGACCGCCGGGGCGAGAGCCGCATCCCTTCCTTGCTCCGCCTGGATTCGGTCCCAGATATCACAAACTATACTCATGGCTGCCAAGTACTCCGTATACTCTGCCGAATGAGCCTTATATACTAAGGTAATATCCATCTCTTCAATCATCCGAGCCAACTCCATACTCATCAACCGAGACTCTGGACTTGAGTCCGGTACTTTTCTGCTCAATGCATCAGACAACGAGTTCGCCTTTCCGGGATGATAGTTCAAGGTGAACTCATAATCACAAAGAAATTCCAACCACCATCGTTGTCTCAAGTTCAACTCCTTCTGAGTATGAACATACTTCAAGTTTTTGTGATCTGAAAAGATGTCCCAGTGGACACCGTATAGAAAATGCCTCCAAACCTTCAGGGCAAACACCACTGCTCCAAGCTCCAAATCATGAACCGGGTAATTGATTTCATGCTTCTTCAACTATCTTGAAGCGTAGGCAATCACGTGTCCGTGCTGCATCAACACCTCTCCCATCCCTTGATATGATGCGTCAGTATAGACTTGAAATCCTTCCTTCCCAGACGGAAGTGCAAGGATGGCGGCGGAGGTAAGTCTATCCTTCAGCTCCTTGAACGACGCTTCACATTGGGGTGTCCACTCAAATGGCACACCTTTCTTCGTCAATGAAGTAAGAGGAAGAGCAATCTTCGAAAATACTTTTACGAACTTGCGGTAGTACCCGACAAGTCCAAGGAAACTCCTCACATCGGCCTCCGACTTCAAGGGAGAACACTCCTTTACGGCACGCACCTTGGCCGGATCCACCGCTAGTCCTGCTCCACTGATCACATGCCCCAAGAAAGCAACCTCCTTAAGCAGAATTCGCACTTGCTGAACTTGGCGAACAAGGCGTGCTCTTTTAATTTCTTCAATATCAAGGTCAAGTGCTCAGCATGCTCCTCCTCCGTCTTTGAGTAGACCAAGATGTCGTCGATGAAAACAATGACGAAGACATCCAAATAAGATTCAAACACCTTGTTCATCAGGCTCATGAAGGCCGAAGGGGCATTTGTGAGCCCAAACGGCATTACCGTGAACTCGTACAGTCCATATCTTGAACTAGAGGCCGTTTTTTTGATGTCACCTTCTTGTATTCTCAACTGATAATACCCGGAGCGCAAGTCCAGCTTAGAAAATAAATGCGCTCCCACTAGTTGATCGAACAACTCGTCGATCCGAGGTAACGAATAAGTGTTCCGCACCGTCAGCTGATTGTGTTCCCGATAGTCTATGCACAAACGCAGGGTCCCATCCTTCTTCTTCACGAACAATACAGGGGCTCCCCAGGGTGACGAACTGGGGCGAACGAACCCTGGCTCCACCAGTTCTTGCAGTTAAACTCTAAACTCTGCGAGTTCCTTCGGGGCCATTCGGTAAGGGGACTTGGATACCGGCTTGGCACCCGGTACTAGATTAATCTGGAAGTAAACCTCTCTATACGGGGTTAATCCTAGCAGTTTCTCAGGAAATACCTCAGGGAAATCCCGCACTACCCGTACGTCTTTTATATCCAATGCTAACTCCTTCAACTCGAACCAGATCATGAAGACTTCATCCCCCTTCATATGGGCTTTTACTGTCTGAACTGAAGATAGTAACATGCGAGGTGCGAAGCTAATACCTTGGAAGATGACGTCGGTGTCTCCATGTCTCAAGTAGATTCGTTTCTCTGCACAATCAATCCTTGCAAAGTGCCAGTCCAACCACGTCATGCCCAAAATGATGTCAAACTCCGGCATTCTCAAAACCGTGGCAGGCATATCAAAGGCCTTTCCTTCAATAAATATCTCAAACTCGCACTTAGCGGTTGGAATCATCTTCGAGCCATCCGGTAGACGCACTCGTCGAGCTACACCAGTAAAGTATTGTACACCTTCTAGGTTTTTAATGAAGTCCGCCACACCAACGACTATGCGGCACCGGTATCGAATAGAGTGTAGGCCGGTTTCTCAATAACCATTACGCCTAAGTATAAAGATTGTGTAGGGTCAATCCAGATTCCTAGAAAAACCTTAGGCAGACTAAGGTCGAATGTTTAATTTATTACTCATAGTCCCCATCCTGCTTCAATTAGTCCTTCAGCCAGTCTCTTAATCTCTTGTCTGAACACCCAAAAGACCCGCTTCCAACCACTTAACATATCCATTATCTCCACCAAGCTCAAGTTTGCTATAAACAAAAGTGGTTGCCCGAGGAAATCTGCCATGTTTATTATCTCCGCTAGATTTAATATCCGCTATAAACAAAAGTGCTTGCCCTAAGGGATCTCGCAAGACTTTATACAGTCGGTTTATATACCTACGGTCGTCCCAACTTCAGGATATCAATGTATAAAGATACGTACCTAAGGTCAGGTTGGCTAATCTTAAGGTCAAAGTTGGACAAACTTAGTGTGAATTATATATGGGCACACCACTGCTTCTGCTAAGTCAGTTTGTCCGCAAACTGACTAATCGAACGAGGGTGGTAACATTGTTGAATGACTTCTTTAGTTGAGGATCGTGGCAAACTGATACCATTTGTAAGACCCCCCCTCCCGGATCCCAAAACACGGCATGAAGGGGGGTCTTATGCCCGGAACAGCCGCCTTGCGGTAGCATTAGCGCACGGGCTAACCTGTACCACAAGATGCCTATTCCGCCGGCTACAACCAATATCAATATAAACATGCCAACCCAACCATAATATAAGCAAGAAGAAGTCAAATCCACACTAAGTCAATAGTCCAAATACATCAAATAAGAGAGAAGCTAAAACATACCTCCACAAATATCAGAGTACAGCTAGTAATTGCCCAAACGGGCTACATCAAAATCTCACATCACTCACATCCGTAACCGACGGTAGTGACAACACCGTCACATCAGGCCCTGTCGTCCTGGCCTGGCTGTCCTGCTGCAAAGTCTGCGGCTGCTCTACCTGTGGGGTGACCTCCTAAAAAGGAAGACGTAGCAACCATTAGTTGAAAAGACTGAGTGGCTTCACATCCGCTCCCACGATAAATCCTCGGCACCGGGTGGAGAAAGGAACAAGGGTGCAAGTATTATAAGCAGTAAAACATGTACAAACAAGTGGTGATGGTACAATAAGATTAATAACATTTATTCTAGCAGTTCTACATAAACAATAATAACTATCAAGTACAAGTATCTACAGCAGGAAAGTAACTTAACTTATAAGGATGCCCATAAAAGCTTATAAGTTAAGGATCGGGTTACATAAAAGTAACTCATCGTATTAGAGTGCCCATACAAACTTATACGATGAGGATCTTGTTGTTCAATGTTATGAAATGATATGTATGCTATGCAATGACTCACCCATGATCATACACATACAATTGCTATGTCGACATAGACTATAGTTCTCACTATTCGAGCAGGTAGCTAACCTCTCAGGCATCAACCGTTGTGGCCAGGCGGTGACAGTAGAGCGGGCATCTCTACTACGAGACGTGTATCCACACTAATTCACCTAGGACTTCGTACGCCTCAATGCTAAGAACACAACAGCGGAGCCCATGCGTACTATGGTCCAGCGGGAGCCTCGGGTAGATGTGCACCGAGGACCAAGCCCCGAACTGACCTTTTGTGACCCGGAAGGAGCCTCAGAAGTAGCACGAGGATCAAGCCCAATCGTTCACCTGGCACGGAAGGAGCCCCGTGATGTGGACACCGAGGACCAATCCCAACCGCCCAAAGTCTAACTGTCAACTCCCATCGGTGTGACGATCGGCGAGACCGTAGACCTGCCACACTATCCTTAACCCAGGATTACGACACCGCGTGTCTACTCACACCACATGAAAATTCCACAACACCGTGGTATGGAAGGGGCCTCGAAAGTAAGCACGAGCACATAGCCCAACCATCCACTCGGCACGGAAGGAGCCCCGGGATGTGAACACCGAGGACCAAGCCCAACCGTCCATCTATACCTCATTTCAACATTAACCCAACTAGTGACGGTCAACACCGCAATTACATCCATCCACAATACTACCCGTAGGGAGACTACGCTCTAAGTATTGGACTACTACATTTCATTCTAACCATCATATATGCTCATGGCCATGATTTATCCTTCTATTTCTCATTCCAAATGGTTTCAACATATTACAAACATGATGCGCATTAATAATAATCTACCAATTTGTATCAAGTCATTTCATTCATCATATTATAAACATTGTGCGCATTTATAATAATCTATCAATTTTAGCAAGTCATATCATGCATTAAAGCTTGCTCCACAATTCAGTTTTATGAAATCTAATTAAAAAGATTTATCATTCATAGCTCTACGGTGGTCAGCATAAAATAGTTCATCAAAATCTAGAGTTAACTAGCAACATCGATTCCACCGAATTCAAATTCATATTATATAAACCCCAGAATTTAAGTGCAGAGTAAATCTGGACAGCAACTTCGACCGGAGATTCCTGAAGCTACAAGAATCCGGTGAAGCCGTGTAACCACTCGATGGAAAGGTCTTTCCATGGGTTACAACTTGCATATTCAGCCCACAACCCAGATTTGAGTGTATCCTATTTGAAATCAGCCTTGAAGTCCGCTGCGTACATAACACAATTTCTGCATGCAGAATTTATCGGACGTCATGTTCATTCAGACTTTCCCGTGAATACACACTTCGCATGAAGACGTACAACCACTCGTTGGAAAGGTATTTTCAAGGGATTCAACTTTTGTGTTTAGTCGAAATCCCAGATCTCGCCACATCCTACATGAAAATGGCCAAGACGATCGATGCGCGCAAAATACAGATTCTGCACGCTTCGTAAAGAGGAATGAACGACATCGGTTCATCTTCCTCTCCAAGTCGATCTTCCAAAATCACTCCAAAATTTCCTCCACCCTTATTCACCCTCATGAGGCCATGATTCTTCACGAAACCATCCACCCATCATCACTTATGAGAAAGGGGAGTTTGAAGAGATCTAAAACCTAGAACACATTTCCTAGCATGGCCATCCCTAGAAAACTCCTTCTCTCCATCAAAACTCTCTTGAGTCGATATCTCTCCTAAGAAAATAACTAAAGATCTAGCACCAAGGGAGAGGGGAGGAAGCTCACCTCATTTCCGGTGTTTTCACCATTTCCGGCCATGGATCTCGTGACTCTTCTCGGCGGCATCTTCTTTTCCACGGCGGCGGCGGATCTTCTCCTCTAGAACTAGATCAAGCGACTTCCTTCTCTCAACAGGAGTTTCTCTCAGAAAAATGGCTGGAATGGGGAGTGAAAATGGCTAGGGTTATCACTTCCCCTTTTATATAAAAGTGACACGGGTAGGGACACGCCCGTGTCCTTACCCGTATCCTGCTTAGGCGAAGCGTTACGACGGTTTTTATGCGTCAGTTCAATACTCGACACAACACACGGGTGGGACACGCCCGTGTCGGCCCAGTCACGCCAGTGATATGGGGCGTGTAACCCACTCGAGACCTACTCAAGAGGACTTACTCGAGAGAAAACCAACAACTCGAGTACCCGGATAGGACACGCCCGTGTCACAGGGATGACACACCCGTGTCACCCCCTCTTACTCGAGTACTTTTCCACCTACTCGAGTATATTTCGACCTACACGAGAGCTACTCGAGGATGAGTGGGACACGCCCTATGACATGCCCGTGTAATAGGTCGTGTACACCATAAGTGACACTCAACGATCATCGAGCGTTGGTCAACGACTAGAGGGAACACACGCCCTCCGACACGCCAGTGTCGGATGGGACACGCCCGTGACACTGGGTGTGTTCCCTCTGTCGACCATTTTCATCGACCAAAGTCTCGAGTGTCGACATAAAGTAGGACATGCCCTAGGTCATGCCCTAGACACGCCCGTGACACAGGGCGTGTCTCGCACGAACACTTCATCGAACCCATTTTCGTCGACCTCGCGACTGCTACGCACCCAAGTAGGACACGCCCGTGTCCTAGGCCGTATCACCAAAAATTTTCCAATCCCAAACTTTGGGTTGTTACATGCTTCCCAGTTGTCAGCACTCCCCTGAGCCCAAGTCAGCACTCCTGGATCAAAAACACGCACAAGGGGCCTAATGCGATTTGGGACGTTACAAATCCTATAAACAAACTGTAACTCCCCCATCTATCGCATGGTATATAACAGAAGGTCCAGCTGGAACCCGATTCCATATACCACAGACAGTCAGAAGAATTACCAAATGAATATTCAAACCATCCAATTAAGACTACTCATCCTACACAGAGCATCTAGCGGAAGCTTTTAAAGTTGAAAGAACCCAAATCTTGAATCCAATAAATATGAATGTCCACGACCACAACCACAGGAATGAAACCCAAATACACTGAAAAGGTACATGGCCTTATGGCCTTACAGATGTTCACTTAAAGAAAACATGTCTTACATACTTAGGCTCGCAGGCCGGCCACACATGATAAAAGTAAAAACAACTATTCTATGGCCTTCTAGGGCCAGCACAACAATATGGGCTCCAGCCCGCTATTTGGCACTCGGCTCCGCAGCACCTGCAAACACATTCCACCGCACGGGGGCAAACAGAGCAACGGTCAGCTAAAAGCCGACCAAATTATAACGACCCCGCCACTTACTCGGGACGGCGGTGCTCTTTCCCTGCATAACATTAGACCAATTATACAATAAAACGCAATTATACTACGCCATAGGTGTAGGCTCGCACGGCCAAACACCCAGTGCACTCAGGGCACATTAACGGTGAGTCATGACATATCAGTGTCTACACCACTATCCCGAAGATGGCAACCAAGTGATCATTTTAGCCTTTCTGACCCTGTCTAGTCTAAGGCTCCCGACTATGACGACGGCCAGTCCTATTTTCGGGTCTCTCGCACCGAACCACATAGCCTAGGTCCAATTCCACTTGCCCGTTGCTCAACCGCATAGTTCATATTAAGACGTACGCACGAGCCAAGCTTCTCTCGGATCCCAACATTTTCCAAACAACCACATAACCCAGTTATGTTCAAGGCCAGTTCCCAGACCGCCAAGTTAGCAGAACACGTTTCCACTCAGTTTTTCGGGTGCGCCTTGAAGCTAACCTCCAAGGATCCCTACTACAATCTACCGCGTAGAAACCCGAAAAACCCAAAGCACGGAGTCTTCTCCGGCAAAACACATCAAATGCAACATCACCGATCCAGACAATACACGTCCGGGTAGGCTTCACACACAATACCAATACCCGTACTTACGATTCCGAACTCTATATGCAACACAAGGGGGACTATTCACATAAACCCCCAAGAAACACCACGCACTCACCGCACACTCGCGGGCGCGGGATTCCCTATGCAGAAATAAAGAGCTTCACATGCTAAAGTTGAGAATCGTTACCCTTGTAGTCTGTTTTGGCGCCGTGGAAAAACTACATGGACAGAACTCTTCGCAACGAACTTTCCTCCACGAATCCGCTCTCAGATTTCGAAACGGTGCTCCGATGCTCTGCCGGTGGCTGGAAACCTCTTTCTTCTTCCTCTTCTCTCTAACACCTTGGAAAGAGAAAGCCTTGGAGAGAAATGAGGGATTAACTCCCCTATTCCCGGCCTTAACAGAGCAGGAAATCATCTGGGCCGTTGGATCTTAATTAAAGAAAACGAACGGCTCAGATCCGTTCAAAAATCTCCAGAACTGGGCCAAAAACGGCTTGGCACACGGCCGCGTCCCAGGCCGTGTGCCTCGATGCAGGCACGATCGTCGAACTGAGAAACGGCACACGGGCTCAGACACGCCCGTGTCCAACCTGACACGCTCGTGTCAGGTCTCTCGACACGCCCGTGTTCGGCGACGTGTCATGCATAACCGCCACACCAACCGACACGACCAAACTGCACACGGGTACTGACACGGGTAGACACACGCCCGTGTCCAATGACACGCCCGTGTCAGCTAGCCGTGTTCCTGGCCGTGTCCTTCTCGGGATGAAAACGACCAAAAACACCAGCCAGACACGGCCTTGGACACGCCCGTGTCCTAAGCCGTGTGCCCCTAAACAGGCACCAAAAATCCCTTTTTTCGCGATCGACTCAAATACTATTTTCTGGGCATTACAAATCTCCCCCACTTAAGAAATTTCGTCCCGAAATTTAGTAAAGGTACACAAATCTAAATGATACCTGAGTGGAATAACTCGGGGTATTCCTCCAACATAGCTTGCTCTCGATCCCAAGAAAGCTCCTCACATCCACAATTGTCCCAACGGACCTTAACCATTCAGATATCCTTGTTGTGGAGTCGCTTGACTGCAGCATCTTCAATACGTACTGGCTTGACCCTTGTGGTCAACTCATAATCAACTGGTACTTGATTATCCACAATGATCTGCGAAGGCTCTTGCACCGCCTTACACAACACCGACACGTGGAACACATCATGTAGCCCACTCAACTCCACGACAGCTTCAATTTATATGCCGCCTCACCAACACGCTCCAGGATTTCAAATGGTCCCAGGTATCTCGGAATCAGCTTCTTCAAGCGTCGAACCCGCGATACACCCTTGAACGGCTTGATTTTTAGATACACCATGTCGCCAACACTGAACTCCACGTTCCTATGCTTGGCGTTGTAATACTTTGCCTGCCTGTCCTGAGCGATCTTCAATCTTTCCTGAATTGTCTGTATCATTGAGGTGGCATCTTCCACCGCTTGACGTTTATACAACTTCGATTCACCTGCCTCCAACCAAGACAATGGTGTACGACACTTTCTCCCGTACAAGGCCTCGAAAGGCGCCATTCCAATACTTGCCTGAAAGCTGTTATTGTACGCAAACTCCACCATGTACAAGTGATCCTCCCAATGCTTTCTGAAATCTAGGACGCACATGTGAAGCATGTCCTCCATAGTCCTGTTGACTCTCTCGGTCTGACCATCCGTCTGTCGATGAAAGGTTGTGCTGAAATTCAGTTTAGTTCCCAACAAACTATGCACCAACCTCCAATCCTTTGACGTAAAGCATCCATCTCGGTCACAAACAATACTGAAGGGCACACCATGCAATCGTACAATATTATCCACGTAGAGTTTGGCTAACCTTTCCACCGGATCTTCCTTCCTGTTTGGAATAAAGTGAGACACCTTTGTCAACCTATCTACGACCACCCATATGGCGTCGTTTCCCTTCTGCGACTTCGGCAATCCGTGCACAAAATTCATAGATATGTCGTCAAATTTCCATTCTGGGATAGGTAGGGGCTTCAAGAAACCTCTGGGCTTCTGGCATTCTGCCTTCACCAATGCACAAGTACGACACTTGGCCACATAAAGTGCTACATCTTTCTTCAATCCTGGCCACTAAAATAATTTCATCATGTCTCTATACATATTTGTGCTTCCCGGGTGGATCGAGTACTTGGTATGATGAGCCTCATGCATCAACTCCACCCGAAGATTATCCGCACTAGGAATGCATAGGCGACCGTCCTTCCTTAGTAACCCATCCTCAACAGCAAACTGGGAATTTGACCCATCCAAAGATTCTTCCAAGATCCGTTTCATGCTGTTATCCTGAACCAAAGCCCGCCGAACTTTATCCGCTAGGTCACACTGCACCTCTGTCCAAAACAGTTTCGCCTCGACACTAGACTGCTTGTCGACGCAAGATATCTCCAAAGCCTCCAACTCATGGACCAATCTCTCATCATGTACCAATAACCAGTTGGCTTGTGCGGCAACCTTACGACTCAACGCATCCACCACTGCATTTCCCTTCTCAGGCACATAGTGAATCTTGAAGGTGTAGTCCCCTAAGAACTCCATCCACCTCTGTTGCCTCATGTTCCGATCCTTTTGGTCCAACAGGTAGTTCAAGCTCTTATGATCGGTGTAAATGTCGACCTTTACACCGTACAGGTAGTGCCTCCAAAGTTTTAGAGTAAATATCACGGTCGCTAACTCTAGGTCGTGGACCAGATAATTCCTCTCATGAACCTTCAACTGTCGAGAACCATAAGCTATCACTATCCCATGCTGTAGCAGAACACAACCCAAACCACTGCCTGAAGCATCACTATAGATCTCGAACCCTTCGGTTCCACTTGGCGAACATAAAATGGGCATCGTGGTCAACCGTCTCTTCAACTCCTCAAAAGCCTAATCACACTCCGGAGACCACACAAACTTCTGATCCTTCCTAGTCAACGTCGTGAGTTGTAGCGCTATCCGCGAGAAGTTCTCTACGAAGCGCCTGTAGTAGCCAACAAGCCCCCGAAAACTCCGGAACTCTACCACTGTAGTCAAAGCAGGCCACTCCCGTATTGCCACTATCTTCGCCGGATCTACAACTATCCCTTCTCCACTGACAACATGACCAAGGAATCCTATCGAGGATAACCAGAATTCACACTTGGAGAACTTAGCATACAACTGATTCCACCTCAACGTCTCCAACACCATGTGTAGATGATTATAGTGATCCTCCTCGCACTTTGAGTACACCAGGATATCATCGATAAATACTATCATGAAACGATCCAAGTACTCTCTGAACGTCTTGTTCATCAGATCCATAAACACAGATGGTGCTTTGGTCAAACCAAATGGCATGACCGTGAAATCGTAATGCCCAAACCGCATACTGAATGCTATCTTTGGGATGTCGCTCTCCCTTATCCTCAACTGGTAGTATCCGGATTTCAGATCTAACTTCGAATATACCGTTGACCCAACCAATTGATCAAACAGATCGTCAATCCTCGGAATCAGATACTTGTTCTTCTCCGTAAGCTTGTTCAATTCCCGATAATCGATACAAAGCCGCAAGCTCCCATCTTTCTTCTTAACAAAGAGAACTGGTGCGCTCCAAGGCAATGAACTTGGACGCACATAACCCTTCTCTAGCAACTTG
Organism: Platanthera guangdongensis; assembly: GCA_039583875.1. Taxonomy (NCBI): domain Eukaryota; kingdom Viridiplantae; phylum Streptophyta; class Magnoliopsida; order Asparagales; family Orchidaceae; genus Platanthera; species Platanthera guangdongensis. Next base: position 56,113,528 of record CM077160.1, on the reverse strand, counting down.
TAAAAAGTAGCGAACATGCAAGAACAAACGGATAGACTTTTGAATAATTGAAATTTTATTATCCAAAAAAGATATGATTTACAAAGGTATGACCTACCTTATATAGAATGGAGGAGATATGAGAGAGTATAAACAAACAATGTGGGACTAAACATGTACATACCAGAGCGGCTAGAAATAAGGAGACCGCACAGACCGCGCGGTTAGACAGATGAGTTAACCGCACGGCAACTCCAGCAGGATAAGAACAAGCCGCAATGTGAGTCTGATAGACCGCCCGGTATCCAAGCACCAGAGGAGACCGCCAGACCGCCAGGTCAACAAACTACCAGACAAGACCGCAAGGCCGCCCGGTCTAATACTTCAAGACTCCCCCTCAAGCTGGAGCATAGATATCAATCATGCCCAGCTTGTCACAAACGTGGAAGAAGGAAGTAGAGACCGGCTTGGTGAAGATATCTGCCAATTCCTTGCCAGAGGTGACAAACGGAGTACAAATATGTTTCTTCAAAATCTCTTCCCGAATGAAGTGACAGTCAACCTTTATATGCTTTGTTCTCTCATGGAAGACCGGATTCCTGGATATGTATATAGCGGCCTTGTTGTCACAGAACATAGAGAGAGGATAGTCATATACCTCGCCCAGGTCAAGCATGAGAGCCCGCAACCACTTTAACTCACACGTGGTTGACGCTATACTCCGGTATTCGGCTTCTGCACTGGATCTGGAGACAACAGACTGTTTCTTGCTCTTCCAGCTCACAATATTACCTCCAACAAAGGTACAAAAATCTGATGTGGATTTACGATCGCCTTTGTCATCCGCATAACTTGAATCCGAGTAGGCCTCAACCCTCAGATGACCATTCTTCTGAAAGATTAACCCTTTGCCTGGTGCTGCTTTGATATACTCTAAAATCTTCAGGGCAGACTGAAGATGGCACTCCCTGGGAGCTTGCATAAACTGACTGACCTTGCCTACAGCATAGGCGATGTCGGGTGTAGTCTCCGTGAGATAGATGAGTTTGCCTACCAAACGTCTGTACCTTGTGACATCAGATAGAAGAGGCGAGTCATCCGTCCACGTTTTGTCTTCTCCAATAGCCATGGGAAACCGAGCCGGTTTGGCACCTGTCAATCCTGCTTCTTGTAGAAGATCAAGGGCATACTTCCGTTGGGAGAGAACCAACGAGTCAAGTTTCCGAGAGATTTCTATCCCCAAAAAGTATTTCGGGGAGCCCATATCCTTCGTGAAAAAGTGTTGACGGAGGTGCTTCTTCGTCAAGTCCACCCCATCTCGGTCATCGCCAGTAAGAAGAATATCATCCACATATACTGCCAAAACTACCAGTCCCGAGGCCGTATTGCGAATGAATAGGGAGTGATCAGCCAAACTCCTTCTAAAGCCGATGGTAGCCACAATGCCACTGAATTTGTCGAACCACGCCCGAGGGCTCTGCTTTTGGCCATAAATGACCTTCTTCAAATGACATACGCGTGTCTACCCCTGAGCAACATACCCAGGAGGTTGCTCCATATAGATGTCCTCCTGAAGATCGCCATAGAGAAAGTCATTCTTCACATCAAGCTGGGAAATAGCCCAATCCCGGTTAACAGCCACAGAGAGAAGAACCCGGATGGTGCTGAGGCGAGCAACCAGAGAAAAGGTATCAAAGTAATCAATGCCGTAAGTCTGAGTGAAGCCCTTGGCCACCAGCCGGGCCTTGTAGCGATCCACAGTGCCGTCGGGGCGAAATTTCACAACGAAGACCCAGTGACAGCCAACCACATCAGTGCCCACGGGAGGAGGAACAAGGGTCCAGGTACCCCTTTCAGTAAGAGTAGCCATCTTCTCATCCATGGCAGATTTCCAATGAGGGAGAGCAAGAGCCTCCTGGTAGGTGCGGGGAGTAGAAGTAGCGGAGATAGCCAAGGCAAAACACCTGCGAGAAGGAGAAAGTCGATCATAGGAAACAACTCCCGCAAGCGGGTGTTGAGTACACGCCCTCACCCCTTTGCGAAGAGCAATGGGAAGATCCAGGTCGACGGGGGCGTCAGCGACCGGAGCATCCGTGGCAGAGAAGGCTGGCCCGGGACTAGAGAGAGACGACGGCGGAGATGAGGGTGGAGGTGTGGGTGGGGAGACGGACTGGGAAGGAGACGGTGGAGGAGGAGACGGAGGTGGGAAGACGTCGAGAGCGTGGAGGGAATGGAGAGATCAGAAGGAGTAGAAGAGGTAGGAGAGAAATAAGAAGCATTCTCGAAGAAAGTCACATCCGCAGAGACAAACTGCTTGTGGAGAAGGGGGTCAAAACAGCAATAGCCTTTTTGAGTGGTAGAGTACCCCAAAAAGACACACTTGGTGGAACGGGGGGAAAGCTTGTCGCGGGTAGCGGAGAGAGCGTGAACAAAGGCCATACAGCCAAAGACACGGAGAGGGAGAGGAAAAGGTTTCTTGTGGGGGTAGAGAATGGAGAAGGGAGTCTGGCCGTGGAGAACTGTGGAGGGAAGGCGATTGATGAGATGGCAGGCGAGGAGCACAGCGTAGCCCCAGTAGGAGCGAGGGACGTGCATCTGCGTCAGGAGAGTACGAGCAACATCTAGCAGGTGACGGTTTTTATGTTACGCCACCCCATTCTGCTAGGAGGTGTAAACACAAGTCGTTTGATGAAGCAGGCCATGTTGGTCAAAGAAAGAGGCGAACTCATGATTAAGATATTCCTTGGCATTATAAGAACGTAAAATTTTAATAGAAACTGCAAATTGAGTCTGAATCATAAAATAAAATGACTGCCAAACAAAAAAGAGTTCAGAGCGATCTTTTAATAGATACACCCAGGTACATCGTGAAAAATCATCTATAAAAGTGACAAAATAGGAACTACCCCGACCAACAGTGAGGGTAGGAGCCGGACCCCAGACATCAGAATGAATAAGATCAAACGGGCGAGAGGAGCCACGACCTTGCTTTGGTGGGAAGGTAGAGCGATGATGTTTGCCAAGCTGACACACATCACAGTTGAGCGGAGAACTGGTAGGGGGCAAGTGGGGCAGAAGCTGGCGAAGAATCCGAGGAGGAGGATGGCCAAGGCGAAGATGCCACTGAAGGAGATCTGTAGAAGAGGAGTAGGCGGACAGAGCGGAAACATCGTCGAGGAAGTAGAGGCCGCCACTCTCAGTCCCAGTAGCAATCGTCCGCTGGGTTCTCGGGTCCTGAAAAGAACAAGTAGTGGGAGTGAATAAGACAGAGCACTGAAGTTGTCGGCATAAAGTAGTAACTGATAATAAATTGCACGGGAACTTCAGGACATAGAGGGTGTCCTCCAAGCAAAGCGATGGGGTGAGTTGAACCATGCCCATCCCATGAACCGGGGACGGTGAACCATCCGCCACACGAACCGGGGGTAAGCGGTCATGTGTCTCAAGACGGGAGAAGCAATGAGGGTTGCCGTCATATGATTTGTAGCACCGGAGTCAATCAGCCATTTACCTTGGGTAACGACATGGGCACTACCTGACGTCGTGGCCACAGAGGCAGACGGCCGAGAAGCGGCGGAGGCCGAAGAAGGAGCATCACCGGAAGGGCGAAGATGAGGATGTTTCTGCCAGCAGCAGTACACAGAATGGCCGGTACGACCACAGTGAGAGCAGAGGAACCGGGATGAACCCCGTCCGCCGGAGTGGCCCCGGCCACTAGGCCCCCCCTCTGAGCTTGGTGAGCAAAGGAGTCCTGGGAAGGGGGTGAGGCCAACAGAGGCCGTTGGAGCAGCGAAGTAACAGCGACAATGCGAGCTGCGGTGGCATACAAAGTAGGAGATTCCACCTCACCCAGGATCTGCTGGCGGATCAAATCATAGGAATCGGGAAGAAAGAGAAGATAACAAACAACCAGGAGTTCCTGGAAGTGTTTGTGCTGTTCGGCCAAGTCCGCGGAGAAGGGGCGATTCTGGAGGATATCAGCACCAAGAGCCTGAACCTGCTGATAAGCCGTAGCAGAAGACATGGAAGGGCGGGCGAAGAGGTCCGCATAGAGAGTATAAATGCGGGATGTCTCGCCCCCTTCGAATAGAGAGCAGCGAGGTGAAGCCAGGAGGCCTTGACCGTCTCATCATGGCGAATGACGGGAAGGCACTCATCAGAAAGGCTGTTGGCCAGCCAGGTGCGGACAAGAGCATCACTCGCATCCCAGTCATCAAACTCGGGAGAGTTACGAGGAGGAGGGTCATCGGTGAGGTGATGACGCTTGAGTTGACATATTGGTATTGATCGGGCCGCAACAGTGCCTTCCGACGTGACGACACATGGAACACGTCGTGGAGGTTCTCTATCTCGGGCGGTAACTCCAACCGATAGGCCAACTGGCCAATCCTTTCCAATATAGTATAAGGCCCAACATACCTTGGGCTGAGCTTTTTCACACCACGCACGCGTGACACTCCATGCATCAGTCAGATTTTCAGGAACACCTTATCACCCACTTGAAACTCCACCATCCGGTGCCTTGCATTGTAAAACTTCGTCTGTCGACTTTGAGACTCCAACATGCGATCCCGTATCAGTCTATCCATCGCATCGGTATCATCAATATATTCAATGCCCAAAGCCTTCAGGTCTTCATCTTGCACCCAAGACAAAGGGGTTCTACACCTCCTTCCATAAAGACCTTCATGAGGCGCCATGCCGATGCTAGCCTGATGACTATTATTGTAGGAGAGTTCTACCAATGGTAAGAGCCTTTCCCACGGCTCTCCTATATCCAACACACATAATCTCAACAAATCTTCCAATATCTGATGGTCCTTTCAGATTACCCGTCCGTCTGAGGATGAAATGCGGTGCTGAAGGTAAGGTGCGAGCCCAAATACGCCTGTACCGCTTTCCACTCATTGGAGGTAAACCGATGATGTAGGCCACTCCCCAAATGGGATTAGGATGCAAATTGGTAAAGGGATTCCTAAGGGGAATTTAAACGAACACGTGATGTGCGCGTGAAACTCAAAATTTCGGCAGAGTTTCGTCTATAATATTGCGATCTAACAAGCGTGAAGTTCCCATCCAAACCTACACGAACATTCACATACACTAATATCATTACCTAGCCACACATCTAATATCGCATCACAGCATTTCCATCCACATGAAGAGCGCTCCGAACTAAATATTTTCGATTCGGAAAGGAGTCCAAGTGCAGCACTCAAAACAAAATAATACGAGGATATACCAAATCCTCTTGATCCGTTCGAAACCAAAGGCTAAACCAACCTCGGTTTGCAAACGTCTAAGGGGACCTACCCTTGCAAATCCTTCGCGAAAATCGGATAAAAAGGCAATATAATTTCAGATTTATTAATGCAAATTGGAATCAAAATTTAGGATGAAATTTGATAACTAGATTTCCACCCAACTCACAATCCAAGACGAATCACTACACAAGTTTTAGGGGAAGGTAATTCGTTACCCAAATCCGAAATAAGAGAGGAGGAGGGGGAAGATAACTATGGAAGAGTCGCACTTCCACGGGTCCACCAGAATCACACCGGATGGGGAGAACCGAGCCGCCTTCTTCGGAGTCATACCAGAGGAGGTAGGGGAACGCTGGAGCAGCAGGACTCGCCATAAGAGGGGCAGCGGCAGCAACAGCTTTTCACGAAATCCTGGAGGTCGGGGTGTGGGATTCGGCTTGGCCGAAGGGGGGCTGCTTCACGCGAACTCCGATAGGGTTTTCTTTTTTCTTCTTCTTAACATCCCCTCTACAATACCTCACACATATATATAGTATTGCACCCTCTCCATCCACACTTCATCAAGATCCAAACAAATCCTAACCACTCATGCTTATTAAGAAATAACAACACAATTTAAAATTTCATAACTTATAAATTTATAAATCTTAAGATTTATAAATTCATAAAAATATTAGGAATATAATATTATTCCAATATTGAAATAACATTATATTCATAATGACGACGGCGGCGACGACGGCAGTGACGGCGGCGACGACAGTTGCGGCAACGGCCATCAATGTCCGCGAACATGTAGCGGCAACGATCAAAAGTAAGATCCATGTCGGTACGAGCAAATGGCGGGGCATCCTCGCCATCAATCCTCCCCCGCTCAAAATCACTCATCCCCGATGTGTGGCCCTGGAGAGAACGGCAGGAGACAGCAGCATCCACTGGTAGCATAGCAAGAGCGGACATCCACGGGGCAGGACAAGTAGTGCAGGCATCCGCAATACAACAAAACCTGTCATGAGCAAGAACATCAGGAAACCTCGTAGATGTGTCAGCATAAAGAAAAGCAGTGTAGATCTTACCATCCAATGCGAGAACCAGGAAACCCAAATGGAAGCGCGACACGAAAAGAATCTCACCTCTCAACCCAAGAGAATCTGAAGTGGAAGAGAGAAACGTCGGAGAAAACCACTCAGGTGGAAACCAGATATGCAAATTTAAATCCGAAAAATTGAAACGCAGCGAAACACCAATTGCATCATAAAAATCCAAAAAAATTGCGTTAAATCCAAAATTGTTGAAGATCATGAAAGGATCGGCGCTCCAACGTAATAATTTTGTTACAGAACCCGAAGGTATCCACTCATGGGCTAACCAGACTAAATTGGAATAAGCAATTCTGCAGTTAGAAGCTCTTGGAGGTGAACATAAGTGAAAGTGACGCAACCCACAGACACTGGCATAAGGCGATGACATGTGCACGTGCAGATCGTACCAGGATGGATGAAAAATATGTGCAATTTGATTTGATGGGTAATAATGTCGTGAGGACACCAAATCAAAAGTCACAGTCATCGTGAAATCATACGCAGTCGCAGACGAAGACATGTCCGCATACGGACACTCACTAATACATAGCTCACAAGTCAAGTCCAATGTCATAGTTTTAAATTTTTGTTTAAAAATGTCATAAAGAAACTCCATCGAAAAATACTCATCATCAACTATAGGGTTGGGCACTCCCGGATCGGAAAGGACGTACGTGCGACTAAACTCAACATACCGAACTAGGTTCACTAACGTGTGCATGCACGGATCATCAAAAGGCGGAGGATAAATGCGTGCGACCGGGCTTGGCAAATAAGTGTGTCTAGGGGACACCACATCAAAAAGCCCCATAGCCAAGGAATCACGAGCAGTCCAACACGAAGCCTTACCCAACACCAAGCAGTCAGATGAACTGTCCATCCGAGAAAAAGCATAGTCAGATCTACGAACTGGAGTGGAAAGATCGAACACGACAACTAACAATTCGCCCACACACATCCGGCTAGACAAGTCTAACGGGGAATCTAGATAAGTAAGGGTCTCCAAATATCTCGGACGAGAAATGACAAGCGCGTGCCCTAATAAATCATCTAATCGAGTCAACTTATCCGGAGGGATAGTCTACACGATCAATTCCGGAGGAGGAGCTAAGTCATACTCACAGTCAAAACACGGATTTAACGTCAAAGAAAAGTCCTCCTATTGCATGCCATCAAAATCAAAGGGAAGATCAAACAGTGGATTCTTCCTCACAAAAAACCCAACTGGTTCGTCATGACCTAACTCACTCTCAGATAAACATCTGCCACATGATGACTCTAACAACTCAGCCGAAATGTCTTCCAACCCACTAGATGTTTCATCCAAATCAGCACCAGTGACGGTCTTAGAAGTAGGCAAAATCGAGCCCGACAAAATTTCTAATATATATTGTGCTTCGGGCAATGGTGATAACAACAAGGAAATATCTTCCGGGTCCTCAACTTTAAATTCATCAAAAATAACCTTCCCTCACAAGATAAATATTCCAACATAGTACGTACATCTGTTAACTCAGGGCCATCGGACGGTTCCTCAACTATCATAGGAGACGGACCTGAAATATGGTCGAGGGGAAGTGGGATAATATCAGGGGGTGATACCTCAGAGGAGACATCCTCATCCAGGTCACTAGGATATCCAAGATCCTGATCGTCACTAAATTCGTCAGTGAAATCGTCATCGCCCTCAGTGGCGTGCTCAGATGTCGAGGCTAAAAGTGCTAAAGCCCTAGGCTCTGTGGGGCTCTCCACGGCATAGTGGCCAATCACACCATAAGCATAACATGTGGCATTCTCCTTGCAAGTCTTAACTGTCTGCCTATGCGTAACCCGCGGAGTTAAAACATCCCAAGTAGGGGCAACGACAGGTGGTTGGCCAGAGGACCTAACCTTCTCCTTCTCCCTAAAGGTTGGAGTACGTGGGCTCGAAATAGTCAGATCTTGGCGGAGCAAGGATCTAGCGGGAGGCTTGGAGCCACTCCTTTGATCAAAAATGGGACTAGTGCCCTGGAGGGGAGAAATGAGATCATAAGACGTCCGAGTAAGGGGGTATGAGGGGACGTACAGGTTCGATGTAGACAAAGTTTTAGGCGGCGAATCACTCAGATAATCAGAAATCTGGGAACGACAGTAGGGAGGGTAATACTCATCCGTTAATAGATTCTTCATAATATGCAAACCTACAAGTGAGCCATTGAGTGACATCCCAAAACATCTCTCCTCATTGAGCCAGAAGGTCAGAGCTCGACCAATTAATTGTAGTCTCACAACGGGAATCTTGTGGGGGTCCACAATATGATATCGCTCAAAATAGCGTTCCATGTCCTTCACCCAACATAAAAACACTCGCGGTCCACCTATCCCATCATAGGTCGAAGTAGGAACTCTAACAGACCTATAGGTGCGCGGATGTGGTGTCAAATATTGTGCCATAGTAGAACAACGAAAACTCAACTAAGTGAATACAAAAACTTTTTTTTTTTGTGATATATTTTAAGAAGCAAAATTTTTTTATAGATATATATATATAACTAAAAATAAAAAAGAAGACCAACGAACGTGCCTACGTGCGAAAAAGGGGGGGAAGCTCGGAACGAGCGGATCGTTTCCAAGTTGAGAAATTGGCCAACCTCTTTCACGAAGGTGAAGAAATTGGGATGTGTGTGCATAAAGGTAGGGAAGTGATGCAGGAGGACCGACAAAGATTAAGAAAGCTTTGCACCGCCTCTGATACCAAATTGATGCAGGCCACTCCCCAAATGGGATTAGGATGCAAATTGGTAAAGGGATTCCTAAGGGGAATTTAAACGAACACGTGATGTGCGCGTAAAACTCAAAATTTCGGCAGAGTTTTGTCGATAATATTGCGATCTCACAAGTGGGAAGTTCCCATCCAAACCTACATGGACATTCACATACACTAATATCATTACCTAGACACACATCTAATATCGCATCACAGCATTTCGATCAACATGAAGAGCGCTCTGGACTAAATATTTGCGATTCGGAAAGGAGTACAAGTGCAGTCCTAAAAAAAATAATACGAGGATATACCAAATCCTCTTGATCCGTTCGAAACCAAAGGCTAAACCAACCTCGGTTTGCAAAAGTCCAAGGGGACCTACCCTTGCAAATCCATCGCGAAAATCGGATAAAAAAGCAATATAATTTCATATTTATTAATGCAAATTGGAATCAAAATTTAGGATGAAATTTCATAACTAGATTTCCACCCAACTCACAATCCAAGACAAATCACTACACAAGTTTTAGGGGAAGGTAATTCGTTACCCAAATCTGAAATAAGAGAGGAGGAGGAGGAAGATAACTATGGAAGAGTTGCACTTCCACGGGTCCACCGGAATCACACCGGATGGGGAGAACTGAGCCGCCTTCTTCGTAGTCACACCAGAGGAGGTAGGAGAACGCTGGAGCAGCATGACTCGCCACAAGAGGGGCAGCGGCAGCAGCAGCTTTTCGCGAAATCCTGGAGGTCGGGGTGCGGGATTCGGCTTGGCCAAAGTGGGGCTGCTTCACGCGAACTCCAATAGGGTTTTCTTTTTTTCTTCTTAACATCCCCTCTCCAATACCTCACACACACATATATATATATATATATATATATATATATATATATATATATATATATATATATATATATATATATATATATATATATATATATATATATATATATATATATATATATATATATATATATATATATATATATATATATATATATATATGTATATATATATAGTATTACACCCTCTCCATCCACCCTTCATCAAGATCCAAACAAATCCTAACCACTCATGCTTATTAAGAAATAACAACACAATTAAAAATTTCATAACTTATAAATTTATAAATCTTAAGATTTATAAATTCATAAAAATATTAGGAATATAATATTATTCCAATATTGAAATAACATTATATTCATAATGACGACGACGGCGGCGACGATGGCGGTGACGACGGCGACGACAGTTGCGGCAACGACCATCAATGTTAGCGAACATGTAGCGGCGGTGATCAAAAGTGAGATCCATGTCGGCACGAGCAAATGGCGGGGCATCCTCGCCATCAACCGACCATCACGATCAGACACGATCGTCTTAGGCATGCCATGGTACTGTACGAATTGCTCCACAAAGAGGCGTACTAAGACATCCACATGAGCTTCTTTCTTCATTGGGATAAACCGGGCTAATTTTGTCAGGAGATCAACTATCACCCACACTGAATCATTCCCGTAGCATGAGCGAGGTAACCCATGGACGAAGTCCATGGAGATATCCTCGAACTTCCATTCGGGGATGGGCAACGATTGTAACAAACCACCGAGGCTCTTGCATTCTGCCTTCACTCTTTGACAAGTTTCACAGTGTGTAACAAAATATCGAACATCCTTCTTCATTCCAGGCCAACACATGGTCTTCCGCAAGACGACGTACATCATGGCAATACCTGGGTGCACCGAATACTGAGAGCAATGTGCCTCTCTCAAGATATCCTCCCAGATTCTACCGCCCTTGGGAATGTATATCCGACCACGAAAATAAACGAGGCCGTCTTTTAGTGTATACTCGTCAGAAGTCCCATCTTAAATTGCCTTGACCGCTGGGGCCAGAGCCGCATCCCTTCCTTGCCCCGCCCGGATTCGGTCCCGGTTATCACAAACTATACTTATGATTGCCAAGTACTCTATATACTCTGCCAAAGGAGCCTTATATACTAAGGTAATACCCATCTCTTAAATCATCCGAGCCAACTCCATACTCATCAAGCGAGACTTCGGGCTTGAGTTCGGTACTTTTCTGCTCAATACATCGGCCACCGAGTTTGCCTTTCTGGGATGATAGTTCAAGGGGAACTCATAATCGCACAGAAATTCCAACCACCGCCGTTGTATCAAGTTCAACTCCTTCTGAGTATAACGTACTTCAAGTTTTTGTGATCTGAAAAGATCTTGCAGTGGACACCGTATAGATAATGCCTCCAAACCTTCAGGGCGAACACCACTGCTCCAAGCTCCAAATCATGAACAGGGTAATTGATTTCATGCTTCTTCAACTGTCTTGAAGCGTAGGAAATCACGTGTCCGTGCTGCATCAACACCGCTCCCATCCCTTGATATGATGCATCAGTGTAGACTTGAAATCCTTCCTTCCCAGACAAAAGTGCAAGGATGGGGGCAGAGGTCAGTCTATTCTTCAGCTCCTAGAATGCCACTTCACATTGGGGTGTCCACTCAAATGGCACACCTTTCTTCGTCAATGAAGTAAGAGGAAGAGCAATCTTTGAAAATCATTTTACGAACTTGCGGTGGTGCCTGGCAAGTCCAAGGAAACTCCTCACATCGGCCGCCGACTTCAAGGGCGAACACTCCTTCACGACACGCACCTTGGCCGGATCCACCGCTAGTCCTGCTCCACTGATCACATGCCCTAAGAAAGCAACCTCCTTAAGCCAGAATTCGCACTTGCTGAACTTGGTGAACAAGGCGTGCTCTTTTAATTTCTTCAATACCAAGGTCAAGTGCTCAGCATGCTCCTCCTCCGTCTTTGAGTAGACCAAGATGTCGTCAATGAAAACAATGACGAAGACATCCAAATAAGGTTGAAACACCTTGTTCATCAGGCTCATGAAGGCCGAAGGGGCATTTGTGAGCCCAAACGGCATTACCGTGAACTCGTACAGTCCATATCTTGAACTAAAGGGCATTTTCTGGATGTCACCTTCTTGTATTTTCAACTGATAATACCCGGAGCGCAAGTCAAGCTTAGAAAACCAATTCGCTCCCACTAGTTAATTGAACAACTCATCGATCCGAGGTAGCGGATAAGTGTTCCGCACCGTCAGCCGATTGAGTTTCCAATAGTCTATGCACAAACGCAGGGTCCTATCCTTCTTCTTCACGAACAATACAGTGGCTCCCCAGGGTGACGAACTGGGATGAACGAACCCTGACTCCACCAGTTCTTGCAGTTGAACTCTAAACTCTGCAAGTTCCTTCGGGGCCATTCGGTTAGGGGCCTTGGATACCGGCTTGGCACCCGGTACTAGATTAATCTGGAAGTCAACCTCTCTATGCGGGGGTAATCCTGTCAGTTTCTCAGGAAATACCTCGAGAAAATCCCGCACTACCCGTACGTCTTTTATATCCAATGCTAACTCCTTCAACTCGAACCAAATCATGAAGACTTCATCCCCCTTCATATGGGCTTTTACTGTCTGAACTGAAGATAACATCATGCGAGGTCCGTAGATAATACCTTGGAATATGACGTCGGAGTCTCCATGTCTCAAGTAGATTCGTTTCTCTGCACAATCAATCCTTGCAAAGTGCCAGTCCAACCACGTCATGCCAAAAATGATTGTCAAACTCCGACATTCTCAAAGCTGTGGCAAGCGTATCAAAGGCCTTTCCTTCAATAAATATCTCAAACTTGCACTTAGCGGTTGTAATCATCTCCGAGCTGTCCGGTAGACGCACTCGTCGAGCTACACTAGTAAAGTATTGTACACCTTCTAGGTTTTTAATGAAGTCCGCCACACCAGCGACTGTGTGGCACAAGTATCGAATAGAGTGTAGGCCGGTTTCTCACTAACCATTACGCCTAAGTATAAATATTGTGAAGGGTCAATCCAGATTTCTAGAACAAACTTAGGCAGACTAAGGTCGAATGTTTAATTTCTTCCTCGTAGTCCCCATCCTGCTTCAATTAGTCCTTCAACGAGTCTCTTAATCGCTTGTCTGAACACCCAAAAGACCCGCTTCCAACCACTTAACATATCCATTATCTCCACCAAGCTCAAGTTTGCTATAAACAAAAGTGGTTGACCTAGGAAATCTGCCATGTTTATTATCTCTGCTAGATTCAATATCCGCTATAAAAAAAGTGCTTGCCCCAGGGGATCTCGCAAGACTTTATACAATCGGTTTATATACCTAGGGTCATCCAAACTTCAGGAGATCAACGTATAAAGATACGTACCTAAGGTCAGGTTGGCTAATCTTAAGGTCAAAGTTGGACAAACTTAGTGTGAATTACATATGGGCACACCACTGCTTCCACTAAGTCAGTTTGTCTGCAAACTGAATAATCAAACGGGGGTGCTACCATTGTTGAATGACTTCTTTAGTTGAGGATCGTGGCAAACTGATACCATTTGTAAGACCCCCCCCCTCCCGGATCCCAAAACACGACACGAAGGGGGGGTCTTATGCCTGGAACAGCCGCCTTGCGGTAGCATTAGCGCACAGACTAACCTTTACCATAAGATGTCTATTCTGCCGGATACAACCAATATTAATATAAACATGCCAACCCAACCATAATATAAGCAAGAAGAAGTCAAATACACACTAAGTCAATAGTCCAAATACAACAAATAAGAGAGAAGCTAAAAAATGCTTCAACAAATATCAGAGTACAGCTAGTAATTGCCCAAACGGGCTGCATCAAAATATCACGTCACTCATATCCGTAACCGAAAGTAGCGACGACACCGTCACATCAGGCCATGTCATCCTAGCCTGGCTGTCCTGCTGCAAAGTCCGCGGCTGCTCTACCTGCGGGGTGACCTCCTAAAAAGGAAGTCGTAGAAACCGTTAGTCGAAAAGACTAAGTGGCTTCACATCCGCTCCCCCGGTGACTCCTCAGCACCGGGCCAAGAAAGGAACAAGTATTATAAGCAGTAAAACATGTACAAACAGGTGGTGATGGTATAATAAGATTAATAACATTTATTCTAGCAGTTCTACATAAACAATAATAACTATCAAGTACAAGTATCTATAGTAGGAAAGTAACTTAACTTATAAGGATGTCCATACAAGCTTATAAGTTAAGGATCGGGTTACATAAAAGTAACTCATCGCATAAGAGTTCCCATACAAACTTATACAATGAGGATCTTGTTGTGCAATGTTATGAAATGATATGTATGCTATGCAATGACTCACCCATGATCACACACATGCAATTGCATGTCGATAGAGACTATAGTTCCCACTATTCGAGCAGGTAGATAACCTCTCAGGCATCAACCGCCGTGGCCAGGTGGTGACAGTAGAGCAGGCATCTCTACTACTAGGCGGGTATCCACACTACTTCACCTAGGCCTTCGCCTCAACGCTAAGAACACAACAACGGAGCCCATGCGTACTATGGTCCAGCGGGAGCCTTAGGTAGATGTGCACCGAGGACCAAGCCCCGAACTGACCTTGTGTGACCCGGAAGGAGCCTAAGAAGTAAGCACGAGGACCAAGCCCAACTCTTCACCTTGCACGGAAGGAGCCCCGGGACGTGGACACCGAGGACCAAGCCCAACCGCCCAAAATCTAACTGTCAACTCCCATCGGTGTGACGATCGGTGAGCCCGTAGACCTGCCACACTATCCTTAACCCAGGATTACGACACCACGTGTTGACTCACACCACATGCAAATTCCACAACACCGTGGTATGGAAGGAGCCTCAGAAGTAAGCATGAGGACACAACACAACCATCCACTCGACACGGAAGGAGCCCCGAGACGTGAACACTGAGGACCAAGCCCAAACGTCCATCTATACCTCATTTCAACATTAACTCAACTAGTGATGGTCAACACCGCACTTACATCCATCCACAATACTACCCGTAGGGAGACTACGCTCTAAGTATTGGACTACTACATTTCATTCTAACCATCATACATGCTCATGGCCATGGTTTATCCTTCTATTTGTCATTCCAAATGGTTTCAACATATTACAAACATGATTCATATTAATAATAATCTAACAATTTGTATCTAGTCATTTCATTCATCATATTATAAACATGCTGCACATTTATAATAATCTATCAATTTTAGCAAGTCATATCATGCATTAAAGCTTGCTCCACAATTCAGTTTTATGAAATATAATTAACAAAATTTATCATTCATAGCAATACGGTGGTCAGCATAAAATAGTTCATCAAAATCTAGAGTTAACTAGCAACATCGATTCCACCAAATTCAAATTCATATTATATAAACCCCAAAATTTAAGTGCAGTATAAATCTGGAAAACAAATTCGACCGGAGATTCCCGAAGCTACAGGAATCCGGTGGAGACGTGTAATGACTCGATGGAAAGGTATTTCCATGGGTTACAACTTTCATATTCAGCCCACAACCCATATTTCAGTGTATCCTATTTGAAATCAGCCTTGAAGTCCGCTGCGTACAGAACACAATTTCTGCATGCAGGATTTATCGGACGTCATGTTCATTCAGACTTTCCTATGGCTACAAACTTCGCATGAAGACGTGCAACCACTCGTTGGAAAGGTATGTGCAAGGGATTCAACTTTCGTGTTTAGTCGAAAGCCCAAATCTGGCCACATCCTACATGAAAATGCCCAAGAATATCGCTGCGCGCAGAATACAGATTCTGCACGCTTCGTAAAGAGGAATGAACGGCATCAGTTCATCTTCCTCTCCAAGTTGATCGTCCAAAAGCACTCCAAAATTTCCTCATACCTTATTCAACCTCATGAGACCATGATTATTCACGAAACCATCCACCCATCATCACATAGGAGAAAGGGGAGGTTGAAGAGATCTAAAATCTAGAACGCATATCCTAGCATGGCCATCCCTAGAAAACTCCTCCTCTCCATCAAAACTCTCTTGATTTGATATCTCTCCAAAGAAAATAACTAAAGATCTAGCACCAAGGGAGAGGGGAGGAAGCTCACCTCATTTCCGGCATTTCCACCATTTCCGGCCATGGATCTCGTGACTCTTCTCGGCGGCATCTTCTTTTCCACGGCGACGGCGGATCTTCTCCTCTAGAATTAGATCCAGTGACTTCCTTCTCTCAACAAGAGTTTCTCTCAGAAAAATGGCTGGAATGAGGAGTGAAAATGGCTAGGGTTATCACTTCTCCTTTTATATAAAAGTGACACGGGTAGGGACACGCCCGTGTCCTTACCCCGTGTCCTGCTTAGGCGAAGCGTTACGACGGTTTTTATTCATCGGTTCAATACTCGACATGACACACAGGTGGGACACGCCCGTGTCGGCCCAGTCACGCCCGTGATACAGGGCGTGTAACCCACTCGAGACCTACTCAAGAGGACTTACTCGAGAGAAAACCAACTACTCGAGTACCCGGATAGGACACGCCCGTATCACAGGGATGACACGCCCGTGTCACACCCTCTTACTCGAGTACTTTTCCACCTACTCGAGTTTATTTCGACCTGCATGAGAGCTACTCGAGGATGAGCGGGACACGCAATGTGACACGCCCGTGTCACAGGCCGTGTACCCCATACTTGACACTCGACGATCGTCGAGCGCTGGTCATCGAACAGAGGGAACACACGCCCGTCTCGGATGGGACACGCCTGTGACACTGGGCGTGTTCCCTCTGTCGACCATTTTCGTCGACCAAAGTCTCGAGTGTCAACACAAAGGAGGACACGCTCTAGTCACACCCCAAACACTCCCGTGACACGGGGCGTGTCTTGCCCAAACACTTCATCGAACCCATTTTCATCGACCTCGCGACTGCTACGCACCCGAGCAGGACACGCCCTAGGACATGCCCGTGTCCCATGCCGTGTCACCAAAAATTTGCCATTCCCAGACTTTGACCAAACTATGATTGACATACATCGGGACACAGGCCTGCAACACATGAAAGCAAAAAACAAGCACTTGAGCTTTCGAGGGCCAGCACAACATCACGGCATCATCCTGCTATTTTCCACTTGGCATGTCAAGACCTGCATAACTACATTCCACATAGACATGGCAAAACAAAACATTGGCCAACTTCAGCTGACCATAATTTTAACGACCCCACCCACTCCTAAGTAGGTGTTACTCCTTCCTTGCAAGCAAGTAGTATGACAGTATATAAAATTGCATATTCATCACCAATATTGGCACTCATGACAACATACTTCATGCTCTCGTGGCACATTTTGGTGGTTTTGGTGTTAAATCTCTTACACAAGGAGTTCCCCCAATCAGATCTAAGTATTGCCAACTTAGACTCTCTTCAAGCATTCACTAGCCAAGTCTAACAATCTTGTCTCTCTCCATGCCAATAGTGATTGCCAATTACTTTAGGTGAGCTCAAGCTGAATTACATGATGCGGGTTTGGTTCAGTTAATAATCATTGCTCAAATCTCCATATCTAGATAAACATAAGGCAAGACAACTTTCCCTTGACCCATTCTCATTCCTTACCATCGGCACACATGGCCACTAAGCTAGGCACAACAGGCCTTTCAGATTAATGCTACATACCCAATCCTCAAGTCCTGGGATTCACATGCATACAAAAAGCTCACTAGAAGCTATCGCTAGTGATAATCCTATCGCGAGCAATAGCGACAAAACCTTAATTTCTATTGCAACCTTGGGTATTTCATGGAGAGCACTTCCAGTACTTACAATAGTAACCTGCACACCCTAAAATCATGAAACTACTCATTTTTCCCACAAAGTCTTCTCTAGCAATCAAATAAAATATCACCAATCCAAACCAACTTATCACATATTGGATTCACACAACTTGCCTATGTACGTGCAACGATACAGACTCTATATGTAATTTTTGTCGAGGATACTCTGTATCGACCCATTGAAAGGTTCACATCGCACTAATTAGTGGAGATGTTTTCATGCAACTATGCCAATTCAAGGTAATAACATGCCTTAGTATTCAGAAGGGGAGCCGTTACCCTCAAAGGTCATTTCTATGCTAAGAACATGCAGTTGATCTGGATGGAAACACTCACATTGCATTCCTGTAGATATACCTTCAGTTCGCAAATCCAAGCTCGAAAAACTCCTCCAATAGCTAAAAAAACAGCCCCCTTGTTTTTCCTTCTCTCCTTTCCTTTCTTCCTTTATTCACTTGAAGATAGAGAATGATAAAGAGATTATGAGAAGAGAACACCCTCTTCCGGCCCAAAAGAATCTTTGGATTAATCCCAGCCATATGATCTCCAAACCAAAAGGAATGGATGACCAAATTTATTGTCAAGCGATATCGCTATCGTCAAGTGATATCGCTATCGTCGAGTGATATCACTATCGTCGAGCGATATTGCTATCATCAAGCAATATTGCTATCGTCGAGCGATATCGTTATCATCGAGCGATATCTCAGGCAATGGATGCTTGTCCAAGTCAACACCACTCATCAATAGCCGCACTACCAACTAATATGTGGTTTTCTGCCATGTGGAACACCACCTCCTAGCGATATCACTATCGCCAGCGATAGATCCAAAAACCAAAATTATTGTTTTTCAATGGTGTGAAAATTGGGGTGTTATATTTGCAAATTGCAACCCACTGAAATGTTGCCATCTATTCCTCCAGCTCAGTGATTCGCATGCGAGCATCCAAACACTCGTGTTGTAGTCCCGCAATAGGTCAAACATTCTCTGTAGGTAAAGTAAAGGGTATTAGAATTCATTCACAACTCAACAGTGGCTCGCATAAAAGAATTTTTTGACCAGTATACCTTCGGCGAACTTCTCGATCCACATTTGTCGAGCATCCACTTCCTGGACGTCATGGCACCTTTTCCACTTTTTACTCATCCTCCAAACTGGTTTTGTAAGCATACCCGCGATCACTGGTGGTCGATTTGTCGTTTCAATCTTTATACCTTTGGAGTTTCTGCCGAGGGTATCCTCCTGGTCTCTGAAGTCTTTTTCGAAGTCGTTGTCTACAGGAATCTGGTTTTCATCCACATCGATCTCATCTTCTTCTGACATATTGCCTTCCTCTAGCTCCTCGGCTAAATGAGGTTCCATAGGCTGGTGTTTTTATTTGGCGGATTGTCGTAACCCGCATTTTCTCAAATATAAATATATTATCTGAGTGAGAGAAAATACGTGTTATGATGTTATGTCATGCAGGGGAAAACTACAGATACTCAGGCATCTCCACTCTTCATTTACTTTAATAAAAGACATGTATATTTTATGTTGAAGAATGAGATTTAAGTTTAAGGTTCAAGGACCGTGTCCCTTGGTCCACTAGATTAGCTAGTCCACAAGTAGAAAAGTATATACGCAGTAGAAGAATATAAAGTTTAATTCATTTTAACCAACATAAGCATACAGACCTAACAATATACCAATGATGTGCACATTTCTAAATTTAGTATAAGTAGAAAAGAACTTTTATGGTCTTCAAAATAGAGTGGCGTTTGGTTGAAACAATGTTATAAGTATGAGTAAAATAGCAAATATGCATTCTAACATAAAACCTTCCCAGAGAGCAATGTTTTGGATTAGGTGGCCCACCTTAGAGGGGGTGGGGGCGAATAAGGTTTTTAGATTAATTAAAAATTAAAAATAATTTTATGAAGAAAAACTAGTTCTGGAGGCTACCGCAGGGTATTAACCTGCTAGCGGCTGGCGGTAGGTCACAGAAGTCATTTCTCTTTGTAAAAATTCACCTTATAGAGGCTCACACAACCTTCTAGGATCTACCTCCATACAACAATAAAATTGAGAGAATAATAAATGAACAATAATTTTATTCAAGGATAACAAAGGTGGTTTACAATCACGAACAACTTGATCTCCATGACGCTGGAGATCGGAGGCGCTGAAATGCAAACTTCTCCTTTTGTTTATATACCGACCCTATATCCAGAAATGCTAGATCTCCTCCCACCCCCCCCCCCCCCCACACCCCCCAAAAAGGTACTCGACTCGGCTCTTCATCTTCCTTTCTGGAAAGATCTTAGAGCCCCATGAGATCTCCTGATCTAGACATCCCTCACCGGGAATATTTCTCACAAAACCCTTTACGGATTCTGACGACCCTCCGGTCGGTTTCCTCACACACAAACAACTAGACAATAAAGAGATTTGAAAGTAAATACAAAGCGTTTAGAAATTATTTATCCCTCAAATGTAGAAATCCTCGAAGGAACGGTGTGCGATCGATGCTCTTGAATATCATTCTCTTTGTGATCGATCATCCATGAATGGTCGTTGAAGATTTCATTCGTCGGAGTTCTTCATCGCGAGCGGGAGAAATAAACATTGCTTTTCCTTCAACTGAGATGAAAGTTTGTTCTTCTCAGATGGCAGCTGGACCCTAGAATGAATTGTTCTCCTTTGTCTTGTCTCCGGGAAAAGAAACACATGCTTTTATATGTCTTGAATAAGTGAGCTACCACCGGCGGTAGAGCTAGTGCCCGGCGGTAGGTCGATGCGCATGAAGTTGACTGCTGTCTAGCACATTTGGAAAAATATCAAAATAAAATATTCTTCTACTTTTTGAGCTCTCGCTGCGTGGTATGATTTTATCGCAATGTGATGGGTCAATGTGAGCTCGTGTAGAATTAAATCCAAGCTAGCGCTGTCAGTGGCGCTAGTGCTTGGCGGTAGGTCATAGAGATTGATTTTCTTGTTCTTTCATACCTAAAAACCTGCACACTATACCCAACACATGTATGATCAAATACAACACAGGATTTGATATTGTCAAACTAAAGAGATCTCAACCATAGGTTCCAACAAACTCCCTATTTTGATAATATCAATTTATGTTCATGAGTTATAAAATAGTAATAACATGGTATTGTGTAATTCAATCAGTAAGCGTGAAATTTAGCTGGTTGAAATAGTTTCCAGGTTGAAATAATCAATACGGCTCCCCGAAAATGTGCTTCCTCTACAAGTATGATCCCACTACGTGTGTGCTCCCCCTACATGAGATCTTCCCCTAGGTGTCTTAACATAGGATACACTCATGAACACTCAACTATCATAGGTTATACTCATGAACACTCAACTCTCCCCCTTTTCATATTATTGAAAGGGTCAAGGAATAACGAATATGTCTCGTGAAAACAAAGAGATGAGAAAACGTGCACATATACATAAAAAATCATAAGCAATAGGGGCAAAAATTGGAGCAGTACACCATAAATATGGACCTACCCAACACAATAAAAAATAATTGATTTCAAGAGCTTTTTAGAGTAAAAGAAATTTGGACAACACAAGTAAAACTAAATACACACGATTTGTAGTACATTGCTAGGAGATTTATAGAGTTAATAAAGTGTAACATTATAAGAGTCAGGAATAGAAATTGTGTACTAGTACATATGTGATATAGACATATAATGCAGAGTAAGTCCAATTCATATGCATGGAAGCCTTAGATAGAATAATGATGTGTGCATGTGTAGCATGAAAAGAAAAAACATCAAGTAGAAATAATCTTTATTACATGTTTTATCTCAATAATTCAATATACTAACACAAGGGAAATAAAGTGAAAAATCATGTCACATTGCTATCTACTTCATACCAAGATTCGAATAAGGGGAACTAACTTAAATTGTAGTCTTTGCACAAGATTGAAATGATTCTTTTGACCAAGGTGCTCATCCTCACAATGGTCATGAAGACTTATCAGGAGGAGTGAGTACTGCTTGTGGGTATCCTTAACACATGATTTGATAACATAAGATTTACTCATTTTGTTTCCTTCATTTTTTAACTATCAATTTTCTATCATTTTTGAGTTCAAGGTCCCCGAATCAATCAAAATCTACCCACATAGATAGAAACACTTTAACTTGTATACAAATGATATTTTTAATAAAATATTGGCCCAATATTCTACACTTTATACACAGAGTGAACATCGTGACATTGATTATTCAAGTAATTTTTAGAATGTTAGTTACAATATCATGATTTATAATATATAAGCATGAATTTCTACACTAGTGCATTTTCTAGGGATATGTGAATAGTGTAATGTCATTACGCTGTCTAAATCCTCACACATACCTAGAGACATATTCAACATACACTATCCTGTTCAGTCACACTCAATAGTTAAGTACCTATAGATTAGTCACATCTTGACATAATCAGACAATGTTAACATGATTAACAATACAAAATTAAACATTGCACGTAATCGTTATGCTTTAGGTTCTAGTCATGCGTGTCCTAAGAAAGAACGATTTCCTTTTTTTGATTTTGGGGTTATATATATATTTTTTTGTTTTAATAAGTAAAGATTAAACAAATCAAACAAACAAAAATGAAAAAACAAAAACAGGTTTTTGGATTTTTGGGGTTTTTTAAAAAAATTTTATTTGATTTTTTTATAAGACAACCGAAAAAATAGAGGGACAAGAACACAAAAACAGAACACAAAAGACAACAGACAGTCAACTTACAACCAGCACTAGGGCTACCTTATGGAGGAATCTCACAGAAATCGAAAAACAAAAAAAAAACCTCAAATGTCAATAGGTATTATAGCATGATCAAGCAGTGAGATCCAAAATGACCAGTTCTAGTCAAAGTAAAGAAAAACGAGCGTTAAGCATGGGTTTTGTAAAGATATCAGCAAGTTGTCCGTCAGTTCCATTGAAGCTCACTTTCATGTTCTCTTTCTTAATATGGTCCTAGATAAAGTGATGACAAATTTCAAAATGTTTGGAGCGAGAGTGGTGCACCGGATTATTCATCAAGTCTATGACACTCTTGTTGTCGCACTTAAGGTCCACATTCTTAAATTTTAGGCTGAAGTCCTCCAATGTCTGCAAAATCCAATTTCCTTGTGCTCAATAACTTCCTAGGGCTATATACTCAGCTTCAGCATGGAGAGGGAAGTTGTGTTCTATTTCCTACTTGTCCATGAGACTAGTGCCGGACGTAGGAAGTGACAGGTTCTAATTGTGCTCTTGCAATTGAGTGAACATCCAGTATTGTCCAAGTCAGAATATCCATAGAGCGTGAATTTGGTGGTGTTTAAATACCAATGACCAAGATTTTGTGTGCCTATGAGTTACCTTATAGCTTTAAGATGAGATTCTTTAGGATTAGATTAATATCTAGCACAAAGACACACTACAAACATAATATCGGGTCTAGAAGCACTTAGATATATTAGTGATCCGATCATACCTCTAAATAATGTTTGATCCACTTAAATTCCACTTTCATCCTTTCCTAATTTGAGTGATATGCTCATTGGAGTTTTCGCTTGATTCAGTTTTTCAACGCTGAATATCGTAAGCATATTTTTTATATATTTCGATTGACCTATGAAAAATCCATGCTTACGTTGAGAAATATGAAAGCCTAAGAAATATCTTAATTATCCAACTAAACTCATTTCAAATTCGGATTGCATTTGTGTAACATTTCTTTGCAGAAACTCTCATTTGTGCCACCAAAAATTATATCGTCTACAAAGATTTATAATAAAATAGAATAAAAACTGTTAACCCGGATTGACCGCTCCCTTGGATTTTCTCAAGTCTCGGCAGCAAGACCTTATCTAGCCGTCTGTCAGCCTTCCGACCAGCAGCCTTCTCGCAGTGCCATTTCAACAGCAGCCGCCGAGGAAGTGCGGACCATTTACAGGTCTAATTGCCTAGCCGTACGGTTTGGCCGTCTTTCTTCTCTTGTTTCTCCCGGTATCTGGTCATCGATGCCCCCTTCTCTTATCCCCGGGCAGTCGGTGTTTTTAGCCCTGCCCGTTTGGGCAGACCCCCGAGACTATAAATAGCTGTAAACAGTACTTCCTATGATAACAAGTTCGATTCCCAAAGCTGGCCGCATGTGGTAGCGGACTCAAGCTCTTCTCCTAACAGATACTAGTTCGTCCGGGTTCTCCTTTCTTACAGAAATAATCGATATTATTCTATTCACAGGAAAGCCCGTCGCAAGAGTGGCATTTACACATGGCGGGCGAACTCTGATGTTGCCGGTACCAGTGGCCCCATCTCTCTCTCCTTTTTTCCTTCTCGGTCTTATCCTCTTATCCTAACCACAAGTAACAGACTATCTGACAGTCTCCACCCTATTTTCTCTTCCCTATAATCGAACTGTTATCTGGTGGTGCCTTTTCCCGCATCAACAGTTAACATGTGACCTTCAGATTTCGTTTAGTCGGTGAAGTCGTTGGTATGCGATGTCAGACCGCAAAACCATCGAAAAATTCGTTCCATCAAGTCTCAGTGATGACACTCTCTGGGAAGCTCTTGAGCAGTCGCATCCAGAAGCCGACCAAAATCAAAGAGAGATCGCCCAGTAGTTCCAGTCGATCAACCAAGCCCTAGCCACTCTTACGCAGCGACTAGTTGCGTATCCCACTCCAGTGCCGGTTACTCTTGTTAACCTTGCACCAACGATACAAATTCCGCAGACTTATCCACTGGCTTATCTGCCAGCTGAGCCGTAAGTCTACCCCCTACTTATCTGCCGACCTATCAGACAACTTACCCGCCAGGGCAAGCCGCAACTCCTTTTCGGTCATAAGATGACGAGTTCCCCACTCATCATAACTCTTTCGAGGAAGCTGCCCGGGGAAATCCAGTAATGGCCTTGAACTTTCAGGGAAGTTATCCTCTCTCTACAGCTCCTGCCTTCTCTCCTCCAAAAACAACTTTTCCCTTATATCCACCTTCTTTTGCATTTAATACTTATGCTCCATATTTTCCATTTCCTTATAGTCTAGGGGAATAGGTAGATCCGTCTCAATTCACTGGAAAATGTTCGACAAGAGACAACTCCGGTTCACTTTAGAGACCCTTAATTACCAATCTATACCAGCGAGTCTGACCCAATAGCACATCTGCGAGCTTTTGAGTCGGTCGTTGCCTTGAAGACGCTTACAGACGCTACGAAGTGCAAACCTCTTGTAACATCCTTTAATGGACAAGCAAGGGACTGGTTCTATGGACTACGTCCTCAATCTATTGCATCCTTAGTTGATCTAAGAAGAGAGATTCTCCTTCGATTTTCTACCTCCACAAAGAGAAAAAGTGGTCCAGAAGAGTTGTTTAAGATCAAACAATGAGAGAATGAGACTTGGGCTCATTCCGTAGATCGCTTCAAAAAGGAAATTTTAGAAATTCAGAACGTTGATCCAGAATTATACAGGGTCGCCCTGATTAGTGGATTAAGGGAAGGACCACTCAAGTTTGAAGCTAACATCTGAATGTCGAGGACGTATCAAGACATGATCAGTCTAGCTAACAAGTACATTCGGGGAGAAATAGCAATCCTGGTTATGTCTCAAGGCTCGTTGCAGAGAAAAGTTCTTCTCTTACATTTGAACCTTCAAGGCCTCCTCGATAAGATTTCCAACCTATAGTACAGAAGTAAAGGCATTTTCATTGCCGTCGGCATATTTTCCCAAGTCAATATCAATTCTGAAACCAAAGAACGCAACCACCTATTCCTCCTACATATCCAGCTTCAGCTCCGCAAGCAGCTTCCATTTATCAGCAGGAAGGTGATGACTTGCAAGAATATGTCATTGATTGGGTTATGTGGAAAGTGATTCAAGTCATGAAGGGCAAGCCTAGCTATAAATGACCTTACCAGCCAGCAGACCAAAGATTCAAAGACGATCCGTTCTTCGAATTCCACAAGAAGAAAGGGCATCCAACTGAAAACTGTCGAGCGCTTCGCCAACTTGTTGAAAGGATGCTGAAATAAGGTAAGTTTCATGATTTGGTCCAGAAATATGACTCCTCTTCACTCCCCTCTACTTACAAAGGTAAAGAAGTAGCTGATGTTCCACCTGGCACAAAAGGGGTGAATCAAATACACAGAGACAACGACTTCAATATTGTTAGTGAGTGCATCGATGTTGATAACGTAGACGCCCTTGGAAATCTATTCTGAGGTGAAGATGGACGTGACAGAGTTTCAAAAGCTCTTCGCAATAATAGTTGTTTGCTTTTTGTTTTTCATTCCCTGAATATTTTCTCTAGAACACTTTTAAGTACTCTTTCATTCTTTTCAAAATTTTATATCTGAGATCCCGTACTGACACTTTTCTCTTTTTGGAATGTCTCCTCTCTATTTTCCCTTTGCCAAAGGGATCGCTGAACCAATAAGATATCGCCGAGTCTTGCTTGACCCCCCATAGGTTGGTTTCTGGCGTAACACCACGATGACCACATATAGCGGGGAGTGTTTGTATATGTGCAGTAGGAGCCATCCAATCTGTGCAGGTGGACTTCAGGGCTTCAGATCCTAGCCGGTATCTAACACACATCGCGCATCAAGAGAGGTCCCAGTGTGTTAGCTCTACTGTGCTTTGCGCATGATAATATTACAGCTTTGATGATCTTCCTTGTGCAGGCAATGTTATCCCTCGGGGAACACTTGAGGCACACCCGACCTTATTAATCATCTCACGCTGTGACATTCAAATACTCCAAGGTACTCTCAAGCCGTGCCGTCAGGGCATCCACAACATCGCTGAACTTTTAGGGATAGCAATGTTATAGACCCTTTGGCACACCTGGCCTAACTGATCAGCTTAACCTGTAACCAAAGGCATGAGAGTACTGCGTCTATCGTTCCTTCTTATGATCATTCTTCTCTTTTCCCTTTTAGGGGAATCGCGGTTAGTCCGCCCTTAGTAAGACTACACCTTTGATGATCTTTTAGGGCGAGCAATGCTATAGACCTTTTTGGCACACCTGGCCTACCTGATCATCTCCAAGTGTAGATCTCTCTTTTGAACTGTCTCGTATTCTCAGGTTGGCTGGTTACCTCAAGATTACCCGTTGGCATGTGGTTAGATCCAACGACAAGTTATTATCGGCTAAATTAACATATCTGCCGGATTTCGCGGTCTTATTTACTCTACTACCACCTAGGTAGTCGCAACACAACATATGAATTATTTTGTTTTCAGTTCTGTCCAGCTTGTACTCATCTTTTGATGCAAAACGATCAGTTTCGTCCAGCTTTAAGGTCATTATTTATCTACCTGGCCTGCAATTGATCGGCTAGGCGACAATCTCAGTTAATCGCCTTTGGGACAGTTCATTGAATGCTTCTGCACAATATTAAAAAACAAAATCGGATTTATTCAATGTCGATTAACCGCGTGGTTAGGATCTATTCTAACAAGACCAATCTTTCGAATTATTTCTGGATTGCATATAGCGATACTCATCTCTAACCGTGCGAGCAGATTATTGATGTATCTTAGTCGCTAATATGTCTCATCTCAATGGCTAAGTTGGGTATTACTCATTAGCCGCTTGGGAAGGAGTTCTTATCACATTATGTGCTTTTGTGTAATCAGTTTAAAAGTATTCAAACCGCAGCGGACATTTTCTTATCGCATAAGACTGATTTCAACATATCTCAAATTCTATCATATTCTGGCGGACAGTATGGCTATGGATTTTTATTCGCATTCAACATTCACAGCCCTTACAAATCATATCCGTCTATGTTCATTCTTATTCTATTCGACTTGCTGGTATCTAATTCTTTCCTGATAAGATCATGACAGGTTAACAAGATGCATTTTCTTAAATCAATCTTATCACGCGACAACAAAATAAGCATAACCATTCAGATAAAAATATTTGTTGGTCATCACAAAACAAACAGGCGGAATTTGAATTATCATTTATATTGTCAAAAACATATCCTATACCCGCGCGGATTACAAAACATCTCACTGCTAGGTCCTATAAAGTAGAAAAATTTATACAACTTTAGTTTTCATCTTTTGAGGCTCTGAGTCACCCGATGCAGACAAACTTGAAAAATTGCTTGTTTTTGTGGAACCCGGGCCCGAGGATTCCTCTTCGCTCAAGCTGTTGTCTTTCTCGGAACTTTTATCTGCGTCAGCCTCAGCGGGTAGATCTTCCTGTCCTCCTACCACTTCGACATCTTCCAATATTTCATCTATCACAGACCTTTCTTTTTCATCCTGCGCGGCTTCCACCTCGTGGAATGTAGGGAACAGCTCGTCGAAGGAATTTTTTCATGTTCGGCTTTGAAAGCTTGTTGTTCCCTCGGGATGTCGAGTATGTCCTCCCCGCCTTCCCGCAGATGAATTGCGATTTCATGGAGGTAGTTCGAGTTCTCCTGATCATAGGGTTTCTGTAAAGGAAATAGATAAGGTAAATTCATGGTTAACATAAGATAACGGCAAAGGTCACCAGGTAAAAGTCTCACCGTGTTTTTCTCATTTAACTTCTTATTTTATTCCTTTGGCCTCTCCACTCCCTCGTCTAGCTGCTCATTTTTGTCCACCACTTCGCCTAGAGCTTCGGCCACAAAGAGGTCGGTGACGTTACTTCTCATGCGAGCTTGCGCGGCTAGAACAGGAATCTTTTCGGTTGGTATTGACCGCAAGTCGGCCAGGTTCTTCTTGTCGACTAGGACCCAGCCGACCACGCGAGTATGTTTCGTAATCTTCTCGCTCTTCCACAAGGAAAGAGCAGTGGATACTTAAACATGCTTACTGCGTCTGTGCCACTTCATGACTGGTTTGACACGCAGGTCCTTTAGCTTCTCGCCGACCAAAGGTGGGTGAAGGAATTGTGGGAGTCAAAGCACGCGGTGACATCATTTTATTCGCGGAGGCTAACCTCCCGCCTCTTCTCACTTCGCTCTGCGTCTGGACCAGGCCTTCTGGTGTCTCCGGCTTAATCTCTGGAACTTTCAGAGTTGTTGTAAAGGGAAAGTAATTAGTCATGCGGTATGCCGGTCTACTATATTCTAACCGCTTGAAAACACTTACTTTCTTCAATAGGCCAGTTAGACATAGCTGGAAGCAGGGGGATATAATGCTGGATATCTAGCTGCGACCCGAAAAGGAATCCAACGACTTCCTTTTCGACACCGTAGACATCAAATCACTCGAATAGATCAGCCGCTCGGATTTGTGGGTGGACAGATAGAATGCCTACGTTTCCCTCGAACATGAGAAATCGGGTAGACCAGCCCGGAAACTTTTCATCAAGTTCACCGCTTTCATTCTGGTGAAGCCAAAGTAGACTGTGCCCTTGAAGACCCGATTATCTTTCTTGCTGGCAGTAATCGAGCTGACAATGAAGCATTGGCGGAAGAGGTCCATTGACAATTTTACCTGCTCTGTCCTTGGGTATATGATGATGCTCATCACCGATGCAACTGTATTGGGTGAGAGCTGGCCAGGTACAATACCAAAAAATCAATGATTTTAATTATTTCTATTAGCGGCGGCAAAAAAAAACCATAATCAAAGTGGTCGATCGGGAACGCCACTAAGTCCTTGCCTTAAATATTATTTTGCTCATTCTCCCGTGGTAGTCGCATGACTACATCGAGGTTCGCCATATGAGTGGCGACAAAGCGATATAACTCCACGTCAGCAATCTCTTATCGTTTGTGCTCGGCATCGAGAAAAGCAGCAGCTGCAGAAGCTCGCACGAGTGCCATGAAATCTAATCACAGGAATCAATACTTTGAATTTCTTCCGTATAAAGCGGAGTCAAGCTTTATTTATAGAACTAGCAGGAAAGTGTTTATCCGTGCGACTAGATAGCGACGCCGTGTGGTCAAAAACTTCATACCTGCAAATCAGTTTTTCCTGCTAATGGAAGAGCCTAACCGCAGTAATCATGACGACAAGATAACATCCCAGACAATTATATCCAGATCTCTCGGATAAAATAAATCAAAGTGCAAGTTATTAAAAGATTAAACAATAACAATGTCCCAGAGACCATCAGGTTAGTTCGTTCAAACTTATTTACAGCTCACGATCTCTATCCTATCACCGCTCCTCTCCTCTCTCTATGGGATACCTACCAATATGAGTCACTTGGTCGCTCACTTGCAGTATTACTGACATAACGGTTACTAAGTCGTGGGTCAGAATGTTTTGAGCCTGGTGAATCCGGGAGGCCTCCCAAACAATGCGGGTAACCAGAACAGTTTGCTCGTTAAAAGCTGACTATTCGCGAGACCGCGCAGGTAGGGATACCTGTCTAGCCACCGAGATAGAATTTTTCCCCCTAACAGAAATGTGATCTGATTGTCACGGTCTCTCCAAACTCGCGAAATCAGGTCGCCGGCTCCATTATCTACTCATCGACTCTTGATATTTGCTCTTGTAGTGGCTGACATCTTCTTCTGCCCTTTGAAGTCGCCTTGCTTGAGTTGTGACTTGGTCCCGTATAATCCTTTCTTGCTCGCGGCAAGAATCAAACTAAACGGATAATGTCCTTTCCTTCCTGAGACTTGCCTCCAGCTCTACAGACATTGCTTTCAGCCTCCTCTCTGAGGCCTCTTCAGAAGTTTTCCAAGATTGCTCCTAAGTAGCAAGCTGTGCCTTTAGTCGCTAGAGGTTCACGTACAATTGGGAGATAGTCCTCTGGCCTTCATGTTCCTAAAGCCGTCGTGAGGACTCATCCAGGGCAGCCGTGGAGTCCTTCTCCAAAATCTACAACACAAAGCGAGCAGGCGGTCAGAACATAGCTTGTCGGGCGGCAAGGGAAACAATAGCAGTGCTTTGAGATAAGGCACCAAAGCTCTGGTTCCCTTCATCTCTAGTCGCTGGAGCAACTAGACGGCTAGTAAGTATAGGTGGCTGCAAACTCTCAGGATCAATCCTCTTTAGGTGTTTCTCCATCTGAAGTCTTTTAAACCGCCCGTTCCTCTCTAGCTCTTCGTGCGACAAGATGATGTCATCGGTCTCAGTTATTATGTGGATAGACATATTTAGCCAATGCAGTTCCTTATAAGGTGGAGGGATTCTTATATCCTTCGGGGCAGGTTTGAGCTTCCCTGTCCGCAGAAGCTTGGAGGCCTGCTGGCGGTCAGCTTTAGCCTTTTCTTCAGAACTAACTGGTTGGCCGCTATTTTCCCCAGCAGCCAGCAGCTTCTTCTCGGAGAGCAGTATTTCTCACAGCTTCGCTTTTTCATCTCCTTCAGAGGGTGCTGGGGCTTTTTCTCTTGCTTTTACCGACAAGTCTTCTAGATCAGAATCGCTCTTGGTGGCCTGGTGGTGGTTAAAAATATCTTCAACATCCTATAAGAAACTGCAGTCAGTAAGAATAATTGAGTTGACTGCAGAGCGATCCTCTTCTTCAAGGAAGCGCTCAAGCTTCACCAGCACGATTACATCTTGTAGTCGCTTGGTTACCTCATTTTGGCTAGCCTACACCTTGAGGACCGAGGATTTCTTATTTGCTCTCTTCTTTTGACAAAGAGTATCCTCTATCCTCACCTCAGCAGTCAGCTTCATTTTATTCACCGGGATTGCTGCCATCACCGCCTCCATGTTTTCTCTCAGCTTGTCGGCGACATTCTTAGCCACCTTCTTCACCTTGCTAATGGTGTCAGATATCTCCCTGTCTTCTCGCTCGACTTCGACAGTGAAGTCCGCCTTGCCGTCATCTTCACCAGATGGCATTGACGTGATCTCCACGTCCGGGGTTGTAGATGGTTGAGGAGTTGTGGCTATTGCGGTTTCAGGAAGCTCGCTGCCCGATAATTTCTTGTTCAGTTTTTCAGCGGACTTGTTCGCAGCCTTCTCGATATGTTTCTCAGGAATCCGCTCGACAAGCTTCTCACTAGACGAACTTAAAGATTGTCCTGCCTCGGTGGACTTTGCCTCTAATTTTCCCAATAGCTCCTCACTTAACCGGCGCATTTTTAGCGAGACTACTGTCGCCGCATTAATCTTCGGAGACTTTTACGGGCTTTGCGGCTAGTAGTTTCTACTCACTGTGACTTTGGGGCGACAAAGTTGTTGCCGCCTGCCCTGCCAAAAGACTTTTAATCGTAGATATCTCAGTTAGCAAAATTTTAACCGTTGTAGAGGAGAAGCGACCCGTCTCGAAAGCTATTTTGTGGAAATAACTTCTGCATCAGTGATATTTGTTGGGTACATTGGAAAATGTGTACCTGATTTGAAGAAGCCTCACCTTACTCAATTATATACATCAAGGTGTATTTCATGTTGTTTTGAGTTTATATGTGCAGGTTAAGAAAATGCAAGAATGTAGGAAAAAGTTTCTAAGTCCATATGTCGACACCAGAGGAAGCAGTGCCGACACTTATGAAGGCTTGTGTCGACACTGGAGAAAAGCTGTGTCGACACTTGGAGTTAATTGTGTCGACACTTGGAAAGGCTGTGTCGACACCAGAATAAACTATGTCGACATACAAAGAAGCATAGTCGACATCAACTGTGTCGACACATAGAGGCAGTGTCGACACACAGAGAATGTTTAGTCGACATCAACTGTGTCAACACAAAGAGGCAGTGTCGACACACAGAAGCTTAGTCGACATCAATTGTGTCGACACACAGAGGCAGTGTCGACACACAGAAGACCTTATCGACATCAACTGTGTCGACATGCAGGACTTGTGTCGACACATGGCAGAATTTCAACAAAGTAAATTTGTATGAAGAAAAGAAGTGACTGTGTCGACACCACAGAACTAGTGTCGACACAATCTACAGAAGCTGTGTCGAGAAGCAGTGTCAACACCAAGGAAGCTGTTTCGACACCACCAAGGCTTGTGTCGACACTTAGTCTACTTGTGTCGACACATGATGAAGTTCAGTATCGACATTTTACTGACAGAGATAGAGTTTCAAGAAGTGACTGGATGACTTGATAGCTGCCATTACCAACCGGTCTACTGCAACTGTCAGAGCTGTCAGAAGTTTGTTAGAAAGCGGATCAGCCGGTTACCATGGAGGAAGACTATATAAAGGCATTCTCCATCAACAGAAGAAAATAACCAATACAGGATAGAAGTTATTCTGATACAGAATACATAAAAACAAAAGAAGATTTTCGACAGAAGATCTAAGAAGAAGTTGAAGAGAGAGAGCTCCATCTATTAAAGTGAAGAGAGGGACTTATATCAACAAGTTCCTCAAGTGCAGATTCTGAACCAGTCTGCCAAGAAGGATTCAGATTGAGATCTGAATTTCAAGAAAGAAGCTGATTGAAGATCAACTTCAAAGGAGTTCAACCCTACTGAGTTCAGATTCAAGAAGCTTTGAAGAAAGCTAAGAGTGGTTGTTCTCTGCCATCAGATTCTTCCAAGAACTGATCAAGAAGCCATCCATCCTTCCTCTATCTATCAGGGTGGTGGTAAAATACATTGTTAAATCTATTTTTTGTAGGATCTATTTAAGATCTGTGTTGTAAGCCTGATTTATAAAGGCTGAGTTGCAGGAGATTTAGATCTCTAAGTGGTAGGACTTGTTGAAGGCTGATCTAAGGTTGTGAGCTTGAGTTGTAGGAGATTGTTATCTCTGAGTTGTAGGCCTTGTTGAAGGTTGAGGTAGGGCAGTTTGCTTGAGCTGTAGGAGTGTGGACTCACTCTAAGTTGTAGGAGCCTTGTTTGGGTTCTGAGCTGTAAGATCTGAGGATCTGAGGTGAAGAGAAGAAGTTATGCCGAATCTAGCACACTGCTAGATAGGCGAAGGGGGAAAGTGGATGTACCTAGACCTTGAGGAACCACGATAAAATCTGTGTGCAATCTGTGATTGTGTGATTCTGTGAATTATGTGATGTGTTATCTGTAGAATTAGCTGTTTCTGATTATTTAACTGAATATATATTCTGACTTAGAATAAAAAGGAATTACACCTATTCACCCCCCCCCCTCTAGGTGTTTAGGAACTAATTATTTCAAGTGGTATCAAAGCGAGGTTCCTCAAAGTTAGACTTAACAGTCTGAGTGAGATCTGAAAGGCAGAAATAAGTTCAAGAAAATGGGTTTAGGAGAAAACCATAAAGAACTTGGTTCAATGAAATTACCCATCTGCAGGAAAGAAATATTTGGAATATGGAAGGAAAGGGTCAGATTATTCATGGAGGCATCTGATCTCAGAATTTACATAACAGTTAAGGAAGGGTCATATGTTCCAATGAAGATTTCTGTTCTTGATGCCAATCAAAGGATTCCTAAGGATTTTTCTGAGATGACTAAAGATGAGACCATCTTGGCAACAATGGATAAAAGAGCACAAAATATTATAGTAGGTACCATTGATGATTCAACATTCCAGAATCTAATTCACTGCAAAACCTCCAAGGAGATGTGAGACACATTGATTGTCTACATGGAGGCTTCTGAAGAGATTAGGCAAGATAAAAAGTCTATGCTTAATCAAGAATATGAGAGTTTCAGACAAGCTCAGTCTGAAAGTATAACTGAATGTTATAAGAAGTTCTATAGGATTGTCAATGAACTAATGTCTTATGGAAGAATATTCAATACTTATGAGCTGAATGATGAATTCCTTAGGTCATTGACTAAGGATTGAGACACAAAGATCTGTGTCATAAGGGAAGTGGCCAGACTGGGTGAGATTTCTCCTCCAACACTGTTTGGAAAATTGCTGTCTTATGAGATGCAGCTATTAGCCAGAAAGGAGGAAGAGAAAAATACCAAGGGTGACTATTGAGAAAAGTTTGTGGTCTTCAAGGTAGAAGCCACAAGGAAGAATAGGAGAATGTCTCCATCATCTCCTAAGAATAATGCAGAAGTGTTTTCAGAAAATTCTAATAATCACAGTACAAATAGCAGTAATTCTGATGAAGACTTTGCAGCATTCACAAGGCAGTTCCAGAGGTTCTTAAAGAAGAAGCAGGGAAATCAAAGCCATCTACATCTTAGTCCAAGGATGACTATTATCAGAAGAGGAAATCATCCAGGAAGGACAGGAATGGGACAAAGCCTAGCAAGTCAAATACATCCAAGTTTATATGTTATTGCTGCAACAAAGCTGGTCATGTTATGGCTGACTGTCCAGACAAAAGGGAAGAGTCTGCTAATAGAAA
Source organism: Platanthera guangdongensis (assembly GCA_039583875.1). Lineage (NCBI taxonomy): Eukaryota > Viridiplantae > Streptophyta > Magnoliopsida > Asparagales > Orchidaceae > Platanthera > Platanthera guangdongensis. Next base: position 56,078,556 of record CM077160.1, on the reverse strand, counting down.
GAAGTATCAGCACAAGAGCAAGAAGGAGAAATCCTTGGTTGTTGAGAAAGAGAAAAGTTTGACAGATCAATCGACTTCAGAATCTGAATCTGAGGCTGAGGTATATATTGGTATGTTTGCAGGAGAAGAGGATGAGTTCATACAATTACTAGACTCTATCTATGAGCAGGAAGACCATCAGTGCAAAGGACTGATGGCTGTGTCTGCAGAAGACAAGTGTCAGGATCAGCCTGGCCCTAGTAAGGTAAATAGTGTATCTGTAGATTTTGATTACTTCACTGGGTCAGAATCAGATGCATCTTCATCAAGAGTTGAAGATGGGTCTGAATCTGAAGGAGATATTCATTGGCTGATAGATGAATATGGAGATTTATTGCAGGCACTTAAGAGAAGCAAAAACCTGGCCAAAAATCTGGCTAAGGAAATTACAGCTCTTAAGTTGGCTGCATCTGATTCAGAAAAGCTACTGGATCAAAAGATGAATGAGATGGTCAAATTGAAGAACATAACTATCATTCAAATGGGAACAATCACTTTCAAAAATGATCACATTAAAAGTCTGGAAAATAGACTTCAGAAAGAGAAGGAGATTGTGGATAGTTTCTCTAAGCCAAAGTCTATCCTACCCTCAATAGATGACTTTGTGTCACAAAAGGGTAAAGCAGGAATAGGCTTTAAGAGCACTTCATGGGCTGTACAGTCCAATAAGAAAGAAAAAGCCCCAACACAAAACAAAAGACCTGCTGCAAACAATTCAGCTAAGGTTGTACCTAAACAGATGTATAATAAGTTTGAGTGCTGGTGCTGTGGCAAGATAGGCCATTTTGCCTTACACTGTTGGCACAATTCCAGTGTCAAGGAGAATAGCAGTCTGCCTGTTCGAAGACCTGCAGGCAAATTTGTTATATTTCAGACTAACTTGAACCAAGGACCCAAAAGTTATTTGGGTTCTTAGGTTAAGTAATCTTTGTTGCAGGTGAGTCCAAGTTATCATGCCCCTATATGGTACTTGGATAGTGGATGTTCCAGGAACATGACTGGAACAAGGGGATTGCTGAAGGACTACTCACCTATGCTGAATGGGCCTAAAGTAATCTTTGGTGGTTCTGAAAAGGAAATCATCAAAGGTTTTGGTAACTTTTCTAACCACTCAATTACAATCACTCAAGTGGCCTATATAAAGGGTTTGAAACATAACCTAATTAGCATAAACCAGCTAAGTGATCTAGGATATGACATTTCATTTGTCAAGAATGGGTGTCTTATCAAGAGGTCAAGTGATCAAAAAGTCATATTGACTGGATATAAAAAAAGAAATGTGTATTGACTAGATTTTGTGTGTGAGAATAAGAATTCTCCTTTCTGTCTTGTGGCTGATGAGAAAGTCTCTCATTGTGTCAAATGGGACAAGAGGCTAGCTCATCTTAACTATAAGACAATTGGCCAACTCTTTAGTAAAGAGTTAGTGAGGAATGGTCCTCAAGTTAAGTGTTATAAGGATGGAATATGTTCAGCTTGTCAAAAAGGCAAGCAGACTAGATCCTCCTTTCATAGCCTTGAAACCAAGGATTCAGTGAGGTGCTTGTACCTCTTGCACATGGAATTATTTGTTTCTATGTCAGTTCAGAGCCTAGGTAGGAAGGTCTACACTTTTGTGGTTGTAGATGACTATTCTAGATTCTCATGGGTATTCTTTCTGAGACAGAAATCTGAAACCCCAAAGGTCTTGTACAATTTTGTCAAACAAATTCAGAATGAATTAGATAGTTCAGTGGTCAAAATCAGAAGTGACCATGGAACTGAATTCCAATCTGAAAGTATGACAAGGCTGTGTGAAGAATTTGGGATTCTTCAGGAATTCTCCTCACCTAGAACAACTCAGCAAAATGACATTGCTGAGAGAAAGAATATGACATTGATTGAGGCTGGAAGAACACTATTGAGTGATACTTCTCTCCCAGATTATTTTTGGGCTGAGGCAGTAAACACTACATTTCATGTGCTCAATAGGGCTTCCATCACAAAAAGCCACAAAAAGAAACCCTATGAGGTTGTGAAAGGCAGAAAACCAAACTTATCCTATTTTAGGATCTTTGGTTGCAAGTGCTATGTACTTAACAATGGCAAATCTCACCAAACTAAGTTTGCTGCCAAATCCCAAGATGAGTTATTTGTTGGGTACAACAATAATAGTAATGCTTATAGGGTTTACAATTTGGCTACTCAAGTTGTAGAAGTGTCAGTTCATGTCATCTTTGATGAAACTAGACTTATTAACTGTGAGTTGCCAAGTAGTTCTTGTAGCTCCACAGGTATACAGCAGAAGATGGACCAGCTTACCATCAGAGAAAATCCAACTGCAAAGCAGGATGTGGAAAATGGTAGTTGCTGTCCAGGGGGAGTACAAGACACTCAAGATGCTGATGAAGACCATGACGTGCAACATAATGAAGAGATTGGAGAAGGTCAAACTGCTGATAGATTACCTCCAGCAGTTAGACAATTGAAGGATCATCCTGCACACCAGATCATTGGTGATCCAAGACAAGGAGTACATACAAGGAGCAGGAACTTAAACACAGTTGTTTGCTCAAGCTTCTTATCTCAAGTGGAACCCAAGAGATTTGAAGAAGCAATACAAGACCCTCACTGGATTGATGCTATGCAGGAGGAATTAAATCAATTCAGAAGGTGCAAGGTCTGGGATTTGGTTCCAAAACTAAAGGGCCACAATGTCATAGGGACAAAGTGGATTTATACAAACAAGCTTGATGAGAGTGGGATCATAGTGAAGAACAAGGCAAGACTAGTTGCCAAAGGATACAAACAGGAGGAGGGCATAGACTTTGATTAGACTTTTGCTCCAGTGGGTAGGTTGGAAGCTATCAGGATATTCCTAGCCTATGCAACATATCAAGGCTTCAAAGTGTTCTAGATGGATGTTAAGTCTGCATTCTTAAATGGAGACTTAAAAGAGAAGGTCTATGTAGAGCAGCCCTCAGGTTTTGTTGATCCACTCAATCCTGCTTATGTTTATAGACTTAGGAAATCTTTGTATGGGTTAAAACAAGCTCCAAGGGCTTGGTATGAAACCCTGTCTACTTTCCTCATTGAGAACAAATTCTCAAGGGGGAAAATAGATAAGACTCTATTTCTTAGTGAATCCAAAGGAAAGTTAATCGTAGTCCAAATATATGTTGATGACATAATATTTGGTTCTACTGAGAATAACCTTTGTAGAAAGTTTGCAAAACTTATGCAAGGGAAATTTGAAATGAGCAGTATGGGAGAACTTAAGTTTTTCTTGGGTCTCCAAGTAAGACAGAATGATGATGGCCTGTCCATATCTCAGTCTAAGTTCACCCTGGAGTTAATTAAGAAGTATGGAATGGAGTCATCCACTACCATGAGAACTCCTATGGGAGCAAGTGTATCTCTTAGCAAAGATGATGCAGGGAAACCTGTAGATGAAACTTTGTGTTGGGTACATTGGTTCTAATGTACCTGATTTGAAGAAGCCTCACCCTACTCAATGATATACATCAAAATTTATTTGATGTATGTTGAGTTTACTTGTGCAGGTTAAGTATTTGCAGGGAAGATGAAAAGGTTTCTAAGTCCATGTGTCGACACCCAGAGGAAAAGTATCGACACTTAAGAAGACTTGTGTCGACACCCAGGCAAGCAGTGTCGATACTTGGAGTACTTGTGTCGACACCAGGGATGCAGAGTCGACACCAGACAAAAAGTGTCGACACAAGGAGCTGTGTCGACACTCAATGAAGAAAAGTGCAGTGAAGCAGTGTCGACACTTAGCAGTTGTGTCGACACTCAGTGAAACTGTGTCTACATCAGAAAGTGTCGACACTTGGAGGCTGAGTCGACACTCAGCAAAAGTCAGCAGAGTCTAAGTATAAGTGTCGACACCTAGAACAATATGTCGACACACAGCAGAAGAGTCAACACTTGAAGAAAGTGTCGACACAAGAAAGAATGTGTCGACACTCGGCAGAAGACTCAACACTTGAAGAAAGTGTCGACACAAGAAAGAATGTGTCGACACTCAGCTGAAGACTCAACACTTGAAGAAAGTGTCGACACAAGGAGCTGTGTCGACACTTAGCAAAGTTCAACAATATTCTAAGTACAAGTGTCGACACAAAGGAGAAGTGTCGACACTCAGCCAGAGTCTCAACAGAAGAAGAATGTGTCGACACAAGGAGCTGTGTCGACACTCAGCAAGTATCAACACAGAAGGCATGTGTCGACACCAAGAAGATGTGTCAACACTGACAAGTTCAACACATGAAGATGTGTCGACACAAAGGAGTTGTGTCGACACTTACAAGAATTCAGCAATATACTGAAGAACAAAGTGTTGTGTCGACACTCAATATCAGTGTCGACACATGAAGAAGAAGCTGTGTCGAGAAGTGCATTCTACAACACAAGGAGTTGTGTCGACACCTTGTAGGCTAGTGTCAACACTTAGTCAACTTGTGTCGACACTTAGTCTATAAGTGTCGACACTTAAAGACAGACAGTCTCGACACTTTCAGACAGTTACAGAATTTTCAAGAACTGATTGGATGACTTGACAGCTGCCATTCCAGCCGGTCTACTGCACCTGTCAGAGTTGTCAGAAATCAGTTATGAACCGGGCCAGCCGGTTACCATGAAGAAGGCCTATAAATAGGCTTATACTGTCTACAGAAAAATAAGATTAACAGTTCAAGTAATTGAAAAGAAAAGAAGATCTAGCTATTCATTGAAGAATCTAGTGAAGATTTAAGTAGTTGGAGAGAGAGAGCTCCATCCAAGAAGACAGCCGTTGGAACCAGGCTGAGAAGAAGGGTTCAGATTTTGTTCTGAATCTTAAGTAGCAGAGATCAAGGATCAACTGCAGAGGAGATCAATCTTATTGTGTTCTACATTCAAGAAGCTTTGAAGAAAGCCAAGTCAGGTTGATCTCAACTGAGTTCTTCCAAGAACTCATCAATAAACTCACAACTCTTCTCTCTTTTCTCTGAGTTGTAGAGGTTACATTTTATATTCATATTATCTTGTAGGATCCTTAGGGATCTGAGTTTGTAAGCCTGTAATTATAAAGGCTGAGTGTATGGTTGGTGCGCCTGAGTGTAGGAGATTTGTATCTCTGAGTGTAGGCATGTTGTGGCTGAGAGTAGGCCTTGGTAGCTGAGTGTAGGCTTTGTGAAGAAACTGAGTGTAGGCTTTGTGAAGAAGCTGAGTTGTAGGGCCTTGGGCCTGAGCTGTAGGAACTTGTTTTGAGGTTCTGAGTGTAAGATCTGAGGATCTGAGATAGTGGAGGAGTTTGGCCGAATCTAGTACACTGCTAGATAGGCGAAGGGGGAAAGTGGATGTACCCAAATCTTGGGGAACCACTATAAATCTGAGTGTCTACTGTGTGCTTGTGGAATTCTGTGATTGCTGATTGTGTGCTGTGATAAAGTAGATATAATTCTGTGTTATAATCTGAATTCTGCCTAAAAAGTTAAAAAGATTTAAGTCACCTATTCACCCCCCCCCCTCTAGGTGATTAGGTACAATATCTTTCAAGTGGTATCAAAGCCAAGTTACTCAAAAAGGGACATAACTGTCTGAGTAGATCCTGTTGGCAGACAGAATCAAGAAAATCAAGAACCATGGGTTCCACTGAGAATCATAGGGAATTGGGATCTATGAAGCTACCCATATGTAGAAAAGAGATCTTTGACATCTGGAAGGAAAGGGTGAGACTGTTTATGGAAGCCTCAGACCCTAGGATTTATATCACAGTGAAAGAAGGGCCATATGTGCCCATGAAGGTTTCAGTCTTAGATGCAAATCAGAGAACACCCAAAGATTTCTCTGAAATGACAAAGGATGAGATAGTTCTAGCCACAATGGACAAGAGGGCTCAGAACATCATTGTGAGTGCTATAGATGATGCTACCTTTCAGAATTTGATACACTGTAAGACATCTAAGGAGATGTGGGATACTCTTATTGTGTACATGGAGGGTTCTGAAGAAGTGAGGCAAGATAGAAAATCTTTGCTCAACCAAGAATATGAAAGTTTTAGACAAGGTAGATCTGATAGCATAACTGAATGCTATAAGAAGTTCTATAGGATTGTGAATGAGCTAATGTCCTATGGAAGAGAGTTCAGTAACTATGAGCTTAATGATAAGTTCTTAAGGTCCCTTACAAAAGATTGGGACACCAAGATCTGTGCCATTAGGGAAATGACAAAGTTAGCAGAAATTCCTCCAACAACACTGTTTGGAAAACTGCTGTCCTATGAAATGCAGTTGATGGTGAGGAAAGAAGAGGACAAATCTACAAGAAGTGAACATAAAGAAAGGACAGTGGCATTTAAAACAGAAGCCCCCAGAAAGTACAGAAGTAAGTCACCAACTCCACCACCAAAATTAGCTGAAACTGAGTCAGATGAGTCAGCAAGCAGAAAGTCTGAAAGCAGTGAAAGTGATGAGGACTTTGCTGCCTTCACAAGACATTTTCAGAAGTTCTTAAAGAAGAAACAGTGGAGTACAAGGCCATCTACTTCACAGGATAAAGAAGACTATTATCAGAATAAAAAGTCTACAAAGAAAGACAGGAAAAATACCAAGTCTAGCAAAGCAACTCTTTCAAAAATTGTATGCTATTGCTGTAATAGACAAGGACATGTTATTGCAGACTGTCCAGAGAAAAGGAAGGAGTCTAATGATAAGAAAAAGACTCCATTCAAGGGCAAGAAGGAAAAGTCTTTTGTTGCCAAAAAGGAAAAGAGCCTGTCAGACATTTCTTCATCAGAAACTGAGTCAGATGCTGAAGCATACATAGGACTATTTGCTGAGGAAGAAGAAGAAGAGTTCATCCAGATCATGAACTCAATATATGAACAAGAGGACAGTCAGTGCCAAGGAGTAATGGCATTGACAGAAAGTGACAAAATCCTGGAGCAGCCAGGACCTAGTAAGGTACAAAATTGTTCTTTCAGTTCAATTTCTTGTGCTAGTTCAGAATCAGATTCATCATCATCAAGTGATGAGAGTGCATCTGAGTCCGAAGAGGATATTCATCAATTGATAGATGAATATAAAGTTCTGTTGCAAGCATTTAAGAAATGCAAATCCTTGGCCAAGAGTCAAGCTAAGGAGATTGCAAGTCTCAAAATGGCTGCAACTGATTATGAGAAGTTGTTTGATCAAAAACTTAATGAGATAGCCAGACTGAAGCACATAACTGTGATTCAGATGGGGACTATAACATATAAGAATGATCAAATCAAGAGTCTGGAGATTAGTCTTCAGAAGGAGAGAGATTTAGTTGCTAGGTTTTCTAAACCTAAGTCAGTTCTACCTTTAATTGATGAATTTGTTCATTACAAAGGTAAAGCTGGACTGTGATTTACTAAACCTGCAAGGACTGTCAAGTACAAGTTCAAGGGCAAAGCCCCAACTCTCAACAAGCCAGCTGTTGATAAAACAACTAAGACTGTACCTAAGCAAAGGTACAATAGGTTTGAGTGTTGGTGCTGTGGTAAGGTATGGCAAACTTTACCATGGACTGTTGGCACAATGCTAGTGCCAAAGTGAGTAGCAAACTGCCTGTTGGAAAACTTGCAGGTAGCTTTGTTAGGAAGCAAACTAACCAGTACCAAGGACCCAAGAATTCTTTGGGTTCTAAGGTTCACTAATCTGTTTTGCAGGTGAGTCCAAGTGGCCTTGCCCCAATATGGTACTTGGACAGTGGATGTTCCAGACACATGATTGGAATAAGGGGATTGCTAAAGGACTACACACCTATAAAGGATGCTCCAAAAGTCACCTTTGGTGGTTCTGAAAAAGGGATCATCAAGGGTTTTGGTAATATTTCTAGCTCCCATATAACTATTACTCAAGTGGCTTATGTTAAAGGTTTGAAACATAACCTTATTAGTATAAGTCAATTGAGTGATGTAGGATATGACATCTCATTTGTCAAAGATGGTTGTCATATCAGGAGGTCAAATGATCAAGAGATCATTTTGACAGGTTATAGAAAAAGGAATGTCTATTGCCTAGACATTATGGTTGAGAACAATGGTTCTCCAGTGTGTCTTGTAGCTGATGAGAAAGTCTCTCATTGTGTCAAATGGCACAAGAGGCTAGCCCATCTAAATTACAAGACAATTGGCCAACTCTTTAGTAAAGAGTTAGTGCGGAATGGTCCTCAAGTTAAGTGTATTAAAGATGGAATTTGCTCAGGTTGTCAAAAGGGCAAGCAGACTAGATCCACCTTTAGTAGCATTGAAAACAAAGATGCTGTGAGGTGTTTATACCTCTTGCATATGGATCTCTTTGGTCCTATGCCAGTTCACAGCCTAGGTAGGAAGGTCTATACCTTTGTAGTTGTAGATGACTACTCAAGGTTTTCCTTGGTGTTCTTCCTTAGACAGAAATCTGAAACACCTAGTGTCTTCTATAGCTTTGTCAAACAAATTCAGAATGAACTAGCTAGTACAGTGGTCAAAATAAGAAGTGACCATGATACTGAATTTTAGTCTGATAGTATGGCAAAACTATGTGAAGAATTTGGGATATTTCAAGAGTTTTCTTCACCAAGAACACCTCAGCAAAATGGCATTGCTGAGAGGAAGAATAGAAACTTGATTGAGGCTGGTAGAACTCTATTAAGTGATACATCACTACCAGAATATTTTTGGGCTGAAGCAGTGAATACTGCATGCCATGTAATTAATAGGGCTACCATTACTAAAAGCCATAACAAGACCCCCTATGAGGTTGTGAAAGGCAGAAAACCAAACATATCCTACTTCAGGATCTTTGGTTGTAAGTGCTTTATACTTAACAATGGAAAGTCTTACTTGATTAAGTTTGTTGCCAAGTCCCAAGAGGGGATCTTTGTTGGGCACAACAACAATAGTAAGGCTTATAGAGTCTACAACTTGTCTACTCAAGTTGTAGAAGAGTCTGTACAAGTAGTATTTGATGAAACTAGACTTATTAACAATGAGTTGTCTAGTAGTATATGCAGCTCCACGGGTATAACAAAGAAGATGGACGAGCTCACTATAGAAGAAGAACCTACTACAAGACAACAAGTGGAAGATAGTGGCTGTTGTCCAGGGGGAGTACTACATGTACCTAATGCAGATGAAGTTCAAGGAGTGCAGCAAGATGAAGAAACTGAAGAAGTTCAACCTGAAGCCAGGATGCCTCCAGCCAATAGGCATCTAAGAGATCATCCAGCAGATCAAATAATTGGTGATCCAAGACAAGGGGTACAAACAAGGAGCAGAAATCTGAATGCAGTGCTCTTCTCCAGTTTTCTATCCCAAGTTGAACCAAAGAAGTTTGAAGAAGCCATCCTAGACCCTCATTGGATTGAGGCAATGCAAGAAGAGCTGAATCAGTTCAAGAGGTGCAAGGTCTGGGAACTTGTTCCTAAACCAAAAGACCACAACATAATTGGAACCAAGTGGATCTTTAGGAACAAGATGGATGAACATGGAGTCATCATTAAGAACAAAGCAAGATTGGTTGCTAAAGGATATAGGCAGGAAGAAGGTATTGACTTTGATCAAACCTTTGCTCCAGTAGCCAGAGTGGAAGCCATAAGGATGTTCCTGGCCTATGCAACCTTTCAAGGATTTAAAGTTTACCAAATGGATGTAAAGTCAGCCTTTCTGAATGGTAATCTAAAAGAAGAAGTCTATGTGGAACAACCATCAGGTTTTGTTGATTCAACTCAACCTAATCATGTCTATAGACTTAGGAAAGTATTATATGGCTTAACACAAGCCCCTAGGGCTTGGTATGAAACCCTGTCTAGTTTCCTCATTGAGAATAAGTTCACAAGGGGGAAAATAGACAAGACTCTATTCCTTAGGGAATCCAGAGGCAAAGTAAGACTAGTCCAAATATATGTATATGACATAATATTTGGGTCTACTGAAAGTAGTCTTTGCAAAAAGTTTGCAAAACTTATGCAAGGGCAGTTTGAGATGAGTAGTATGGGGGAACTTAAGTTCTTCTTGGGTCTCCAAGTTAGACAAACTGAGAATGGATTATCCATATGCCAGTCTAAGTTCACCCTAGAACTCATAAGGAAGTATGGTATGGATTCATCCAGTACCATGAAGACTCCTATGGGGTCAAGTCTGTCTCTTAGCAAAGATGATGCAGGGAAACCTGTAGATGAGACTTTGTATAGAGGGATAGATGGCTCCCTACTCTATTTGACTACAAGTAGACCAGATATCATGTATGCTACATGTGTCTGTGCTAGGTATCTAGCATGCCCTAAGGAGTCTCATTTGACAGCAGTCAAAAGGATACTGAGATATCTAAAGGGCACTCCTTATCTAGGCCTCTGGTACCCTAGGAATGGAGATTTTGAACTAACAGGTTATTCAGATGCAGACTTTGTAGGATGCAAAGAAGACAGAAAAAGCACAACTGGAACCTGTCAATTCCTAGGTGGAAGACTGATTTCATGGAGTAGCAAGAAGCAAACAAGTGTGGCTATCTCCACTGCAGAATCAGAATATGTGGCTGCAGGAAGTTGCTGTGCTCAACTTCTATGGATACAACATCAGCTTGAAGACTATGGAATTCAGGTAAGTAGAACTCCACTCTTTTGTGATTCTACAAGTGCAATATTAATTGCAAATAATCCTGTGTCCCATAGTAGAACTAAACATATTGAAATAAAATATCATTTTCTTAGAGAACATGTAGAAAAAGAAGATATTTTACTGGAATATGTTAGAACAAATAATCAACTAGCTGATATGTATACTAAGCCCTTAGAAGAAACTAAGTTCAATAGGTTTAAAATTGAACTAGGTATGATAAACTTAGAATAAGTTTATAGAAATGGCTAAGTAAAAAGGTGTCGACACACAGAGATATCTATGTCGACACAGACAAGTGGTGTCGACACTTCAGGGAAAAGGTGTCGACACATCTAGGAAGTTAGTGTCGACACTTCAGAAAATTTGTGTCGACACATCATAAGTAGGTGTAAACAACATCCAAGGTGGTGTCGACACTAAGAGTTTACTCAGAATTATCTAAGTAAAGTCTCGACTGAATGTCGAGATGAGTGGTGTCGACACATAATCAAGTGTCGACACATATATTCTGTTGACTGAACTTGTGTCGACACATAGGTGTCGAGACATTATAAGTCTATGTCGACACTTTTCAACAGTGTCGACACAATTTAAGTTAATTAACCCGTCTTTTCATCTTCAAACCTAGAAAGGTATAAATAGAATTTCTCCATTGTCTGTTGACACGCTCACTAAAGTTTCGAGACCAAACTTGTGTGTCGATACCTCTCTTCTCTCCAGTCAAATTCTTCAAACCCTAATGGCGCCAAAGCTCGAGGAGAATGTCAATGAAGGCTATGAACTGGTGCGCTAAGCGTTTGACGAAGCAGAACAGGAAATCAAGGATGTAGTAACCCTAGTTGTAGAGTCAGGGTTAGAATTTCTTGTTTCTGAGCTGACTAAGATCTGGAAGAAAGAAGTACTGGAATTCCTGAATGGAGCTAAAGTAGACGAATCTGGATTCAAGATCAAGTCCAAGGTACGTGGAGAAAAAGTGAAGGTCTCTCCAAAAAGTTTGAGAAAAGTCCTAAATTTACTAAGGACAAAAGAAGAGGATGAAGTAACTACTTCTAAGATCAGAGAAGCATTGACATGGTGTGGTCTGGATTCAAAACTGAAAATTGGATCTGTGTTCAATAGAAAGGGGATGAACAGCCAGGGTAAATTGCTATCAGAAATTGTTGGCAAAGTGATCTTAAGTAAGCCTGGAGGGCATGGCAGGGTATCTGCCCATATGTTCAATCTCATGACCAGGATAATCTTCAACCTAAAAACTGATTGGTCTGTAGTAATCTTTGAAAAGATCAAGGAGAGTATGAAGAAACCCAATTTGGGTAGAATAATAAGTTTATACCTAGCTGGTAGCATACCAGAGGTTATGGGTCAAGCTGCTGGCAGTAAAATCAATCATATGAGGAAAATGGACTTGAGGATATTCTCTAGATGGGACAGGGTTTTGTCTAAGGAGATGCCAACCCCTGAGGAAATAACTCCTGAGAAAGTAACACCTCTAAAGAAGAAGAAGAAAACTACCCCAGTGGATCAGGTTTCATCTAGCAGCTCTGGTAGTGAAGAGCAAGTTGACTTTACTCCAGAAGAGGATGTAGAAGAAAATGCTGTGAAGTCTCCAACTCAACAAGATACTGCAGTGAGACAGGGGGAGCTACCACCAGCTAGCCCCTTACACCAGGATTCAGTCCAGGGGGAGCCACTAGTAGTGGAAGAGCCAACTCCACTGGAAAGTGAGCAAGCTACAAACACAATTCTTGAGGTAATCACTGAGCTTAATGCTTTAGATTTCCTTATAGAGGATAATGTTTTGTCTGATTCCTTCAATAATGTTAATCAGCAAACTCAGCTTGATAGCCAACTCTCAGATATTGTCTTGAAGGACATATCTATTACAGTTCAAGTAGAATCTGATCCTGTGGTAGATGAGCCAAGAGTTTCTCCAACTCATTGTCCACAAGAATTTACTATGGAAGATCTCTTCCTCAATCTGGATCAAGCAGACCTTGAGAAGGACAGTGCTGCTGCTGAGGGGGAGAAGTCTCAAGTTGAGGGGGAGCAGATAATACTTGATGAAGAACCTGCAAGGCAAGAGCCTGAGAAGCCCCAAGCTATTGAGGAGCTACCAAAGGAGAGGGTAGAGATAACAAGTACATCAACATCTGAAGATGAGGAAGCTTCAAGGGCAAAGAAAAGGAAATTTCAAGTATTTAAAAGAAGGAGCCAGAGTTATAAGAAGGCATTGCAAACCATAGCACCACAGCCAGCACTACAGCCAACTCCAACTGTAGATTACAGTGCTTTGATGGTTGCTATGCAAATTAAGCTGGATGAGCACAGGCAAGCCATTGAGAAGTATGTGGATGAAGGGCAAAAATCAATACAATTTGATCTAGCACAGGATATTAAGTCTATAAGATTTGAAATGAATCTAAGTAAGAAGGAAATGACTGACTGCTTCCACAAAGGAGGGAATGCAGTGGTATACTTGGCTACCCATCAAGAAAAGATAAAAGCTCAAGTAGATGACATTGCACTGAAGCAAGGCTATATACTGGAAAATCAGATCAGGATGAATGATAATTTGACAGAATCTCACAATGCCATTATCACTGAGATGAAGAACATAGCTGCTGGACTGACTACTTCTAATGCTACTGCTAAGGCAGAGTTTCATAAGGCATTGCAAAAGAGTTTATCTGATGTTACTTCTGCAATTCAAGACTCCTAGAAGCTGATTACAGAAAATCTCCAAAGGTTAAAACCTTTCTTTAAAGATGGAGTAAACTATTTGGATGCTCAAGTAAGATTTCAAAAGGATGATCTAAGGGATCACATAGAAAGAGAAGTCATAAAGGGGGAGAGGGTGTTAGTCAAAGCCAGCTCTGATCATGCTAAGTGGATTTCTAATTCTATCAGAGCAACTCTTGGATATCCTCCTTTATGTGATGATGAAAATGTTGCAGAACCTGAGATACATCCTGCATATCTAGGAGGGGAGCAACCTGAAGTGGCTAAAGTCATCTACCCTCCTCCAGATTTTTATATGGTTCAAGCTGATATACAATCAATGTATAGCCCACCCGGGGGACAGCAAAATGTCATCATAGAGAAGGTGGTTCAGTCAGTATCTGAGGCTATGCAAGAAGCTTTACTGAAAGAGCAAGAGGCCAGACTGTCTAAGAAGAGGTTCAGAGAGCAAGCTGAATAAAGACCAGACTTGGAGCAGTGGAGTCCCACTTCAAGAAACATTATCTTAACTGCATGGAAAGCTACAAAAGATAATATTCAAGACAGAAATAAATGGTTTTCTGAATTGGAATGGAGAAAGCATGAGACAAGGCAAGAAGCCATAGTCCAATATAGAAGAAAGGCCAAGATGGGAAAGCTACCTCCTACTGCTCAGGAGCCTAGCAAGTACTTTACCAAGCCATATCATTATTTTGAGAGGCAAAAGATTAAAGCTGAAGAGCAAAAGAAAAAGGATCAAAAAGGGAAAAAACCTGCTGATACTGAATTTGCTGAAGCCCCTGTTCAAGCCGAAGTACAATCTGGAAAATGAACTGTGATTAAGGAGGCTGATCAGAATTAGAATTGATTTTTCTTGAGTTTACAGTTGTAATATTTTGATTGTTAAACACTTTGTAAACTTTTGAAAAATGAATATGATAAGATATTAGAACAATGTGTTATATGCTAAATCTATTTCATAATTGTTCTGTGATGATATCTGTGTATGCATGTTTGTTTAATACATGTTATGTTTGCCCTGTTATATAATCCGGCTTTACATCATTTTGTAATTTTATTACGAATGGTGTATATCATTGACTAAGGGTTATGACTTCTCCATGTTGAATTCTGTGAAGTGAAAGTGGGTGAATGGAAGGCTTGGGAAACCTATCCGCGCGGACTACGCGGACAGGGTTGGCGGACTACTAGGTCGGCAGGGATGTTGCAGGTGGTTTGCTCTGTGGCGGCCTGGGCGGTCTGTTCGCGCAGACTACGCGGACAGCAGCGGCGGTCTGACAGGCCAGTGTATGCTTAGCAGGCGGTTGACTCCCAGGAAGTAACCGGGAGGATAGAAATGTTATACGCGGAGTCCGGCATGAAGCAGACTGAAGAACTGGAGCTCGGCAGACCGGTTTGGCAGTTGCCTTAGTCTTGCTCTGGTGCAGCGGGAAGCCGCGGAGACCGCCGGTCAGCGCAGACAGAAACTGGAGGTCGCCCGGTATGGCGGGCTAGATCCAGTGTCCTCCAGTAAGTGCGGACTGGCCCATGCGGCCAGTAGACTGGACTTGGTGTGATCTGAACCAAGTCCAGGATGGCTCAGTCCGGGGAGATCGCGCAGTGGAGTGCGGGCTGGTTTCTCAGTCCGCCAAGCGTAGTAGAAGTGTTGTTGCCTTGATTGCTAGCTTGGGGAAATGCGGACTGGAAAATTGCTTGTGCAGGAGCGTGCGGACTGGAGCCAGAGTCCGCTGAGTCCGGTTTAGCCTTGTGACGAGGTTATGGACTCAGGAGTTGCGGACTGGAGTCTGCTGTTAGCAGACTGGATTGGCGTGTCCGCTAAGTCCGGAGGTGCCTTGACAATGAGGCAATGGACTTGGGATATGCGGACGGAAGCCGGGTGTCCGCTGAGTCCGGCAGGTGCCTTGATGGCGAGGTTGCGGGCTCGGGTTTTGCGGGCTGATGCCTTGTCCGCAGAATGGCGGACACGGCTGTTGTGGAGTCCGGCTGTGGTGGTCCTGGCTTGGTCTCTGGCGGCAAGGCGGGCTGGATATTGGAGTCCGGCCTTGGAGAAGCTGGGACGGACTGGCTATCTGCACAGGAGCGGCGAACTGGAATGTGTGTCCGCGGGCTGGCGGACACACTTGTTCTAGCTGCGGGATGTGGCGGTGATCCTATCGGCTAGGGCGGTGACCATACTCATCGTCGTGCCTATAAATAGTACCCGTGTCACATCAGGAGTAAGGGACCTAGACCGAAGTAAGTGAACAGTAATTGAGCTCGCGTAAGTTGCTGCGGTCTAGACTTTGTTCTCCGCGCGGATTGATAGTTGACCCGGTTGAGCTGTGCAGGTTGTGCGGATAGCGCTGGAAAGCCAGGACTTGGCTCTGATTGCGGTCAGGGACAATGCGGACTCTGCGGTTAAACAACAGGCGGTAAACAGCAGGTCGCGGACAGCGACCAGGCGATCTTCTCTTTGGCAACTTGGTTCGGGGTTCTGGAAGTCGCCTGCTTCAGGCGGACTGTTCCATTCGGTGACGCAGCTTGTGCGGTCTGGCGGCTAGGCGACCTCGCGGTCAGGCGGCTTGCAGATCGGCGGTGAAGAGCTAAGCATTGGAATAAGGGTGAGTCCGCGCGGCTTGGGTTGCGGTCTGGCGACCTGGCGGACTCCACAACAGTAGGTCGGCGGCTTGTTGATTGAGTCCGCGCGGCTTGTTTTGTGTTCTTGTCTTTGTAACCATCTCTGCTCTCCCGGTGTTGGGTTTTGGTGAAGCATGTCTCGCCATGTATGTCTCGCCTTGTAAAGAAGTTTGCTCTTGATCAATAAAGAAGCTTGTGCTGCATGTGTTGCTGGTTGTTACTGCTTTGTTGAGATAACCCCTGCTAACTCCACGATCCGGGAAAACTTTCAACATTATAAGTGGGCGTATTCTCCTTTGGTTTGTTGAGTTTTCAACAGGGTATCCAAGGGGGCGTCTGCGGTTTGTTGAATTTTAACATGATATCAGAGCCAGGTTGTTGGAGTGGTCAAGCAGTGCTCAATGGAAGTAGTTGCTCGTCTGAAGAGGAAACCAGTGGTAGAACCATGGCAGTGGAGGATGCAAGCTGTCTTGGAATTGATCTCCTTACAGAGACGAACTGTGAACGGTGGAAGTCCTGTATGAAGAGCTTTCTTCTTGGCGAAGACCTTTGGGAGGTTGTATGCGGAGCAGGAAGACAAGAGGATACTACTGGCAATGCTGAGGCGATGAGAGCTTGGAAGGAGGCAAATGCGAAAGCGGAGTCTATTCTCAAGCAGGTGATCTCATCGGAGCTCTTGGACCACATCAGTGGATGTCGGTCAGCTGCGGAGGTCTGGACTTCCCTTGATGGGTTGTTCAGGAAGAAGGTGAAGGTTGCTGCTGAAGATGGTCCCTCTACTTCGTATCAGGAAGAAAGGAGTGTTTCTCCTAGGCGTGATAGGAAGAGGAAGGAAGGACCAAGGTGCTATAAATGCAAGCAGCAAGGTCATCTTCGGAAGGAGTGCAAGGTTGTCTTGCTCTCGGCGAACATTGCTCAGGTAGGGAGGAAGGAGAAGAACGTGGTTGGGATATCAACTAGTTCTGGAGTTGATCGGAGGAATGCCAGTGATAGTGCAGCTATCTGACATGAAAGACTGGGGCATGTAGGGATGGACAAGCTGAAAGCAATGGCGGAAAGAAGACTCGTAAGAGGCTTGCCTAGATTGTCATCCTATGGCGATGGTCGGGGGTGTGAGGGATGTCAGGAAAGTGGAGCCTATCTCTTCATGGTTGACAAAGCACAATCCAGATGTAATGCACCATCGACGGTTGTCCATTGTGCTCTGGTGGGACCGACCGTCACGGCCAGTCTTGGAAGCAGCAGGTTCATGCTGATATTGGTTGATGACTATTCTAGGTATACTTGGGTATACTTTATGAAGAAGAAGTCCAACATGGTACGCTTGTTTGTGGAGTTCAAGAAGCTTGTGGAAGGCCAGCTTGGCCGGAGGATCAAGGTGTTGAGGACAAGTATCGGTGGTGAGTTTGGCTCAATCGAGTTCTCACGCTTTTGCAGGAAGCAAGGGATCCGGATGGAGCTTTCTTGTGGACATACTTCACAACAAGGTAGTATTGCAGCTTGGATGATCCGTTGGTTAACGGAGACCTGCAAGTGTTGGCTTCAGAGTAAAGGCGTTCCGAAGGCTCTTTGGGCGGAAGGAATAACTTGTGTTACTCATGTCATCAACCAGATGCCTCTTAGTCCGATCATAATGAAGACTCCTTATGAGCTGATGTTCTGAGTGAAGCCCTCAGTGAAGCACCTTCGGGTGTTTGGATCTACCTGCTATATACACTCTCCGGGTGCTCTCAAGACAAAGCTAGTCTTTGTTGGGTATGATGAGCAGAGAAGAAGATGGAGGTGTATGGATCCTGCGACGAAGAAACTCATAGTGTCGAGAGACATTGTTTTCGATGAGTTGACGCCGTATTGGGGTAGCTCTTATGTGGAGCTAGAGATAAGCAGGTCAGATGGTGGGCTGAAGGAGGCTGCTGCTAAGGAAGTGGAGTTGCCTGAGTCACCAGGTGCTCCAGGTTGTTCTAGCTCCGGGGCAAAGGCGTCAGAGTCGGGAAGAAGGGGGAGCGATGCTCCAGGATCTTCTGGCTCGAAGGCAGAGGCTTCCGGTTCAGGAAGCAAGGGGAGCGATGTTCCAGACAGTTCTTGTTCAAGAGGGGAGTCTTCTGGTTCAGGTAGCAGGGGGAGCATTGCTCCAGATGCTTTTGGTTCCAGTTAGGAGGCGTCTTGTTCAGGGAGCAAAGGGAGCATTGTTCCGGGTTTGCCCGGGAACGGAGCTGGTTCAATAGCAGCGGAGGTGGTTAGCCATGATCAGGTTCTTCGGAGATCGAAGAGGATCAGTAAGCAACCAGCTCGATATTGTGAAGGGAAAACGACGGACTTGGTCCCGTGTTTCCTTGTTAGCCCTCAGGTCGAGCAAGGTACTTCTGGCTGTGATGACCCCACTAGAATCAAGGAGGTGGTTGACACCAAGTCTGAAGAGGTGACTTCTCTCAGAGGCAACGAGGCTTGGACTTCAGTATCCAAGGAAGTTGGTGATACTCCTGTGATGCAAGATTGGAGGTTGAAGCTGAAGAAGGCAGAGGGAAGCATGACTCCTTTTTGGAGATGCTGGAGGGCTCCCTCATGGTCCATGATATGCGGGGCGAGGACTATGTCTTTGACATCTCTTCGTAGATGCTATCGGAAGGACCTGGTGCAAGGTTACGGGAGCTGCTGGAGTTATTCACCACTTCTCACTTCAAGGGGGAGTGTTGAATTCTGTGAAGTGAAAGTGGGTGAATGGAAGGCTTGGGAAACCTATCCGCGCGGACTACGCGGACAGGGTTGGCGGACTGCTAGGTCGGCAGGGATGTTGCAGGTGGTTTGCTCTGTGGCGGCCTGGGCGGTCTGTTCGCACGGACTACGCGGACAACAACGGCGGTCTGACAGGCCAGTGTATGCTCAGCAGGCGGTTGACTCCCAGGAAGTAACCGGGCGGATAGAAATGTTATCCGCGGAGTCCGGCATGAAGCGGACTGAAGAACTGGAGCTCGCAGACCGGTTTGGCAGTTGCCTTGGTCTTGCTCTGGTGCAGCGGGAAGCCGCGGAGACCGCCGGTCAGCGCGGACAGAAACTGGAGGTCGCCCGGTATGGCGGGCTAGATCCAGTGTCCGCCAGTAAGTGCGGACTGGCCCTTGCGGCCAGTGGACTGGACTTGGTGTGATCTGAACCAAGTCCAGGATGGCTCAGTCCGGGGAGATCGTGCAGTGGAGCGCGGGCTGGTTTCTCAGTCCGCCAAGCGTAGTAGAAGTGCTATTGCCTTGGTTGCTAGCTTGGGGAAATGCGGACTGGAGAATTGCTTGTGCAAGAGCGTGCGGACTGGAGCCAGAGTCCGCTGAGTCCGGTTTAGCCTTGTGACGAGGTTATGGACTCAGGAGTTGCGGACTGGAGTCTGCTGTTAGCAGACTGGATTGGCGTGTCCGCTAAGTCCGGAGGTGCCTTGGCAATGAGGCAATGGACTTGGGATATGCGGACGGAAGCCGGGTGTCCGCTGAGTCCGGTAGGTGCCTTGATGGCGAGGCTGCGGGCTCGGGTTTTGCGGGGTGATGCCTTGTCCGCAGAATGGCGGACACGTCTGTTGTGGAGTCCGGCTGTGGTGGTCCTGGCTTGGTCTCTGGCGGCAAGGCGGGCTGGATATTGGAGTCCGGCCTTAGAGAAGCTGGGGCGGACTGGCTATCTGCACAGGAGCGGCAAACTGGAATGTGTGTACGCGGGCTGGCGGACACACTTGTTCTAGCTGCGGGATGTGGCGGTGATCCTATCGGCTAGGGCGGTGACCATACTCATCATCGTGCCTATAAATAGGACCCATGTCACATCAGGAGTAAGGGACCTAGACCGAAGTAAGTGAACAGTAATTGAGCTCGCGTAAGTTGCTGCGGTCTAGACTTTGTTGTCCGCGCGGATTGATAGTTGACCCGATTGAGCTGTGCAGGTTGTGCGGATAGCGCTGGAAAGCCAGGACTTGGCTCTGATTGCGGTCAGGGACAGTGCGGACTCTGCGGTTAAACAACAGGCGGTAAACAGCAGGTCGCGGACAGCGACCAGGCAATCTTCTCTTTGGCAACTTGGTTCGGGGTTCTGGAAGTCGCCTGCTTCAGGCGGACTGTTCCATTCGGTGACGCAGCTTGTACGGTCTGGCGGCTAGGCGACCTCGCGGTCAGGCGGCCTGCAGATCGGCGGTGAAGAGCTAAGCATTGGAATAAGGGTGAGTCCGCGCGGCTTGGGTTGCAGTCTGGCGACCTGGCGGACTCCACAACAGTAGGTCGGCGGCTTGTTGATTGAGTCCGCGCGGCTTGTTTTGTGTTCTTGTCTTTGTAACCGTCTTGCTCTCCCGGTGTTGGGTTTTGGTGAAGCATGTCTCGCCATGTATGTCTCACCTTGTAAAGAAGTTTGCTCTTGATCAATAAAGAAGCTTGTGCTGCATGTGTTGCTGGTTGTTACTGCTTTGTTGAGATAACCCCTGCTAACTCCACGATCCGGGAAAACTTTCAACATTATAAGTGGGCGTATTCTCCTTCGGTTTTTGAGTTTTCAACAGGGTATCCAAGGGGGCGTCTGCGGTTTGTTGAATTTTAACACTCCAAATAGGGGGAGATTGTTGGGTACATTGGTTCTAATGTACCTGATTTGAAGAAGCCTCACCCTACTCAATGATATACATCAAAATGTATTTGATGTATGTTGAGTTTACTTGTGCAGGTTAAGTATTTGCAAGGAAGATGAAAAAGTTTATAAGTCCATGTGTCGACACCCAGAGGGAAAATGTCGACACTTAAGAAGACTTGTGTCGACACCCAGGCAAGCAGTGTCGACACTTGGAGTACTTATGTCGACACCAGGGATGCAGAGTCGACACCAGACAGAAAGTGTCGACACTCAATGAAGAAAACTGCAGTGAAGCAGTGTCGACACTTAGCAGTTGTGTCTACACCCAGTGAAACTGTGTCTACATCAGAAAGTGTCGACACTTGGAGGCTGTGTCGACACTTAGCAAAAGTCAGCAGAGTCTAAGTATAAGTGTCGACACCCAGAACAATGTGTCGACACACAGCAGAAGAGTCAACACTTGAAGAAAGTGTCGAAACAAGAAAGAATGTGTCGACACTCGGCAGAAGACTCAACACTTGAAGAAAGTGTCGACACAAGAAAGAATGTGTCGACACTCAGCTGAAGACTCAACACTTGAAAAAAGTGTCGACACAATGAGCTGTGTCGGCACTTAGCAAAGTTCAACAATATTCTAAGTACAAGTATCGACACAAAGGAGAAGTGTCGACACTCAGCCAGAGTCTCAACAGAAGAAGAATGTGTCGACACAAGGAGCTGTGTCGACACTCAGCAAGTATCAACACAGAAGGCATGTGTCGACACCAAGAAGATGTGTCGACACTGACAAGTTCAACACATGAAGATGTGTCGACACAAAGGAGTTGTGCCGACACTTACAAGAATTCAGCAATATACTGAAGAACAAAGTGTTGTGTCGACACTCAATATCAGTGTCGACACATGAAGAAGAAGCTATGTCGAGAAGTGCATTCTACAACACAAGTAGTTGTGTTGACACCTTGTAAGCTAGTGTCGACACTTAGTCAACTTGTGTCGACACTTAGTCTACAAGTGTCGACACTTAAAGACAGACAGTCTCGACACTTTCAAACAGTTACAGAATTTTCAAGAACTGACTGGATGACTTGACAGCTGCCATTCCAGCCAGTCTACTGCACCTATCAGAGTTGTTAGAAATCAGTTATGAACCGGGCCAGCCGGTTACCATGAAGAAGGCCTATAAATAGGCTTATATTGTCTACAGAAAAATAAGATTAACAGTTCAAGTAATTGAAAAGAAAAGAATATCTAGCTATTCATTGAAGAATCTAGTGAAGATCTAAGTAGTTGGAGAGAGAGAGCTCCATCCAAGAAGACAGCCGTTGGAACCAGGCTGAGAAGAAGGGTTCAGATTTTGTTCTGAATCTTAAGTAGCAGAGATCAAGGATCAACTACAGAGGAGATCAATCTTATTGTGTTCTATATTCAAGAAGCTTTGAAGAAAGCCAAGTCAGTTTGATCTCAACTGAGTTCTTCCAAGAACTCATCAAGAAACTCACAACTCTTCTCTCTTTTCTCTGAGTTGTAGAGGTTACATTTTGTATTCATATTATCTTGTAGGATCCTTAGGGATCTGAGTTTGTAAGCCTGTAATTATAAAGGCTGAGTGTAGGGCTGGTGTGCCTGAGTGTAGGAGATTTGTATGTCTGAGTGTAGGCCTGTTGTGGCTGAGAGTAGGCCTTGGTGGCTGAGTGTAGGCTTTGTGAAGAAGCTGAGTGTAGGCTTTGTGAAGAAGCTGAGTTGTAGGGCCTTGGGCCTGAGCTGTAGGAACCTGTTTTGAGGTTCTGAGTGTAAGATCTGAGGATCAGAGATAGTGGAGGAGTTTGGCCGAATCTAGTACACTGCTAGATAGCCGAAGGGGGAAAGTGGATGTACCCAAATCTTGGGGAACCACTATAAATCTGAGTGTCTACTGTGTGCTTGTGGAATTCTGTGATTGCTGATTGTGTGTTGTGATAAAGTAGATATAATTCTGTGTTATAATCTGAATTCTGCCTAAAAAGTTAAAAAGATTTAAGTCACCTATTCACCCCCCCTCTAGGTGATTAGGTACAATATCTTTCACTTTATATAGAGAAATAGTTGGCTCCCTCCTATATCTGACTGCTAGTAGACCAGATATCATGTATGTTACATGTGTCTATGCTAGGTACCAATCCTACCCTAAATAATCTCATCTTATTGCAGTCAAAAGGATTTTGAGATATCTTAAGGGCACCCCTAATCTAGACCTTTGGTATCCTAGGAATAGAGATTTTTTACTAATGGGCTATTCAGATGAAGACTTTGCAGGTTGCAAAGTAGATAGGAAAAGCACAACAGGCACCTGTCAATTTCTAGGAGGAAGATTGGTGTCTTGGAGCTGTAAGAAGCAGACCAGTGTGGTAATTTCCACAGCTGAGTCTGAGTATGTTTCTCTTGGAAGTTGTTGTGCACAACTATTGTGGATACAACATCAATTAGAAGATTATGGTATTCAGGTAAGTAGAACTCCATTGTTATATGATTCTACTAGTGTTATTTCTATTGCTCATAATCGTGTTTCTCATAGTAGAACAAAACATATAGAAATAAGATACCATTTTCTTAGAGACCATGTAGAGAAAGAAGATATCTCTTTAGAATTTGTTAGTACTGATTTACAACTAGCTGATATGTTTACTAAGCCTTTAGATGAAACTAAATTCAACAATTTCAAAATTGAAATAGGTATGTTGAACATAAGTTAGTTTAGCAAATTTGGCTAAGTAAAATTGTGTCGACATCAGAAGTTGTCTGTGTCGACACATATTAGTTGGTGTCGACATTCCAGAGAAGTGGTGTCGACACATAGTAGTTGGTGTCGACATTTTAGGAAAGTGGTGTCGACACATTTAGAGAATTGGTGTCGACACTTAGAGTAAACACACAGATTTCGTCGAGCGCAGAATTGATACATATCGTCGAGCGCAGATTCATCGACCTCAGATCGTCAAACTCGACAAAGACAAATAGAATTGATGTCGAGACATTAAAGTCTATGTCGACACTTTTCAACAGTGTCAACACATTTAGAGAATGTTGACGCGACATTTGTCCTTCATTACTTAGAAAGGTATAAATAGGTCAACAACATATTCTGTCGACACACTCTCTATATTTTCGATACCAAAACCCTGTGTCGACAACTTCTCTCTTCTCAATCCAAGTTTTCACTCAACCCTAATGGTGCCAAAGCTATAAGATAGTGTCAATGAAGGTTATGAGCTGGTACGCAACTCCTTTGATAATGCATAACCTGAAATTAAATCAGTAGTAACCCTAATTGCTGAAAATGGGTTGGAATTTCTGGTATCTGAACCAACAAAGATATGTAAGAAAGAAATTCTGGAATTCTATGGCGCATCTACTTTGGATTCTACTAGACTTAAAATCAAGTCTACAGTTCAGGGAACTAAGGTTAAACTTACCTTGAAGAGCTTGAGGAAAACTCTTCAACTTCCAAGAACTCAAGAAGAAGAAGAAGTACCTTCATCAAAGACTAGGGAAGCACTTCAATGGTGTGGATTGGATCTCACCTTGAAGATTGGATCAGCAATGAACAGAAAAGCAATGAATCTACAAGGCAAATTTCTTTCAGAAGTGGTTGGCAAAGTCATTCTCTGCAAGCCAGGGGGCATGATAGGATTTCAGCCTATATGTTCAGCCTGATGACCAGGATCATCTACAGACTAAACACAGATTGGTCAGTAGTAATATTTTAAAAGGTTAAGGAAAGTATTAAAAAACCAAATCTGGGAAGAATTATGAGTCTGTACCTGGCTAGAACAATTCCTGATGTAATGGAACAAACTGCTGGTTCAAAAATCAACCATATGAGAAGAATGGGCATAAGGATTATCTCCAGATGGGATAGGGTCCTAACTAAGGATATGCATGATGAAGAAAGACAAGAGATTCCTGAAAACTCTCCTGCACAAGATATTGGAGGTAGTGTTCAAGTGCAGGGGGATCCTCATCTTGAGGAAGAGCCAACCCACTTGGAAAGTGAAATGGCTACACAGACTAT
This sequence comes from Platanthera guangdongensis, assembly GCA_039583875.1. NCBI lineage: Eukaryota > Viridiplantae > Streptophyta > Magnoliopsida > Asparagales > Orchidaceae > Platanthera > Platanthera guangdongensis. The sequence continues at coordinate 56,053,918 of CM077160.1, read as the reverse complement.
ACTTGATGTAATTCAAGAAATTAATCAATCAATTTTTATTAATAAAGATGAAACACTAACTGTGACTTTGGATGATGTTGACCAGAACACACAACTATACAGTCAAGCACAAGATGTTATCATGGAGGATACATCTGCTGCTGTTAATGCTCCTGAGTTGGTGGTGCCTCAAGTCCCTACTCACCAAGTGTTTACCCTTGAGGAGTTCTTTCCAGATATAGTACAAGCAAAAACTGAGGGGGAGCAACCTGAATTTGAGGGTGAGAAAGCAGACTTTGAGGGGGAGCAAGTTAACATTGAGGAGGAGCAAGTAAGTACTGTGGGGGAGAAGCAAGGGACTCAGGGGGAGCTACCTAGGACTGCACAAGAATTACCTCCTAGTCCTAAAGAAAGAGTTGATATTGCCAGTACCTCAGCTTCAGAAGATGAAGCAGAAATTCAAGCCAAAAAGAGGAAGCTAATGGTTTTCAAAAGGAGAAGCCAAAACTATAAGAGGGCATTACAAACTGCTCCACAATCTGCCCCAGCCACTGATTATAGTTCCTTGTTGATATCTTTACAAGTAAAGTTGGATGAACAAACGATTGCCATGGAGAAATATATGGATGAAACTCACAAAGATCTACAATTCTCCTTGGCTCAGGATATAAAATTAATAAGATTTGAAGTTAATCAAAACAAGAAGGAAATGATAGATTGTTTTCACAAAGGTGGCAATGCTGTGGTTTTCCTAGCAACACATCAAGAAAAAATAAAGAATCAAGTTGATGATATAGCTCTTAAGCAAGGCTATGTCCTAGAGAATCAACTTAGAATGAATGATAATCTGATAGAATCACATAATGTGATTGTTACAGAAATGAAGAATATTGCTACTGCCCAGACTGAAGCAAGGGCTAAAGCCCAGGCAGATTTTGATTAGCAATTACAGGAAGGCCTAGCTGCTGTACAAATAGCTATTGGGCAATCTCAAAAGATTATTTCTGCACAGCTACTGAAGTTAAAATCATTCTATAAGGATGGTGTTAATGATCTTGATGAACAAATCAGATTTCAGAAAGATGACCTCAGGGATCATATTGCAAGAGAAGTCATAAATGGGGAGAGAGTGTTAGTCAAAGCTGGCTCAGATCATTCTAAATGGATATCTAATAGCATCAAATCCACACTTGGATATCCACCCCTCTGTGATGATGATAATGTGGCTGAGTTAGGTATACACCCTGCTTCTTTTGGAGGTGACCAACCTAAAGTTGCTCAGATTATTTACCCTCCAGCAGATTTTGAAATGATTCACCAAGAAGTACAGTCAATGTACATCCCTCCAGAGGGTAATAAACATGTTATCATTGAGAAATTTGAAATGTCAGAAGCAGCTGTGAATAAAGAGCAAGAAGCTCAACTGTCAAAGAAGAGATTTAGAGAATAGGCTGAGTTAAAGCCTGATTTTGAGCATTGGAGTCCTACTTCTAGGAATATTATCCTGACTGCCTGGAAAGCTGTAAAGGACCAAACCCATGACAGGGGCAAATGGTACATAGAACAAGAATGGCAAAAGCATGAAGCTAGACAAGAAGATATTCTGCAATATAGAAGAAAGGCAAAGACTGGGAAGTTACCTCCTAATGCTCAGGAGCCTAACAAATATTTCCCTAAGCCTTTTCATTATTTTGAAAGAAAAAGAATAAGAGCTGAAGAACAAAAGAAGAAGGATCTGAAGGGAAAGAAGCCAGCTGAAGATACAAATGCTCCTGTACAAGCCAAGATCCAATCACGCAAAGGAATAGTCATCAAGTAGCCTGAGCAGCCTTAGGATAGATTTACTAGATTTTTCAACTTTGTAAATTTTAGTGTTAAAAATCTATGTAAACTATTGCTAAAGAAACTTTTAAAAGTTGAAACAAAACAATGATTGATGCTCATTGTGTTAGCATTATTATTCTGTGATGACTTTTTTAATATATGTTTTGTTTAGAAGTTACCCTGTCATATAATGTTTTGTACATCATAATATGTGTTTGTTATGAATGGTGTATATCATTGACTAAGGGTTATGACTTCTCCAAATATGGGGAGATTGTTGGGTACATTGGAAAATGTGTACGTGATTTGAAGAAGCCTCACCTTACTCAATGATATGCATCAAGGTGTATTTGATGTTGTTTTGAGTTTATATGTGCAAGTTAAGAAAATGCAAGATTGCAGGAAAACTTTTCTAAGTCCATATGTCGACACCAGAGGAAGCAGTGTCGACACTTATGAAGGCTTGTGTCGACACTGGAGAAAAGTTGTGTCGACACTTTGAGTTAATTGTGTCGACACTTGGAAAGGCTGTGTCGATACCAGAAGAAACTGTGTCGACATACAGAAGCAGTGTCGACACACAAAGAAGCAAAGTCGACATCAACTGTGTCGACACATAGAGGCAGTGTCAACACACAGCGAAAGTTTAGTCGACATCAACTGTGTCGACACACAGAAGCTTAGTCGACATCAATTGCGTCGACACACAGAGACAGTGTCGACACACAGAAGACCTTGTCGACATCAACTGTGTCGATACGCAGGACTTGTGTTGACACATGGCAGAATTTCAACAAAGTAAATTTGTATGAAGAAAAGAAGTGACTGTGTCGACACCACAGAACTAGTGTCGACACAATCTACAGAAGCTGTGTCGAGAAGCAGTGTCAACACCAAGGAAGCTGTGTCGACACCACCAAGGCTTGTGTCGACACTTAGTCTACTTGTGTCGACACATGATGATGTTCAGTCTCGACATTTTACTGACAGAGATAGAGTTTCAAGAAGTGACTGGATGACTTGACAACTGTCATTACCAATCGATCTACTGCAACTGTCAGTGCTGTCAGATGTTTGTTAGAAACGGGATCAGCTAATTACCATGGACGAAGACTATATAAAGGCATTCTCCATCAACAGAAGAAAATAACCAATACAGTATAGAAGTTATTCTGATACATAATACATAAAAATAAAAGAAGATTTTCGACAGAAGATCTAAGAAGAAGTTGGAGAGAGAGAGCTCCATCTATTAAAGTGAAGAAAGGGACTTATATCAACAAGTTCCTCAAGTGCAGATTCTGAACTAGTCTGCCAAGAAGGATTCAGATTGAGATCTGAATTTCAAAAAAGAAGCTGATTGAAGATCAACTTCAAAGGAGTTCAACCCTACTGAGTTCAGATTCAAGAAGCTTTGAAGAAAGCTAAGAGTGGTTGTTGTCTGCCATCAGATTCTTCCAAGAACTGATCAAGAAGCCATCCATCCTTTCTCTCTCTATCAGGGTGGTGGTAAAATACATTGTTAAATCTATTTTCTGTAGGATCTGTTTAAGATCTGTGCTGTAAGCCTGATTTATAAAGGCTGAGTTGTAGGAGATTTAGATCTCTGAGTGGTAGGCCTTGTTGAAGGCTGAGGTAGGGCTGTGAGTCTGAGTTGTAGGAGATTGTTATCTCTGAGTTGTAGGCCTTGTTGAAGGCTGAGGTAGGGCAGTTTGCCTGAGCTGTAGGAGTGTGAACTCACTCTGAGTTGTAGGAGCCTTGTTTGGGTTCTGAGCTGTATGATCTGAGGATCTGAGGTGAAGAGAAGAAGTTAGGCTGAATCAAGCACGCTGCTAGATAGGCAAAGGGGGAAAGTGGATGTATGCAGACCTTGGGAACCACTATAAAATCTGTGTGCAATCTGTGATTCTGTGATTCTGTGAATTCTGTACTGTGTTAGCTGTAGAATTAACTGTTTCTGATTAATTAACTGAATAGATATTCTACCTTAGAAGAAAAAGGAATTACACCTATTCACCCCCTCTAGGTGTTTAGGAACTAATTCTTTCAATATTTATAGCTCCTAGCTCATTTACTATGTTTGCGGTCAAGCGATTAACTAGTACATTTTCGAAATTCCTCAGAATTTAAAAATACGCAGGGATCATGTTAACCCGGATTGACCGCACCCCTGGATTTTCTCAAGTCTCGATGACAAGGCCTTATCTAGCTACTCGCCTTCACAGGCACAACCCATTCAGACACGCCTGTGTCTAGCTCTCGAGACCCACTCAAGACCTACTCGAGACCAACCCTCACGATCCACTCGAGTATATAGAGTAGAACACGCCCTGTGAAACGCCCATGTGTAACACTCCAAATTAATTTTGGTTTTAGTTTGGGTGACACGGCCTGGGACACAGGCGTGTCCCAGGGCGTGTCGTGCTTGGGTTGAGCTGTTGGGTGTGTGGTCGACGAATTTTAGTCGACGTTCGTCAAGTGCAGAGAACACAGCCTATGACACGGGCATGTCACAGGGCGTGTCAGTTACACGGGTCAGCCGTGAATGCGTGTACCTGAGGGCACAGGTGTGTACAGGTGCACACGGCCTGGGACACGACCGTGTCCCAGGGCCGTGTGAATCTCGGGTGAAATTGAGATGGTGCTGAGTAAAGTACATGGGTGGTCAACACGGGCGTGTCAGGCATGACACGGGTGCGTAGGATGTGACACGGGCGTGTCACACGGTTGTGTACTGGCTAGAGTTGAGTAGGTTGACTGCCTCTTAAGTGACACGGCCTGTGATACGGGCTCATAGGGCGTGTCAGGCCGTGTTCAGGCTTTTCTGGAAAATTCTGAGCCGTTCGATTCCGTAATCTTGGATCCAGTGGTTCAGCCTCCTTCCATGTGGAGTAAGGCCGAGGGAAAGGGGATAAAAGCCCTCCTCTTCATCTTCTCCTTCTTCTTCTCATTCCAAGAGAGAGAGAAAGAGAAAGGGAGAGCAAGGGAAGGAAAGGAGGGGGAAAGCCAGCTGCTGGAGGAGCTGCGGAGTGCAGAGCGAAGATCCGAGAGCGGATTTGTGAATGCAAAGCCGAGGCATTGACTTCCATCCGGCTACTTCATGGCGCCGAAGTGATCTTCGAGGGTAACGATCTCCTTCTTGGACATCGAAGTCCTTTCTTTATGCATATGCGTGGAATCCTCCACCAAGAGGTGGATCTCGTAAGCAATTCCGTGGTTGTGTCTGCATCTAGAGCCGAAATTGTGAAGTACAGCATAGGCATACTATGTGAAGCCCATCTGGACCGTTAGTCTGGATTGGTGATGATCATGGGTAAACCGGAGAAAACTCAATGGATTTGATTATATGGAATATATGCTTTTTGTATTGGATGAATGAATGCTATGTGATGATGGTTATGGAAGTAGGGAGGCTTTGGTTAAGCTCCTGGTTATGTTGAGAGATCAATGTTTAGCATGTCTGGGGGAAATGCGAGATGAACCTGGCTTGTTACACTACATGATGTGGGTTGATCTGTATTAGTGAGGATCGATGGGTGGCAATGTTAGGGAGGAAGTGAGGTGGACCCTACTTGTTGCACCACATAGTGTGGGTCGATCAGATATAGGTGAGGGGTCTATGGGTGGTAATGCCAGGGGAGAATCGATAGACCTGGCTGCCACACCACATGGTGTGGGTCGATCTGCTCTGGTTGTGTTTGTGGATGCTGTGAGGTAGTAACTCTAAGTGGTGGGGACGGGATGTCGCCAGCGTGGGACTGGTGCACTAGGATCGAACCGCCCAACCAACAAGTGAAGAACCTCTAATTGGCGGTGTACGATTTGGATATCCAGTACGCCAATAAGGTGCCCTGAGTGCACGAAGCATCTGGTGGATACCGACATTTGTGATATGAATGTGGTTTATAGATTGATAGCAATTATGATATGACAATGCATACAGGGAAGGAACCACTGCCCCGGGTAAGGGGTAGGGTCGTTATAAGTGGTCAGCTGAAACTGACCGTTACTTTGTTTGCTCTCCTTAGTGGAAATGTGTTTGCAGGTGTTGTTGCTTGATATGAAATGAGCGGACTGGAGGCTTGCTGCCAAAGGCCCTTGAAGGTCGTGCGAAGCGTGGTTGGATTTCATGTGTTGCCGGCCTACGTGCTGATGTATGAAAATGTATTTGTGTAAAGAGAAACTTGTAAGGCTGTAAGGCTATGGGTGTGTGAGTTGTATACATTCCTGGTTTGTATATATAAATTTGGAGTTTATATAGTAGTGGACATTCTTTGAGTTGAGTTCATGTTAACGTAAAATGCTGCGCTAGAATGTATTGAGTTAGGGTGCGAGTAGATTTTGATTTCCACAAGTAATTCCGTCGCCTGTCTGTAACATATGGCGTAGGGCCCCTGTCGGACCCAGCGTTATATGACACATGACTCGTGGGGGAGTTACAAAGTGGTATCAGAGCCAGTTTGAGATTGTTTGGGAGGAGAGAACATAATTTAACTCACAAATGTCCACTAAGAATGTATTTCATGCACGTAAGAGGCATGAGTGTGTAGTAAATGTATAATTCTCATTATGACATGGATGAGTACTGGTGTTTGTACATTGCTAGGTGGAGAGGAGTTGTGCTGGGCAGCCGGAGCCCTAGCAATCCGATGAGAGTGTAGCACAAGTTACAGTGCCTACACCTCCCTCGGCGGAGACCATACGGATGGTGACGGAGATGGTGCTTGCGGTGTTACAGGCACAACCTACGGGGCAGGCAAGCCATGCAAGAGTCCCAGTATACGCTGGTGCAAGGCAAGAGCGTGTTGCAGTTGTGACGGAAGATCAAGCAACAAATGAGGCATTAGAAAGCTTTATGAAGTTTCCTCCACCTTCGTTTGGTGGGGCGAGTTCCCAAACGCATGCGGAAGATTGGTTGGCTCGAGTAAAGAGAATCCTGACTGCCATCAGGACGGTGGAGGAGCAGAAAGTGACGTTAGCCACTTTTCTATTAGAAGGAGACGCGAGATTATGGTGGGATGAGATGGAGGTGCATCATTTGGCATGTCGAGGCTTAACGGAGGTTTCAATGGATGAATTCTCCCGATTGTTTCTTGCCAAATATTTGCCTGTGTCGCAGCGAATTGCAATGGAGAATGAGTTTCAAAGCCTGGTGCAGTGTGAGGCAGATATTGATACGTATCTGCATGAGTTTACCCGACTGGGGCGCTATGCTGGGTCTACGTTTGCTGAAGAGGCGCGAAAGACGAATCGATTTTATGAGGGACTATGGGATGAATTGAGGCTAGTACTGCCGAGTTCAGTGAACCAAGGCTTCCAAGCATTGGTTGATACAGCCCGTGCTTTGAAGAAAGACTTGAAACGAGTACAAGAAAAGAAGATACTGGTAGTGGAGAAGCCAGAGTTCAAACTACAACAATCGGAGCAGTCGGAGTTCAGAAGGCGAGAGAAGAAAAAGTTTAGGCCTGCTAAATCATCTCCGTCGACTGTTTCTTCGGGGGCGACTTATGGGCTAGGACGTGTTGATACACGTATATGTTATAACTACGGGAAGCATGGACACATCGCCCATTTTTGCTGGAATGCCCCGTCAGCGAGTGAGAAAAAGATAGGTGTGTCGTATGAAGAAAAGGGTAAAGCAGTGGCCGAGTCATCTGCATCTCGGACGTAACCTCGATTGCATAATATGGAAGTGCAAGAGCCGCAAAGCTCAATTGTTGACATTCATCCTAGAGTGTTTAATTTGGCTTTGACACGAGAAATGCAAAATCGGGAGGCTGAGCGGAAGTAAGAATCATGACATGTATCACTTTGGGAATATGAATAATGTGGCTGAATGCAATGGTTGTCTATATTATATGTCATGTTACATGTTAAAATGTTGGTGCACACTTGTGATATGGAAGTGATCACTCGATTGTAACATAGCTCAATGATATGTTTGTTTTTCGATCACTTGATAAATTTTGTGGCTTCATGTGCACAGATGGATGCTAGGGATATATGTATGTGTTGTATGTATTGTTTAGTAGGTGCGATGCTTCGGGGTGAGACAAGCCATGACCTCTGAGCTCAAACCCGGCTCGTGTATTCGAGTGCTCGGTTACACATTACGTGGTTATGTGGCTGCTTGGGGTGCGCCAAATTTCGAGGACAAAATTCTTTGAAGGAGGGGGGGATTGTAACACCCCAAATTAATTTGGGTTTTAGTTTGCGTGACACGGCCTGGGACACGGGCGTGTCCCAGGGCATGTCGTGCTTGGGTTGAGCTGTTAGGTGTGTGGTCGACGAATTTTGGTCGACAATCGTCGAGTGCAGAGAACACAGCCTCTGACACGGGCGTGTCATAGGGCGCGTCAGTTGCACAGGTCAGCCGGGAATGCATGTGCTTGAGGACACGAGTGTGTCCTGGTGCACACGGCCTGGGACACGGGCGTGTCCCAGGGCCGTGCGACTCTCGGATGAAATTGACATGGTGTTGAGTAAAGTACACATGTGGTCCACACGGGCGTGTCAGGCATGACACGGGCGTGTAGGGTGTGACACAGGGATGTCACACGGCCGTGTATTGGCTGGAGTTGAGTCAGTTGACTACCACTTAAGTGACACGGCCTGTGACACGGGTGTGTCACATGGCGTATCAGGCCATGTTCAGGCTTTCTGGACAATTCTGAGCCATTCGATTCCCTGATCTTGGATCCAGTGGTTCAGCCTCCTTCCATATGGATTAAGGCCGGGAAAAAGGGATAAAAGCCCTCGTCTTCATCTTCTCCTTCTTCTTCTCATTCCAAGAGAGAGAGAGAAAGAGAAAGGGAGAGAAAGAGAAGGAAAGGAGGGGGAAAGCCAGATGCTGGAGGAGCTACGGAGTGCGGAGCGAAGTTCTAAGTGCAGATTTGTGAAGGTAATGCCGAGGCGGTGACTTCCATCCGGCTACTTCATGGCACCGTAACGATCTTCGAGGGTAATGATCTCCTTCTTGGACATAGAAGTCCTTTCTTTATGCATATGCGTGAAATCCTCCACCAAGAGGTGGATCTCGTAAGCGATTCTGTGGTTGGGTCTGTATCTAGAGCCGGAATTGTGAAGTACGACATAGGCATGCTGTGTGAAGCCCATCTGGACTGTTAGTCTGGATTGGTGGTGATCATGGGTAAACCGGAGAAGACTCCGTGGATTTGATGATATGAAATATATGCTTTGTGTATTGGATGAATGAATGCTATGTGATGATGGTTATGGATGTAGGGAGGCTTTGGTTAAGCTTCTGGTTATGTTGAGAGATCAATGGGTAGCATGTCTGGGAGAAATGCGAGATGAACCTGGTTTGTTACACCACATGGTGTGGGTTGATCTGTATTAGTGAGGATCAATGGCTGGCAATGTTAGGGAGGAAGTGAGGTGGACCCTACTTGTTGCACCACATAGTGTGGGTCGATCGGATATAAGAGAGGTGTCAATGGGTGGTAATGCCAGGGGAGCCTCGATAGACCTGGCTGCCACACCACATGGTGTGGGTTGATCTGCTCTGGTTGTGTTTGTGGATGCTGTGATGTAGTACCTCTGAGTGGTGAGGACGGGATGTCGCCAGCGTGGGACTGGTGGACTAGGATCTAACCGCCCAACAACCAAGTGAAGAACCTCTGATCGGCGGTGTACGATTGGGATATCCGGTACACCAATAAGGTTCCCTGAGTGTACGGAGCGTCTGGTGCATACCGGCGTTTGTGATATGAATGTTGTTAATAGATTGATAGAGATTATTATATGGCAATGCATACAGGGAAGGAACCACTGCCCCAGGTAATGGGTAGGGTTGTTATAAGTGGTCAGCTGAAGCTGACCATTACTTTGTTTGCCGCTCCTTGGTGGAAATTTGTTTGCAGGTGCTGTTGCTTGATATGAAATGAGCGGACTGGAGGCTTGCTGCCATAGGCTCTTGAAGGTCATGCGAAGCGTGGTTGGATTTCATGTGTGGCCGGCCTGTGTGCCGATGTATGAAAATGTATTTGTGTAAAGAGAAACTTGTAAGTCCATAAGGCCATGGGTGTGTGAGTTGTATACATTCCTGGTTTGGATATATAAATTTGGAGTTTATATAATAGTGTACATTCTTTGAGTTGAGTTCATGTTAACGTAAAATGTTGCGCTAGAATGTATTGAGTTAGGGTGCGAGTAGATTTTGATTTCCACAAGTACTTCCGTCGCCTGTCTGTGACATATGGCATGGGGCCCCGGCCGGACCTACCGTTATATGCTACGTGACGCGTGGGGGAGTTACACCATGTCACAGGCCGTGTTCACTCTTTCTCGAGTATTCGTCAAACTCATCTACCCGAGTGGAAAATCGTCGACCAGAGGAAGACACGCCCTAGGTCATGCCCCCTGACACGCCCGTGTCATAGGGCATGTTCCCCCCAAAATTCGTCGAACGCATTTTCGTCGAACTCTCGACGGGCTGGTCACCCGATCAGGACACGGCCTGTGACACGCCCGTGTCCCAGGCCCTGTAACTCGACTTGAACTAAATCTGGGATTTTGGGGTGTTACACTAGCCATCTTTCTGCCATACCACAGCCATCTCATAGGGCCTTTTCAGCAGCAGCCATTGGGGAAGTGCCGACCATTTGTAGGTCTAACCGCCCAGCCATGCGGTTAGGAGGTCTTTCTTCTCTTGTATCTCCCTGTATCTGGTTACCGTTGCAAACCTCTCCTATCCTCGGGCAGCCGGTGTTTTTAGCCCTGCCCGTTTGGGCAGGCCCCCGAGCCTATAAATAAGCGTGAACAGTACTACCTAAGGGAACAAGTTCGAATCCCAATGCTAGCCACCTGTAGTAGCGGACTCGATCTCTTCTCCTAGAAGATACTAGTTCTCTCGGGTTCTCCTTTCTAATAGATGTAATTGATTTTCTTCTAATCAAAGGAAAGCCCGTCACAGAAGTGGCATTTAGCCAGGGAGGGTGAACTCTGGTGTTGCCGCTGCCAGCGACCCCTCTTTATCTCTCCCTCTCTCCTTTTTTCCTTCTCGGTCTTATCCGCTTATCCTAACCTCAGGTAACCGACTATCCAACAGTCTCCACCCTCTTTTCTCTTCCCTGTTATCGAACAGTGATCTGGTCGTATCTTTTCCCGCATCAATAGGAACCAATGTGCTTTACAAACATTGTAGTATCTGCACTACCCATCCTAAAGTCATGTTCTAAAAGAAATGTCATAAGTCTATCATACCGAGCACGGGGTTCTTTCTTTAATCCATACAAGTCTTTCACTAGTTTGTATTCATGATCTGGGTGATTACCATTCTTGAAGTCAGGTGGTTTCTCAACATACACTTCTTTTTTAATATACCCATTTAGTAATGCGCTCTTAACATCCATTTGATATAACTTTATTTGTTTAAAACTTTTAAATGTCAATAACATGTGAATGGACTCAAGCCGTGAAAACGGTGCAAAATACTCTTCAAAATCCACACCTTCGATTTGTGAATATCCATGAGCGACCAACCATGCCTAATTTCTAGTTATCCAAAATCCCCATCATGATTATTTTTATGCACCCATTTCAAACCTAAAACTGGATGGTTATCATGACGGTCCACTATTATCCAAACTTTGCTTTGCTTGAATTGATTCAATTCCTTGATCATGGCTAAGAATTAAGACTCATCATTCAATGCTTCAGAGATATTCTTGGGTTCAATTTCAGATCTAAAACATAAATTTGAGAAAGATGAAAGTATCTAGCGTCTACCTAAATCACCTAGGTGGGTCTAAATAGGTGATGTCTGTGTCTTTTTGTGGAACAAAAATTACTTACAAATATGCAAGCACACAGAACATAGAGATCTATAGTGGTTCACTGTGTTAGGTACGTCCATTGTCCCACCGAGCCTATCTACCACGATGGGCTAGATTATGCTACTTCACCTTTCTAATATTTCAACAAATCTTACACCTTGGAATCACAACTCCTACAACTAGGAGAAAAACCTCCTACCACTCAGAGAACAACCTCTCCTACAACTCGATCCACAAATAGATTTACGACTCAATCAACAAATGGATATACCACTCGATCCACAAACGGATTACCACTCCGATATAAATCACCTACAAATATAACAAAAAAATACATAATAATATTACACAATCTTTACAAGATCTAGAGTCTTCTATCCGTCTTTCTTCAAAAAGATGATCTTTAATAGTCTTGGAGAACACGACAACTCGGGAACTTGGAAGACTTTGAAGACTTGGATTTTGAACCTTGAATCGACTAGATCTATAGGAATAGAGATCTTCAGAACACTTGGATCCAGTCAAATCGGAAAACTAAAGATGGAATCTTGCTTGCTTGCGGTTGTCGACGATCGGATTTCACGTACGGTACAGGAAGTCGAAGACATGCGATTTTGGAAACTTTCTCGATTTGAAAATGAGAACAATTTGCTAGATTAGGGTAGAAGAAAAATCCACACTAAGTATTTATATGCAACATCAAATGTAACAGTTATAAAAGAAATTCCAGAAATAGACTTGCGAAAATTACTGTGCAAGGCCGTCGTCCAACCCGAGCCTAATTTTGAAAAACTGTCAGAAATTAAACCTATGTCATATTCATCGAGCATCGTCGAGTATCGCTAGTATGCTCGCTGAATATTTATTGATATATTATGAATTTGACTTAGAGAAATCCAGCTCAAGCCAACTAGCCACTCAACACCAAAGCATAAATCATAATTGACCAATTCGTCAATTTTTGGCTAGTATCATCTACAAATTCGTCGAGTATATGCTAGCAGACAAAATGCCCTCGACACCAAGATGCACTTGAGGCACTCGTCGCACTCGACGCAATCAACGCCATCGACCAAGCGATCTTCGACGAACTTGACTTAAGAAATCCAGAGAAGTAGCATCGAGATGATTTGACGAATTTGGCGTGTATCGTAATGTATATTTGACGAATTCGGCGAGTATCGTTAAATACAATCGACAAATTGGACTAGTATACTTGATGATAAGCGACGAATTTTACTTAACTGTTTCTCCATCTTATCAGAAATTCTACCATAAGTACATATGATGAATTCGACGATTGCTAGTACGTTATATGACGAATTTGATTAGTATCAATGAATATAATCAACGAATTTGACGAATATCCCTTACAATACTCGACGAATTTTAATTGGCTAAAATTTTTGTTTTCCTGAATTCAAGTTCTTCTTCTTCCTTTATCCTTCTCATGCACTTAGTATAAAAGTACACTCCAATATAGAGATTATACGTGAGTCAACACATTGGCCTATACAATGAACGATTACATTGTATAGTCCTGTGTTTACTGACCCATTGTAACCTGACATTATTGTGTACTTAGCAATGTAAACCTGCAAGTACATAACTAAAAATGCACTATCAAATACAACCATAATTCATCTTAGCTTAACTGAACCCTTCTTCAAATAAATGTTATTTTGGATATTATACCCAACAATCTCTCCCTATTTAAAGAAGTCATAATCCCATAAGCTAAGGTGAATTGCATAACAATAATAATGCATTAAAATGATAAGATATATGAGTTAACAAAAATAAAAACATAGTGCACATTCCATTCAACAAATTTAAAACACACACACACACACACACACATATATATATATATATATATATATATATATATATATATATATATATATATATATATATATATATATATCAATAAAAGTTTTTGTTTGTGAAAGTTATTTAACTTTAGGTTAGCTAATCACCTAGAGGGGGGTGAATAGGTGTAACACCCCAAAAATTGCATTTGAGTTGGTCGCGTAAAAAGGGATTTTGGTCCCTGTATAGGGGTACACGACCTAGGACACGGGCGTGTCCAAGGCCGTGTCTGGAATGGTGTTTCGGCCAATTTTATCCCGAGAAGGACATGACAAGGAACACGGTTTAATGACACGGGCGTGTCATTTGACACGGGCGTGTGCCTACCCGTGTCAGTACCCGTGTTTCCAAGGGTCGTGTTAGTTGGCGTGGCGGTTATATGTGACACGCCCCCGGACATAGGCGTGTCGAGGACCCGACATGGGCATGTCGAGTGAGACACGGGCATGTCTGAGCTCGTGTGAGTCTCTGTGTTCGACGATCGTGCCTGGATCGAGACACACGACCGTGTGCCAAGCCGTGTTCGGCCCAGGTTTGTTGATTTTTTAGCGGATCAGAGCCGTTCGATTTCTTTATTTAAAATCCGACGGCCTTGGGGAAACCCTGCTCTGTTAAGGTCAGAAATGGAGGATCAATTCCTCATTTTCTCCCTTAGTCTCTCTCTCTCAAGGAGTTGGAAAGAGGAGGAAGAAGGAGGAGGATTCCGGGCGCCGGCGGAGTATCGAAGCACTGTTTTGAGATCTGAGAGCGGATCCGTGGAGGAAAGTTCGTTGCGAAGATTTCCATCTGTGTAGTTTTTCCATGGAGCCAAAGCGTACTATAAGGGTAACGATTCTCAACTTGAGCATGTGAAGCTCTTTCTTTTTGCATAAGGAAAACCCGCACCCGCGTGTGTGCGGTGAGTGTGTGGTGTTCTTTGGGGTTGATGTGAATAATCCCCCTTGTGTTGCATATAGAGTCCGGAATCAAAGTATGGGCATAGGTATTATGTGTGAAGCCTACCCGGACGTGTATTGTCAGGATCGGTGATGTTGCATTTGTTATGATTTGCTGGAGAATACTCCGTGCTTTGGATTTTCGGGTTTCTACGCGGTAGATTACAGCAGGGATCCTTGGGGATTAACTCCAAGGGGCACCCGGAAAACTGAGTGGAAACGTATTCTGCTAACTTGGCGGTTAGGGAACCGGCCTTGAACATAACTGGGTTATGTGATTTTTTGGAAAATTTTTGGGATCCAAGAGAAGCTTGGTTCATGCGTACGTCTTAAGGTGACTACGTGTTGTGAGCAACGGGCAAGTGGAATTGGACCTAGGTTATGTGGTTTGGTGCAAGAGACCTGAAAAGGGGACTGGCCGTTGGCATAGTCTGGAGCCTTAGACAGTGGTCAGAAAGGCTAAATGCTCACGTGGTTGCCATCTTGGTGGTGGTGGTGAAGACGCTGAAGTGTCAGGATTCACCGTTAATGTGCCCTGAGTGCACGGGGTGTTTGGCCATGCAAGCCTACACCTGTGGCAAAATGTAATTGCACTTTATTGTTTAGCTGGGCTAATGTTATGCAGGGAAAGAGCACCGCTGTCCCGAGTAAGTGGCGGGGTCATTAAAATTTGGTCGGCTTTTACTGACCGTTGCATTATTTGCCACCGTGCGGTGGAATGTGGCTTGCAGGTGCTGTGGAGCCGAGTGCAAGTTAGCGGGCTGGAGCCCACGTTGCTGTGCTGGCCCTCGAAGGCCGTAAAGAATAATTGTTTTTATTTTGTCATGTGTGGCCGGCCTGCGAGCCGATGTATGTAAGACACTATCTTATTAAGTGAATATTTGTAAGGCCATAAGGCCGTGTACCCTTTTAGTGTATTTGGTTTTCATTCCTGTTGTGTGGATGTGGACATTCATGATTATGGATTTAAGTTTTGGGTTCTCTCAACTATATTAAAGCTTCCGCTAGAATGGTCTGTATAGGACGAGTAGTCTTTAATTGGAATGTTTGGTTATTATTACGTAATCCTTCCGTCTGTCCGTGGTATATGGCGTCGGGTTCCAGCTGGACCTTCTGTTATATACCATACGACGGATGGGGGTGTTACAATAGGTCATTGAGCTTTTAATATATCTTTTGTTGTTTTCAACTTGTTTTATTTAGAGCTTGTCCTTAAATCCTGCAATCACAAAGACAAACAAGCACACACAGAGCAAACAATAGAATTTTTATTGGTTCCGCAATTGGGTACATCCACATTCTCTCTCCATCTATCCAAGCTTATTTGTTGGACTCGGCACAAACTCCTCCAAACTGCTCATAAGAGCTTACACCTCAGATCCCACAGGATCTTCAAGTCTCCTCCAAGACTCACTTCTCAGCCACAAGGGCCTACACTCAGTGGTCAGTAAACCACCTACCTCAGACTATTAAGCCCAACACTCAGGATGGGAGGACGGACCTACCTAAGACCCTAAAGGATCCTACCTCAGAGCTCTGTAGTGCTCCTACACTTAGTGACCCACAAGCCACCTACCTAAGCATAATCTCTAAGGCCTATAGCTCAGTCTTTCCAGCCCTACAACTTCAGGCATAAGGCCCTACTCTCAGAATGTTGTAGCACCCTACAACTCAGTACCCCTCCAGGTACCTACCTCAGTGCCCCTCCAGGCACCTACCGCTCAGTGACAAGCTTGTCACCTACATCAGGCACAAAGGCCCTACACTCTGAGAGCAGCACTCTCCTACCTCAAGCACTTAAGCCCTACAGCTCAGATCCTCACCTGGATCCTACCTCAGTGCCCCTCCAGGTACCTACCTCAGTGATAAATTTGTCACATATCTCAGGCACAAAGTGCCCTAAACTCAGATTCAGGAAACTTGAATCCTACAGGAGATAAAACAGTAATTGAAGAAAATGAAAAACCTGACTCAGAGAATTAACTCTGAGTCAACTTTGATGGACTGAGCAGATTTCAGTCTTGCTCACCTGCTATAGAAGGAATCAGCCTTCTTCTACTGCTATCACTTTTATACCGCTGCACTGATGAGCAACTTACACATTCCTGAGAGATAAATCAGCTAAACTGTTATGTAGAGAACAATCTTGCTGAGCTTGAAAAGCTTCAGCTATCCTTTCTTGCCTTCAGGCTATCCTGGCTGGCCTTCAGCTTTCAAGCTTGATCGGAACTAAAAATGTCCAGCCGCCTCTATCAATTTCTCTTTCTATTCCTTTCAATCATTAACCCTAATCCTTTACTGTTTCCCCTTTTATATGCACTGATTTGAATCAACAACACCATAGTTTGTGGGCCCACCAAGGATTGGTGAGCGCCATCTCCATCAGAAATTGACAAAACATCTTTTGGCGCTGTAGCAGTTTTCACGCAATGGCTTCCTGCAATTTTGACTTTTATAATGTCAGCAGTGGTCATCAATATCTGGACTTAGAAAATTTTCCTGAATCCCAATAAGCATTGAGTGATGTTGAGACAATCAGTGCCATCAGCCTTGGCTCTCTGCGCTTCTGTACTTAGAACATTCCATGGCTTTGTCTCAATGGTCTTGTCTCAGCGATCTCAGCGGTCTCAGTGGTTTTTCCATTATTAGCTGATACAAGACTTTGTCTCAGTGCTTTCCTCTTATCTGTTGTCTCAGCGATTTTTGCACTTTAACTGTCTCAGCGATTTTGTCTCAGCGGTCTCAACAATTTTTCATTTATCAGCTGAGACAATTCTTTGTTTCAACGCTTTCCTCTTCATTAGGAGCGTTGAGTGAACCTATTTCACTCAATGCTTCTGGAATTAGAAAACTTCCAGTTGATTTTGTTCTCAGCTTTTTACCTCTTGACTGTCTCAGCACTTCCAGCTTTATTTAGAAGCGTTGAGTGAACTTGGTTCACTCAATGCTTCTGGACTTAGAAAATTTCCAGCTAACTTTGTTTTTGCTGTCTCAGCTATCTCAATTTCATCTTCTCAGCTATCTGAACTGTCTCAATACCATCTTCTCAGGTGTATCAGCTATCTCAACGCCATCTTCTCAGTTGTCTTCAGTTGTCTCAATATAATCTTCCCAGCTGTCTCAGCTGTCTCAGCAGTCTCAACACCTTCTTCTCAGCAGTCTCAACACTTATGCCTTAGATAGATTTTTTGGCTTTAGCTTGACAAGCTTTGAGCTGAGCTCAATGAACCGCAAACCGAGCTTGACGAACTTTGATCTTCTCAGTACTCTCAGCACTTTTTGCCTTAGTAAATTTTTCTCTTGCTGGATGCTTGATAAGCATTGGGCTGAGCTCGATGAACTGTAACCGGAGCTCGACGAACTTCGAGCTAAGTTCAATGAATTTTGTATCCTGATTTCTTAAGCTTATGTTGAGTTGAGCTCGATGATTAGCAAGCTGATTTTGACGAACTCTGAGCTAAGTTCGACGAAATTTGAGTTTACTGCCCATCTCATTTTTCTTTACTTGTCCAGTCATGGACTACTTGCATGCATGAACTAAAACACACATCAAATACATTATGCCCCTTAGCCTGATTGGTGATGCCACTTCAAATCCTGAGAAACACTGTACAGCACAATTCCCAACAATCTCCCCCTATTTGAAAAGATAGAACATACATCCATGCTAAGGTGCATCAACACATAAAAATATCATGATAGGTCTAATGATACATTATCATGACAACTAGTCATCCCAGTACAGGGTAACTCCCCTAGATAAGATGGCTTAATACTATGATTGATAAACTAATAGTACAGGTGAATTAATAATCATCGACAATTGTGAAGGTATGATTAACAACAAGAACTTTAGTAATCATTTACAAGGTAAACACTATGATCAAGATGAACCTAATCATTAACATAGCCAATCAACACATCAAACTTGAGATAACAGGATATTGAATAAAGAACAGTATGTTTATCTAAAACAGATATACATTTATCCCATCAATATAGTCAGGGTCAACACATGTTGATTTCATTGATAAAGATTTGAAATTTTACATTGTTGAAATTCAATACATGACATAGATTAGACAATAATTTTTGAATAAGCTTAGGTCTTGCAATCTTCTATCAGTTATTCTTTGAAGAACTTGCACCAACATCCATGGTTACAGCATTCATCTTCAAGTTTTCAGCTTTGTTCCTCTATCTCTTGAAGTAAAGGAATGGCTTTGGAATATATCTGCAAGGTATCTTCTTAGGGTTGCTCTTCCTTATTAGATTCTCCTTGAATATTTTTTCCCTTAGGGAATTTCTCTCCAGATGCTTTATTCATTTCTCAGATGGATATACACTATCAATGTTCTTCAAGATTTGTCCATGGCTTACCCAGGCATTGATAATGATTGATTCAAAGGCCTCACTTAGCTGCTTATAGTCTGGGTCATCTCTGTTCTCAGCTCTTCTCTTGGCCACGAACTCTTCAGCCATCTGAGTTCCTTCTCTCTTTCTTCTGGCAGCAAGTTGTGCATCCTGTGCAATTCTGGCTTGTGTAGGGAAGTCTAAGTCCTCTGGCCTCTTTCTATCCAGGAGGGGCAGGAGTAGTGCCACCCTGGTGCCTTGAATTACATTGAAGGCTTGATCTTCGATGAGTGCTGCTACCTTAGCATGGCTGCTCTCCCCCTTTCTGCCTTCTTTAGATATTATCCTTTGCAGTAATGAGATGTTGGCTTCATTCACGTTTGATATAGATGTGTGTATTCTTTCATATTCAGCAAGCAGCTCATTCCTTAAGAGAATTGCCTGCTCCATGGAGTGGAGAGCAACCTTGGTGACATGCTGATTGACATGGTCTACTGCACCCTTGATCACCTCATCAGTGGTACTCACATAATTCTTTACATATCCTATGTCAACTATAGTTAGTTTTTGGCTTGTGTCCAATGATTCCATGAGGGTGGTCAGCTTGAGTCCAGCAGTTCCAGCCTTGTTAAACCAGGTGGTGACCTGTTTGTTCAAGTGTGAAATTTCTTCTTTAGTTTTATTAACTTTAGCTGACATTTTATCCCTCAGATTGACAATAGATTGATAAACATACTCCTTGAGAGTTGTGGTCTGATTATCCAAGAATACTTTAATTTGGCTTAAAAATTCCTCATTGGAGATGAGAGTAGATGAAGTATGGCCCATAGGAGGAGGTATAACATCCTGAGCAGGGATCTGAGAAGTCTCCCCCTCAACTACATCACCTATAGAAGGAAACATTTCCTTAGCTAAAGTTATTTTAACACTATTAATCAAGAGGGAATGATTTTTACCTGTAGTGGGCGCAGACTCAACTATCTTATTGACAACTTGATCCAAGTTTGTCACATCCATCTGATCATGCTCCCCCTCAGACTAAGCATCCTTCTCTTGACTTGACCTATTAAGATATATATCTAAAGTCTCAGGAGGCTCCCTATTATCTTCTGCAGCAACCTCTTCTTCAGTATCCATCTGTGACACCTGTCCTAATCTTGGGCTGGCAAGGATATTATCAACCTGCACAGGAGCATCCTGAAGTTGAATGTTGGCACAGGAGTGACTAAAGGATAAGTCAACCTGCAGACCAGCATCAGCTGGAGAGGATGATCCAATCACTGGTTCAGGGCTGGAAGTTCTTTCTTCCTCAGTGGGTTTCTTTCTTGTACCCTTGGAGGATTCCTTTATTCCTGTGGGTTGGATCATTGGTAGGACTCTAGAGAATCTGTCTAAAGACTTTATATCTATTCTTTTTAAGTAGCGAATCTTCACCCCATGTTCTTATTTGACAGTGTCTGGATAGGTGTTCACTTGGAATAAGGAAATGATTCTTCCCATATTTGGAGATGATATATATTCTACTATTCTCTGATAGATGAGAAAAGTCCACGAGGTCTTTCTATTCAATATAATTCTGGTCATGACTTCAAACATGAACCTGGAGATGGTGTCATGTGATCCAGGTTTGCAGATGAGGGCATTACCTACAATGTCTGCTAGAAATTTTCCTCTCTGAATGAAAAATTTCCTTTTCAAAGACCCAGATTTGGCCTCATTGTATCCACACCGTAAGAAAGCACTGTCTCTGTCCGTGTTGGTGAGCTCCTATTCCTCGCTAGTGTTGATGGAGGGGATATGAAGTGCCTTTCCTAACCTCTTAGGGTTTACCTTCATTTTGACGTCTTCAATCTTAGACCTGAGAGAGTTTTGAGAAGGGGACATCTTAATGTTTAAGAAGAATTCCACAACCTAATTTCTAAGAATGGTAGAGGGTTCAGAAAGAGTGTATTATGAGCCAGCGACCTCAATCATCCTTAACACGGATTTAATCTCAGGAGAGGCATGATTGAATCCATCCCTCACTATTTCGTATCCATCGTGAAGCTCTTTGATGACATTTGGCGCCATTGAGACAGAGCGGCAAGACGCTGAGATGGATTCGGTCTCAACGGCTAGAGTTAAGGCTTTTAGAGAGCGATGTGGCTTTTCGTTTCTTGTCGCCTTTATATACGTAATGAAAGTTTTAATTAATTTAATTAAAATTTTCATTTGACTTTTAAATTTAGTATTTTAGACTTTACGGCTTATTCGATCATTCCTGCTATGATACAAGACACTTAGAGCTTTTACTGTATCCCTTACTGATTGGTTGTGCAAATTACTTGACTTAGTAAATTGTAAAGAAAAAGAAAGTGACCTAAAAGAAGGTTGTACAATTCCCTTGCTTATTGCTTTGAACCTAGGGTCTATTCTATTGGCACCCAATTTATGCATTGTTTTGCCCTAAAGCTTGTTAATGAGTTATTTGAATTTTTTGAGTAATGCCTACAAAAATTTACAGTGTGAATAATTGAATCACGGTTTTTCTATTTGATGTGCTAGATTTGATTCATCTCGAGCATAGCTAACATATCTTAACAAATGGTTGACTTAATCTCTATATAAGAGAGAGAGAGAGAGAGAGAGAGAGAGAGAGAGAGAGAGATACCTTGAGGCTTGATTCCTCTAGATTTTTGAGGATTACTTACTTGACAGCCTCAACCTTAATATTTTGCTTTTTCTGGAGCATATTCCAGGAGCAACTATCCTGTCCCTGTCATTTCCCTAGAATACCCATTGTCCAAATACCAAGTCATAAGTGGACAGGTACTTGGACTATTCTGCAAAATAGAATTCATTTTCCCTTAGGGACCCAATGATAATTGGGTCCTAGGTTCTTGTTAGCATCATAAAATATCTGCCCAACTCTTTGTCTGGGCTGAGCACCTTTCTGTCCACTAGTCACATTCAGGTTATGCCAACAGTCAATGGCAAAGTGACCCACTTTTCCACAGCACCAACATTTATGAATGTTGTACCTTCTCTTTAGGACAACACAGACTTGATGTTTATGAGAGATGTGAGCAACACCAAACTTTGCTGGATGAGCATTGTATGATGCTGCCCCATTCTTCCTGAGTGAAGGTGCTGAAGATCTAAATCCAGCTGGTCCAATATGGGCCTGATGTATTTTTGGAGCCTGTCATCTAGTGGACATTCTTATTTCCTTAGATAGAGGATATTTGGATCCAAATCTAAAGATCTTGTAAGACCCCCCTCCCGGAACCCAAAACACGGCACCAAGGGGGTCTTATGCCCAGAACAACCTCCTTGTGGTATCATTAGCATGCGGGCTAACCTGTACCACAAGATGCCTATTCTACCGGCTGCAACCAATATCAATCAATGCCAACCCAACTAAAGTATAATAAAGAAGCCAGTCCACACATAAGTATAAATAGTCCAAAAGTATAACAAGTCAAGAAGCTACTACAAGCTTCTAAAATATCAGAGTATAGCTAATAAATGCCCAAAGGGCTACATAAAAACCACACAAAACTCACATCAGTAACTGACGGTTGCGAAGGAACCATCCCTTCAGGCCCTTTCATCCTAGCCTGGCTGTCCTACTGCATTGTCTGCAGCTGCTCTACCTGCAGGGTTTCCTCCTAAAAGGAAGACGTAGAAACCGTTAATCAAAAAGATTAAGTGGCTCCACATCCGCTCCCCCGACGACTCCTCGACACCGGGCGGAGAAAGGAATCAGGGTAAAATATATAATAAGTAATATAAGCACGTACAAGCAAGTGGAATATGTACAACAGTCATGAGTAGTAATAGAAGAAATGAACAATATGATTAACAGCATTTTAATCTAGCAAATCTACAAGAGCTACACCAATCCATCAAGTACAAAGATCTACAATATAAAAGTAACTTAACTTATATGAGTGCCCATACAAACTTATAAGTTAAGGATCGGTTTAACGGAAATGTAACTCATCGTATAGGAGTGCCCATAAAAACTTATATGATGAGGATCTTGTTAAGCAATGTACTGTAATGATATGTATGATATGTAATGACTCACCCATGATCACACACATGCAACCGCTATGTCGACACAGACTTGTAGTTCCCACTATTCGAGCAGGTAGTTAACCTCTTAGGCATCAAATGCCGTGGCCAAGCGGTGATAGTAGAGCGAGCATCTCTACTACTAAGCGGGTATCCACACTACTTCGCTTAGGACTCCGTACGCCTTAACGTTAAGAACACAACAGCGGAGCCCATGCGTACTACGACCCAGGGGGAGTCTCGGGTAGATGTGAACCGAGAACAGAGCCCTGAATTGTCCTTGTGTGACCCGGAAGGAGCCTCTGAAAAAGCATGAGGACCAAGACCAACAGGTCATTTGGCACGGAAGGAGCCCCGGGAAATGAACACTGAGGACCAAGCCCAACCGCCCAAGGTCTATTTGTCAACTCCCGTCGGTGTGACGACCCGCGAGCCCGTAGACCTGCCACACTATCCTTAACCCAGGATTACGACACCGCGTGTCGACTCACACTGCATGCAATTTCACATCACCGTGGCACGGAAGGAGCCTCGGAGAAAGCACGAGGACCAAGCCCAACCATCCACTCGGCATCGAAGGATCGCCGGGAAATGAACACCGAGGACAAAGCCCATCCGTCTGTCTATGTTGCTTCTCAACATTACCCGAATCAATGCGGTCATTAATACTATCTACACTCTACGTTCACATAACTCTAACGTAACCAATTAGCATGCTTTAACCAAGTTCAATCATTTGTGTGCACATGAATCAACAATCTAAATAGTAACGATCGTTTGTTCATCACGATCACCACCGATTGGGTATACAAATTCGGGTCAATATTATCATTAAATGACATATTATCGTATCGTTACGTCCTCAATATTACTCAATTGAAAATCATTCCAATTTTACGGTTACGTCAAACGTAGGTTCACCAATTTTTACCAAATAGATTTGTTCAAGTGTAATTTACTTCTCCATTTGTTTACATTAGCTTCATCCAACAATTTCATCACTCATTAACTTATGACATTTAAACATAAAGGAATTCTCCAGCCCCTACATTAAATGTGCTACAATGTCTCTACCGAATCCAAACCCGATTCTTTACCCAACCAGATTTCTAATTACAGAACAAATCAGGACAGCATCGTCGACCGGAGATTCCCAAAGCTACATAAATCCGGTAAAGGCGTGTAACCCCTCGTTGGAAAGGTATTTACAGTGGCAACAACATTCGTGTTTAGTCAAAAGCCCAGATCTGGATGTATTACACTTGAAAATGGCCACAAAGATTACTGCGCGCATAATACAGATTTCTGCACACATCTTGAGGCGGAATGAACGACATCGGTTCATCTTCCTCCTCAAGCCGATTCCCAAAACTCACATCCAGATTTCCTCCTCCCTTATTCACCCTCACAAGGCCACTTCTCTTCACGAAACCAACCCCCATCATCACATACGAGAAAGGAGAGGTTGAAGACATCTAAAACCTAGGACACATGTCCTAGCATGGCCATTCGTAGAAAACTTCTTCTCTCCATCAAGACTCTCTTGAGTCAATATCTCTCCTAAGAAAATAACTAGAGATCTATCACCAAGGGAGAGGGGAGGAAGCTCACCTCGTTTCAGGCGTTTCCACCATTTTCGGCCAAGGATCTTGTAACTCTTCTCGGTGACATCTTCTTCTCCTCGGTGGCGGCAGATCTTCACCTCTTGGACTTGCTCCAGCACCTTCTCCTTCTCTACTGCAGTTTCTCTAGGAAAAAAGAGCTTGGAATGAGAGTGAAAACGGCTAGGGTTTTCATTTCCCTTATAAGTAAAAAGTGACACGGGTAGGGACACACCCATGTCCTTACCCGTGTCCTACTCAGGCGAAGCGTCGTCGACGGTTTCGACAGCCATTTCGATACAAAAATACGGGTAGGGACACGCCTGTGTCTCTACCTGTGTCCAAGTGACACGGCTGTGTACCTGGCCGTGTCCTCCTCGGCATACGCTTCGTCGAGCTCTGCTCGACACACATGGGTAGGGACACGCCCCTATCTCTACCCATGTCCTTATACACACGGGTAGTAACACGGCCGTGTCACTACCCGTGTCCTTCTCTGGGATAGCTCGAGTCATCGAATCGAGTGTTGGTTAGATATACACGGGTAGGGACACGGCCGTGTCTCTATCCATGTCCTTCACAGGAACACTGGTTGGACAAACACGGGTAGGGACATGCCGGGTCCCTACCGTATCTTCACACACACGGGTTGTGATATGCCCGTGTCACCACCCGTGTCCTTCTCAGGACCTACTCGAGTCGTCGACTTGGGAACTGGACTCACACACACGGTTAGGGACACGCCCGTTGTAACGCCCCTAGCAGATACAACGTGACAGTGTCACGACTCCGCTCTAGGCGACGCTACCGGGCTGCAGCCCAAGCACCCCAACCCCTCTCCCTCCACAGGCGAGTTGTTGGTGGCCATAGCCTCCCTTTGATGAGCAAACTCGACAGTCAAGCTGGGCCGTACGGGGACTTCCCAGGAGGTCACCCATCCCAGTACTACTCTCGCCCAAGCACGCTTAACTACGGAGTTCCTTCACTTCTCATCACCAATTGAGCTGCAGATCCACTGGTGATGAGAGTTGAAAGAACTTCATAGTTAAGCGTGCTCGGGCTGGAGATGTCCTGGGATGGGTGACCTCCTGGGAAGTCCCCGTGCTGTCCGCTTAACAGGAGAATTTCACTCATCAAAGGGAGGCTGTGGCCACCAACAACACGCCTGTGGAGGGAGAGGGGTTGGGGTGCTTGGGCTGCAGCCCTGTAATGGTCTAACGGAGGCCTAGTGGGCTGAGGCCCACAGACGGCCTAGGGGACGTTACAATAAAAAGTGCACTTTTTATTGTAATGCCCCTAGCCAATCTACCGTGACAGCGTCATGGCTCCGCTCTAGGCGACGCTACCGGGCTGCAGCCCAAGCACCCCAACCCCTCTCCAGCCCACTGGCGGGATGTTGGTGGCCACAGCCTCCCTTTGATGAGCGAACTTGATAGTTATGCTGGGCCGTACGGGGACTTCCCAGGAGGTCACCCATCCCAGTACTACTCTCGCACAAGCACGTTTAACTATGGAGTTCTTTCAACTCTCATCAGCAATTGAGCTGCAGCTCAATTGCTGATGAGAGTTGAAAGAACTCCATAGTTAAACGTGCTTGGGCGAGAGTAGTACTGGGATGGGTGAACTCCTGGGAAGTCCCCATACGACCCAACTTAACTATCGAGTTTGCTCATCAAAGGGAGGCTGTGGCCACCAACAACCCGCCAGTGGGCTGGAGAGGGGTTGGGGTGCTTGGGCTACAGCCCGGTAGCGTCGCCTAGAGCGGAGCCATGACGCTATCACGTTGGATCGGCTAGGGGTGTTACACCCGTGTCTCTACCCATATCCTATTCTGGACTGACTTCTCCAACCATTTACAAGTGTAGCCCAGCTGTCAGCACTTCTCTGAGACCAAGTCAGCTCTCCTGACTCAAAAAAAAACACGCACGAGGGTCCTAGCGCGAATCGGGACGTTACAGATCTTCTCTTGAACTTTGTGGCTATAGTGGATAGTGTCACTCTTTCTTGGATCATATGCCTTCACCACACTAGTGGAACACACATTTGATTTGTCCTTCTGTATTGGTGCAAACTTGACAGTTTTAGAAGGTGTATTTGCCTTATGAAACACTGTCCACTTATTAGGGAAATCAGATTTAAAGTGGTGATTGATGTAGTCAATATCCAACTTCTCAGGGAATTGGCAAGTTGCAGCTTTTGGTAACTGACCCTGTGACTGAGAAAGGTTAATCACAATCCCTAACCTCTTTGAGAACTTTTGTTCTAGATATCTGATGTGCTTCTTCTTTTCATCTAGAAGCATGGTCTGACAATCAAGATTTTTCTTGAGCTCAGACATCTCATGACTTTCTTATAAAACTCAATAGATTTATTATTATATAGATTTTTATAATGCCTCAGGACCTCTAATTTCTTGGCTTGCCTCTTGACAAGTAATCTGCTCTCCTTTAGAGCAATTAGGAGTACTCCAAACTTGTCAATCAATTGATTGACATCAGTCACATATTCATAGCAATCTTCATCACAGGATGAAGAAGTACCAGTATCTGGTATGGATTCAAAGTCAGAGAAAGATGCAGAATTTGAGAGAGATTGTACCTTGATTGATTTTGATACTTCCTGACTTCTTTCTTCTGCAGACATTGCCATCAACCCATGGCATCCATAGTTTTCTTCATCCTCCTCATTGTCACTATCTGAGAGTGATAGAAGGGCCCTGATTCCCATCCTGGCAGCAGGATATTCCACTTCTTCTTTTGGATCTGCAGTAATTGATATCAACCCTAAGTAGGCTTCTTCCTCTTTATCTATAGAATTTGAGGATGAAGAATCTGTCCAGCTTATCTCCTTCTTGGTCAAAAAGGACTTTTTCTTCTTCTTCTTCTCATCTTCAGACACTGAGCCACTATCAGAAAGATTGACTTTCCCTGTCCCTTCTATATAGTCACTGAGAGAATCCCACATCTCTCTGGCTGAATTGCAGTGGACCACTCTCATAAGGTTGAGACATCCATGGCACTCACCATGATGTGTTGTGCCCTCTTATCCGTAAATACAAGGTTGATTTCTTCTTCAAACATCTCTGCATAACTCTTTGGAGTCTTGATGGTTGCATCTGAAGTTGAGACCTTCATGGGGATGAAAGGTCCTTCTTGAACTGTTTCAAGCACCCTAGGATCAGAGGCTTCCATGATTTGCTTGACCTTTCTTTCCAAGTATTAAAGTTCTCCTTGTTGCAGACTTGAAGCTCCATTCCTTGTGGTTCTCTTTTGAACCCACAAGTGTAACCCTTTTAGATAACCTTGGAGATATTCTCAGATTGTTAAATCCTTTTTGAGTAAACTCCCTCTAATACCACTAGAAAGTTATTTAACCTTAGGTTAGCTAATCACTTGGAGGGGGGGTGAATAGGTCTTTGAGATTTTAATATATCTTTTGTTATTTTCAACTTGTTCTATCTAGAGCTTGTCCTTAAATCCTGCAATCATAAAGACAAACAAGCATACACAGCAAACAACAGAATTTATAGTAGTTCCCCAATTGGGTACATCCACTTTCCTTCTCCACCTATCCAAGCTTATTTGTTGGACTCGGCACAAACTCCTCCAAACTGCTCCTAAGAGCTTACACCTCAGATCCCACAAGATCTTCAAGTTTTCTCCAAGACTCACTTCTCAGCCATAAGGGGCTACACTCAGTGGTCAGCAAACCACCTACCTCAGGCTATTATGCCCTGCACTCAGGCTGGGAGGATAGCCCTACCTCAGATCCTAAAGGATACTACCTCAGAGCTCTGCAGTGCTCGTACACTCAGTGACACGCAAGCCACCTACCTCAGCCTTATCTCTTAGGCCTTCAGCTCAGGGTTTTTAGCCCTACAACTTCAGGCACAAGGCCCTACTCTCAGAGTGTTGCAGTACCTCCTAAAACTCAGTACCCCTCCAGGTACCTACCTCAGTGCCCATCCATGAACCTACAACTCAGTGACAAGCTTGTCACCTACCTCAGGCATAAAGGCCCTACACTCTGAGAGCAGCACTCTCCTACCTCAGGGACTTAAGCCCTACAACTCAGATCCTCACTTGGATCCTACCTCAGTGCCCCTCTAAGAACCTACCTTAGTGACAAATTTGTCACCTACTTCAGGCATAAAGTGCCCTATACTCAGATTCAGGAAACCTAAATCCGACAGGAGATTAAATTATAATTGAAGAAAATGAAATAACTAACTCAGAGAATTAACTCTGAGTCAACTTTGTTGGACTGAGCAGATTTCAGTCCAGCTCACCTGCTGTAGAAGGAATCAGCCTTCTTCTACAGCTATCACTTTTATACTGCTGCACTAATGAGCAGCTTCCACCTTGTTGAGAGATAAATCAGCTAAACTATTCTGTAGAGAACAACCTTGCTGAGCTTGAAAAGCTTCAGCTATACTTTCTTGCCTTCAGGCTATCCTGGATGGACTTCAGCTTTCAAGCTTGATCGAAAGTAAAAATGTCCAGCCGCCTCTATCAGTTTCTCTTTCTATTCCTTTCAATTGTTAACCCTAATCCTTTACTGTTTCTCTTTTATATGCGTTGATTTGAATCAATGACACCATAGTATGTGGGCCCACCAAGGATTGGTGAGCGCCATCTCCATTAGAAAGAGACAAAACATCTTTTGGCGCTGTAGCAACTTTCCCACAATGACTTCCTGTAATTTTGACTTTGATGATGTCAGCAATGGTCATCAACATCTGGGCTTAGAAAATTTTCCTGAATCCCAATAAGAGTAGAGTGATGTTAAGAAACTCAGGGCCATCAGCCTTGGCTCTCAGCGCTTCTGGACTTAGAACATTCCCTGGCTTTATCTTAGCGGTTTTGTCTTAGCGGTCTCAGTGGTCTTAGCAGTTTTCCATTATTAGCTGAGACAAGCCTTTGTCTCAGCGCTTTCCTCTTATCTGTTGTCTCAGCGGTTTTTGCACTTTAACTGTCTCAGCGGTTTTGTCTCAACGGTCTCAGCGGTTTTTACTCAACGCTTCTGGACATAGAAAAATTCCAGCTGATTTTGTTCTCACATATTTACCTCTTGACTGTCTCAGGGCTTCTAGCTTTATTTAGAAGCGTTGAGTGAACTTATTTCACTCAATGCTTCTGGACTTAGAAAATTTCCAGCTAACTTTATTTCTGATGTCTCAGCTATCTCAATGCCATCTTCTCAACTATCTATGCTGTCTCAACGCCATCTTCTCAGCTGTCTCAGCTATCTCAATGTCATCTTCTCAGTTGTATTCAGCTGTCTCATCTCTATCTTCCCAGCTGTCTCAGTTATCTCAGCGGTCTCAACGCCTTCTTCTCAGCGATCTCAGCGCTTATTCCTTAAACTGATTTTCTGGCTTTAGCTTGACAAGCTTTGAGCGGAGCTCGACAAACCGCAAACTGAGCTCAACGAAATTTGATCTTCTCAGCGCTCTCAGCGCTTTTTGCCTTAGTCAATTTTTCTCTTGCTTCAGCTTGGCAAGCGTTGGGCTGAGCTCGACAAACTGTAACCTGAGCTCGGCAAACTTCGGGATAAGTTCAACGAATTTTATATCCTGATTTCTTAATCTTATGCTAAGTTGAGCTCGATGATCAGTAAGCTAATTTCGACGTACTCTGAGCTAAGTTCGACGAAATTTGAGTTTACTGCCCAACTCATTCTTCTTTACTTTTCCAATCATGGACTACCTGCATGGATGAACTAAAGCACACATCAAATACATTATGCCCCTTAGCATAATTAGTGATGTCACTTGAAATCATGAGGAACATTGTAGGGCACAATTCCCAACAGTTTGGGGTGGGGGTGGGGGGAACTACAACCACACACATAATAATCCAAAACAAAACAAACAACCCTCAACTCTTTTCTTATCCTGGCTCTTCTGACACTGCCTGACAAAATAAGCCTTGGGATTCAGATAATATTTTGGAGGGGCTGGAGGCACATAACCATTATTCTTGTGATTTCTGAAGTGTTTCCTTCTCTTGGCAGAGGCCAAATCATACTTGTGCCATTCATATTGATCATAGTTGTTAACCCAGGAATCGGTGATCCCTCCCAAGGTAGTCATCTTGCTAGTCGCGACCTGCTCCAGGTTCTCCCTGGACGTCATGACCAGTCTAAGTATGGGCGGACAGACTACTCTGTCCGCTCAGGCCGCGCGACTAGGGCGGTCTCCTCGGTCTGACCACCGAGGTCGTGCAACATCCTCTTATTCTGCAGGGGCTGCAGACTGCTTCCTTAGTCCGCCACTATAGGCTGCGCGGTTTGATCAGCTAATCGCACCATGATTCTCCATTCCGATAGATGGACTACCCAACTTTTGCGGACTCAGATTCTTATTCGCTGAGATTGCCATATAGAAGCATGCTCGGCAGGAGTCACGGTCTTCACCAGCCCACTCCTGTAAGTTGCACAGCAAGCAAGGCAAACTGCCACTTCACTAGGCGACCTGCCTCCATGTCGCTCAATGCCAGGCGACCTGCCTCTAGATCGCTTAACAAAGAGACAGCTCTCATGGTCACCCACCAAAGGGCGATAACCTCCAGGCCGCCCAGCAGGGTCAGTAAGCCTGACCATTCCAAAAGAGAGGAAGACTTCAACAAAGGTGGCGACCAACTTCTTCAGTACGCCAGGTTGCCCACTCGACCAGCTCGCCCGCTTATAGTTCGCGGACTCTGGCTTAGTCCGCCCAAAGGAGCGTGGACTTGCTCCAGCTCTCTACCAAACCGCACAACATTCAGCGGATACATCCCAACCGCCGCAGGCTAGGCGGACTCGTGACACCGCTCAACCCTTCAGTCCGCCTGCAGTAGATGCTCTTCTTCAGTAGGAAGGTGACCTGCTCTATTCAGTCTGTCATGTCGCCAACCTGACGAAGAGATAAGCCTCCAGCAGAGGCGGACTCATCTCGTCTGCCTAGGGTTGGGCAGACTCTCCTAGTCCGCCATTGAGCCCTCCAGCTTTCCATCAACACGCTTCCCTGAAAGTAGAGGCAGACTCACTACGCAGTCCGCCAATCATCTTTCCAGCACACGTTTCTTCCCAACACGGGCGGATAATCCCTCAGACCGAATACATTGGCGGGGGCTCGCTGAGCATAGAAGAGGTGGACTCATCCCAGTCCGCCAAAATCAAAATCAACTCCAGAAGGTAAGACCCTAAACACACGGTATGGTGCGGACTCGGCGGACTCCTTGTTCTACTCGAACAAATCACCGACTCATCGGTGGTGATGTTACCAAAAGCTGTTACCTCCTCGGGCCTATAAATATCTCCTCATACCTCTCATTATGGGGGACTCAGACACGAGGGCAACCACCGACAAGGTCAAGTCATCAGACCTTGCGGAATCCACTTTCCAGTCCGTGCGACCTCACATGTCCTCTCTGCCTGATCGCGCAGTCTGTTCGGCTTACTCCATCGAGCTGCGGGGTCAGTTAACCGCGCGGTATGCTGACCTCTCTTCTCATTCCACGTCGGCTCCTCTCTCAACTTCTTTCCTTAGCTGCCAGCTTCGCCCTATGTACCCTTTATTTGCTTTACATGTAAAAGTGAAACTCAAGCTATAGCACTCAATATTAATCAAAGGAAAGCCTATCGCAAAAGTGACATTTAAGCCATGGTGGGTGAAGTCTGATGTTGCCACTGCTAGCGGCCCCCTCTTCTTCTCAACTCATTTCACTCGGCATCAACCTGCAAACCCAACTATCAAAGTATTCGTCTGCTCAACAGTTCCTGATCATCCTTCCCAGCCATCTCTGCACTCGGATCGACAACCTCCTTTCCTCTCCTATATCCCTGCAACCATTGATCAAGCGTTTGCTCCACTCTTGAGCACTCAGAAGCTTTTCCTTGTATCCTCAGTAACCTCTCTGTTAACCCCGCAACCTTCTTCTTTAATCATCCCACTTGTGAGACTGAACACACCCATTAGCAGCTGGTGCCCGCGACAACCTTCTCCTCTCTCTGTTTCCACGCATCAACAGTTGTGGTTCAATCTATTTTCATTTCTAAGATCAACCAGGGTGAAGGTGTCTATAATAATTCCTCTTGAAGTTGGACAACACACTTCACCCATTTCACTATCTCTAACTGGTAGGTATCTAGCAGGCTCTGATCTTATAGCAGATGAGCCTTCAACATACTTTCTTCTCTTGTATACTGGATTATGGGGAATATCATCAACAACTTGAAATTTTGATACAACAACAACAGGTCTTTCCTGAGAGAGACCCTATGTGTCTTTCCAATAATGAGAGTAATCTTCATCAAGATGAACTTCATCATGAGCAGGCACAATAGGTACTTAAGAACTAAATATCTGACCATGTAGCCACACAAATTGTCATAGCAGTAGTCATTTGTCTTTTTCAAATTCTCTAACATGGCAGCTTCAACTACAACAACCTTAGCTTTCATAGCCTCCTCCCACTTTTGGAGTTCTTCAATAGCAACATTAGAATAAGCAGGAATAGTGCTATCAAAGTGATCCATTGATCTATTGTGGGCATCAATCATTGTACTTGAGTTCGTATCAACATTATTAAGAACTTCTGAAGTAAACTTTAGCCCCTGCATGTTGAGAGTAATAGCTTTTCCACCCTAGACAAACATCGAATCCAGCTTGGCATCAAGCTTGTAAATCTAGATTTTAACTTTTGTAAGGCCATTGTTAGATCGTTCTCTTTTTCCTTGACCTTATTTAGAACCTTCTGCATTGCGTCTTTAAATATCTCTTGCTGTCTTGCCAACATAATCTCTTTTGTATTTAGAATGGAACTGTCTGCACTAGAAGTCGCAACATATTTAGAAGGAATACATGGGAGAGAGGGCAGAACTTCACAGATTGAAGATAATCGAGGTTTAGAAATCAACATCGTCTCTTCAGCAGTTAGGACAAGAGAATGTTCCTCTGCATCTAATTCCTCATTAGAAACATCTACTACCTCCTTTGGAATAACTAGAGGAGTACCTGTCACCTTCGCAACTCTTTTCTCAAGTTTGCAGATAAATCGGTCAACCTGAGTAGCAACTGATATCGAGGACTGAGTCAACTTCCCCTTAGAAGCTGAAGCAGGAGTAATCTCTGGGAGAGGGACAATCATGTTGTTCACTTACACCTATTCAGAACCATCATTAACATTATCAGCAGCTTTGAGCTCATTAGTAAAAACAAAAACCTCATCAATATCTATTTCATAGTCATGCACAAGTAAATCATCCTCAACAGCATCCAAAACATCATCAATCTCTTATTCAGAAGGAGCTAGAACCTCATCGACAACATCCTCATCCATAGCCTCAATAGGCACTATCTTAGAAACAGCAGTCTGAGCAATCTTAGCAACCTCTAACAGAAGATTCTCTATATCTGGAACAGTTTCAACTAGCTCCCCCTCCGCTCATGCACTCAATCTCTCAGGAATTTCCTTGGTGGTTGGAGTAAGAAAACTGTCCACAGGAACTTGTTCTTCCTCGTCCTCTGGCACATTTGGGGCTCCCCTGGCTTTAAGATCCTCCTATCCCACCTTGAGAATATTCGTGAGTCGATTTTCTTGAGGAGATGGATAGGCACACCTTTGGTCATATAAAACTTGTCTCTGTACATTTGGTTCAAGTACAAGCTGATAATCCTTCCAAAGTTAGGAGTACGGAGACTGTCCTTGATCTTTTCAAACAGCATCACACACCAATCCATTCTTTTTCTACAGAGAATTATCACTAGAATTTTGAACATCTCTGATGATAGGTAGTCGTGTGAACCAGTCTTTCACAATAGTACTTTTCCAACAATGCCTGATTGTAGCTTTCCTTCATCGTTCATCCCTTTCCTTTAAACTGCCTTGGTTCCCCTTAGAAATCTACAGAACAGCAATGCCCTTGAGAATTCTTCCTCTTCAAGGTGATCTACTTCTTCACGGGATGGAGGACTCAAGAGTGGGGTGAGTTTAGAGGCCTTCACTTTATCTAAAGTCTTACGAACCTTGCTTTCGATGACAGTATCTTCATGCCAAAGCTTGGCATTCTCGAAGAACTCAAGAACATCCTTGTCCAAAATTTTGCAAGGGTGTTCTAGGATAAACGAGAGATCAGTTGTCTCTAACATCAGGATTACATTCCTAAGCTCATCAAAAGCTAAGGCAAAACCTATTCGATCCAACTCTCCACCCCTATCAACCCACTGGTGGTTCCAGGAGCCATGGAGAATCAGAGAATGGAACAAGGAAAATGTCTGGACTAAAATGACGGTTGAAATAGTTTGCTGTCACTGACGGTCGGCAAGAATATGCTGAGGATCAGGAGAAAGAGTTGCTGGAGATCACTGCTGGAACTTAACCTTTGCTGGAAACTTGGAATGGGGGATTGTTGTAACTAACCTAATCGATGAAGGATGAGAGTTGGGACACGGAACAGATGATGAACAGTTCGACGGGATGAGTGGTTAGCTCGAGCTGAAAGGTCGGGAGAAATATTTCAACGGATGTGGCAGTAAGCTTTCGACGAATTGTAGTGTGGTCGCCTCTAACTCTCGATTATATATATCTATACTATATTAAAAGGAAGTATCGGTTTAGGTTCTATGACAAGATAAATAAGACATGAACTAGATCACAGTCGTTCATCTAAATGCTATAGTTTATTCGAAAACATAATTCTCGATCAAAAATACTCCTCCACATTTACATTCCTAACATTCTACTCATCATCCGACGACATCTCCTCCTCCGCTTCACATATAGGGCATCACACCACCACATTTCCATCACTACCATCCTACCAATGTCGCTCCTCCTCCAATGACATTCTCCCTTCTCAACTGATCTAGGGCATCGCAGACGATTGACTCCTCCGTGCGTGATAACCTCCTCTGTTTATGAATCCCCATTGCCTCACCATCGAAGATCCAAGCCCCACACGGAATCAAGCGGGACACCCAAAGGTAAGCAACTTACTACTATCGTAAAACCCATCTGATTCTCACCTACATCTCGCTGCCGATTATTTTGAGTGTTGATCATCTTCTTACAAACAACTTTCGCTAATTCTTCACCAGACACATTTCCTGGGATTACTTTGATTAGGCTATAACAAGGGATCAACGTCTTCTTCTTCAGGGTAGACTGGAGCTTCATCTCTTCCTTCCAGCAAGGTTTTCTCTTCCACACTATTTTCTCCTCTTCTAAATCATTGCAAAAACTTGATTATTTTCCCTGCTTCTCATTGGATCTGCACACCTGACCTTTATTTCCCGTGATTTTAAGTTTTTATTTTACTCCGCCTCAACTTATTTTGGGTGTGCTTTGGGTTTCATCTGGATGGTGGATCCTCTGAATCTGAAAACAGTGCCCCCTCCATATCTACAATATTTTTTGATAGGGCTTGCCATAGAATTTCTGAGAGGCCCCCCTCTGAAATGATTATTAAGAGAAATCAAAATCTGAGGCAGGGTCGAGCTCAGTTCTATGCGAGTTATGCCGATCTGCAACCTTTTTTTAATTTGTTCCTACTCATTTAGCGTTGTTTAAATCAATATGAACATTAGATTGAAACCCTGAAAATCATGATTATTTCAGTTGTTAGTGTAACCACATGCTGATTAGAAATAGTTTTATTCTAAAAAATGGAGATTCGATATTCACACCAGCGATTCAATTTTGCTCCCATGACAAATATCTCCCCTACGACAAATGTTGCACCCACGATTTATGTCGCCCCCATGACAAATGTCGCCCCCACGACAAATGTCGCACCCACGACAAATGGCGCACCCATGAAAAATTTCGCACCCACGACAAATGTCGCACCCACGAAAAATGTCGCACCCACGAAAAATGTCGGACCCACGAAGAATATCGCACCCACGAAAAATGTCGCCCCCACGACAAATGTCGCCCCATGACAAATATCGCATCCACGACAAATGTCGCATCCACGAAAAATGTCGCCCCCACGACAAATGTCGTCCACACGACAAATGTCCCCAACAATAAAAGTCTCACCCACGACAAATGTCTCTCTCACGACAAATGTCGCCACTCACCGAATGCCCCCCGGGACAAAGGCCCGTGCCTGTCACTTGTGTGTGTCTGTGTGTGTATATATATATATATGTATGTATATAAATTTGACCGAGGAAGGCACGTACCTGATATTCGGCGGCTCTTCGGATCCAATATAGAAAGAAAGTTTGACTTAAGTAAAAATCAGCGAGTTTCACTGAATGCAAATTCAGATTCGGGGAGTTTCAGCGTGTGTATTCATGAATATCCGACGAATCAACAATTTTTGCCTACCGATACTCAAGGATTTTTCCCTGGACAAATTTCTTCCTTTCTGTATCATTTCCCAAGAGTGTTCCTGTCTTCTTAGCCTTCTTCATGAGTCTTTGTTCAGCATGCCAGTTCTGTTTTGAAACACAAGAACTTGGCCTCGTCCAGCAGCTTCGTGAAAATATCTACGACCTGCTTATTCGTCGGTACATAGCGGAGGGCTATATCTTTGTTCTCCACATAGCCTTAGATGAAGTGATGTCACACTTCCATATGCTTTGTCCGGCTGTGAGAAACTAGATTATGTGTGATCGTTATTGCGCCGGATGAGTTGCAATACATTGGAATCTCTCTGAAGTTTAGGTTGTAGTTTTCGAGTTGATTCCTGATCCATAGAAACTGTGTGCAATAACTACCGGCAGAGATGTACTCTGACTCGGCAATAGAGGTTGCCACACAATTCTGCTTTTTACTGCTCCATGAAATAAGTTTTCTCCGAGGATTTGGCACGTCCTAGAAGTGTTTTTCCTGTAATCCCTGCTTCCTGTAAAATCTTCATATGAAAACCCAATTAGCTCAACATCATTACTTATCGGGTACTATAAACAAAGATTGGGGGTACCCTTAAAGTATCTTAGAATTCTCTTTACTGCTACGTAATTAGATTCCTTTGAGTTCACCTGAAATCTAACACAGAAGGTTGTTGAAAACATTTTGTCAGGTCTACTAGCAGTAAGGTAGAGCAAGGATCCAATTATGCTTCTGTACTTGGTTTCATCAAAGGGTTTCCCTTTCTCATCCTTGTCCAGAGACATAGTTGATCCCATTGGAGTTCTCATCGAGGTTGCATTCTCCATTCTTATTTTCTTAATAAGCTCCTTGGTGAACTTCGTCTGAGAGATGAAAATTCCATCTTGAAATTGCTTCACTTGAAGTCCTAAGAAATACTTCAGCTCTCCCATACTGCTCATTTCAATCTTCCATCGTATAAGTTTGGAAAAATTATTACAAAGGTTGTATTCCATAGAGCCAGATATTATGTCATCGATATAGATTTGCACTAACAAAATCTTTCCTTTACTTCCCTAAGAAATAATGGCTTGTTTATCTTTCATCTAGTGAACTTGTTCTCAAGAAGAAAGCTAGACAACGTCTCATACCAAGCTCTTGGATCTTGCTTTAAGCTGTAGAGAGGTTTATTTAAAAAGTAAACATGTTTAGGGGAGGTGGAGTTGGCAAAACCTGGAGGTTGCGCTACGTATACTTCCTCTTTCAGATTCCCGTTGAGGAATTCTGATTTCACATCAATGTGATAGACCGAGAAGACTTTGAGAGCAGCATACGCAAGAAACAAACTGATCGCCTCGAGCCTGACCACTAGACCAAAGGTCTGGTCGAAGTCGATACCTTCTTCTTATCTATATCCTTGAGGTACAAATAGGGCATTGTTCTTTATGATTACGCCATTCTCATCCAGCTTGTTTCTGAAAACCCACTTGGTGTCGATCACGTTCTGTCCCTTAGGTCTGGGCACCAACTATCAAACTTTGCATCATTCGAACTAGTTGAGCTCCTCTTGCATTTCCATGATCCAAGAGGCATCCTTGTTTGCTTCTTCAAACTTCTTCGGCTCAACCTGAGATAGAAAGCTAAGATGCAATAACTCGTTAGCAGTACATCTTCTGGTTATAACTCCATCCTCTGGCTATCGAATGATTTGATCAGTAGGGTGATCTCTTAGGTGTCTAAACACTAGATTTCCTCCTCTTTTACCAGCAGCTTCTACAATATCTAGAGCATTCTCTAGTGTTGGTTCATCTAGTTTCTCTTTATCCACCA
This sequence comes from Platanthera guangdongensis, assembly GCA_039583875.1. Taxonomy (NCBI): domain Eukaryota; kingdom Viridiplantae; phylum Streptophyta; class Magnoliopsida; order Asparagales; family Orchidaceae; genus Platanthera; species Platanthera guangdongensis. The sequence continues at coordinate 56,015,363 of CM077160.1, read as the reverse complement.
TAACTGGATGGACGAACTTAACTGAGATTTGAGCCTCTTCCTTTACTGCTTCTTCCAAGCTTAGTTCCTTGAACTTGGTACCTACTTCTGCACCAATAATACTAGGCGAGCTGCTTTGGAGCATGTTTGTCTCATCAAATATAACATTAAAAGACTTCTAAAACCAGGATTTTCTTGTTAAAAATCCTATATGCCTCACTATGGCTACAATATCCTATGAAAATACATTCAAAATATTTGTCAATAAACTTACTACGGTAATACTTCCAATAATTAAGTACGAAGCATTTACTTCCAAAGATTCTAAAGTATGATAAAGTCGTTTTTCTGCCGTTCAATAGTTTATAAGGAGTCATACAGTGGTTCTTGTTGATTAGAGCTATGTTTTGCACCTGGCAAGCTGTGTTGAATGCTTTAGCCAAGAAGTACTCTAGAAGTGAAGCATCATTCAACATAGTTTTACATGATTCAATTAGGGTTCTATTCCTTCTCTCAGCAACTCCATTTTGTTGTGAAGTACATGGGGAGGAAAACTCATGAAAGATAACTCGACTTCCACAGAATTCTGTCATAGCACCACACTCAAATTCTGTTCTATGATCCCTTCTTATTTTGACCACTGAACAATTCAATTCATTCTGAATTTGCCGAATAACATTAGTGAATGTGTCTAAAGTGTTTGACTTGTGTTTCAGAAAGAACACCCAAGTAAAATGAGAGTACTCATCAACAATTACTAACATCTAAACCTTACCTCCTAAACTATGAATTGGCATAGGATCGAATAAGTCCATTTGAAGTAAATATAAACTTCTTGAAGAATATTTTTCAACAATACCCATGAAGGTAGCCCTTGTCTGTTTACCATTTGGAATGCATGACATGAGCTCTCTTTAAGGCACTTAATACTGGGGGAATCGCACACTAAGTTCTGAGAAAATAACATGTTTTTGGTTTTGAAATTAATATGTGATAATCTCTTGTGTCATTGGTCACAAAGAAACGCACTACTTTTAGCCAAAAAAGCATACTAGTGTAGAATTGTCTAAACATAGAAGATTTAAACAAAATATATTTCACCTCTGAGTTCCTGTTACGATCATCTCCAAATTAGTAGATGACTTTATCAGACACTTGTCCTTATAGAACTCAACGATATAGCCTTTGTCATATAGTTGACTTACGATTATGAAATTATGTTGTAATCCTTTAACATAAGCCATGTCTGTGAAAGAAACTATGTTGTTGGAAATCATAACGTAGCCTTTCTTGATTCCCATGTCTAACCCTCTAAAGATGACTTTTGGTGCATCTTTGACTGGGGTGAATTCTTGCAGTAGGTTTCTTGTCCCAGTCATATGCTGAGAGCATACGTTGTCCAAATACCAGATTGGATTTTTTGTTGGCCTTTGAATATACCTGCAATCATAAATCATTTTACCTTAGGAACCCAAGCAAATTTGGGTTCTTGGTTCCTTGTCAGCTTAACACCACTAGGAAAATTAACTTTGTGAGTTGTCAGTCTCGTATGGTTAGCTCGTGGAGTTACACAATTAGCCAGGTTAAACCAGTAATCCACGCCAAAATGACCAATTTTGTCACAGCAACAATAGTCGAACCTGTTGTACCTTCTCTTGTACTCTTGCTTTACCTTTTAAATGTGAGGTCTAGTAGGAACAACTTACTTGGAGGTGGAAGCCTCTTGATTGCAACAAACATAATGTAACATCACTCATACTTTTAGACCCCTAGAATGGTTTTGTTTTGACTGGGTCATGACAAAACCCTGGGAAGTACCAAAAGCTTGTGATGAACTTAGGAACTTGTGTGTGAACCACCTTGGTCTGCAATTAGTAGAATCCTAATTACTAGCTTAGGGATGACCATAGGGCTTCACCATGACTCCATGACACCACCACAATATCAATAACTATTAGAGGGTCCATCAGAGCAATAGGGATCCACTAGGGTCAAGTAAAAAGCTCAAGTTGACCGAAGTCATCCCAAGCCCTGATTTGGTCAAACTAAGCTCACCCATGCCCAAATGACCTCCCCTTAGCCAAAGGGACCCACCTAAACCTTTCCGAGCCCTAAGAGAGGCCAATGAGTCACCAAGGACCCATTGGGGTCAACCAAAGAGGCTATGTTGACCCAAGTCAGCTCTAGCCCTAAAAAGGTCAAAGTGACTTACGAGTCAAGAGATCTCCAAGATTCTCAACCAACCCTACCCAAGCCTTCCTAGACTTTAGTGGAGGCAAATGGGTCACCAATGACCCATTGGGGTCACCAAGGACCCATTGGGGTCAACCCAAATGGTCATGTTGACTAAGGTCAACTCTACCCTAGTACAAGGTCAAACTAGCTCAAATGCGCAACCTCAAGCTCAAGCCCTATCCACTTGGGCTAAAACCTTATTTCCATGTATAATATGAGCTAATGGGGTGCCATTAGGCTGAATTAATCATCAAAACCGGCCTTGATGACTAGGAGAGATAAAAACTCCATTTTCCCCTTTAATGGAGGAGAGAGAAAGTGGGTGGTGAAGGCCATTCATGGCTTGGAAGGCCAAAGTCCCTCTCTTCTTGCTAGAATTTTCCTCCCTGGTCAGTTACGGGAAGATTAAGGGACTTTCAAGCCCTTTCCAGTAGCAGGGTGTAGTGAACCTACCATGGCCTAAGTTGAGTTTTCATGGCCATTAATGGCTTTGAAGCTATGGCCCTTCCCCTCCCCCATTTGCCAATATTAAAAGCATCCATGGTTCCATAATAATCGTTTCCACTATTCCATTGAAGGAGCAGAGCGAGTTGGTAGTGTTGTTGCAGAACATCGATCGGCGCCACCACTGTCCATGGCTTCCGACGATCGGCCCACCTCCAGCTCTCCTAACAGGTCCTCCTCTACTCCTTTCTTCGTGGGCTAGAATGTTAGATCAATTAGGAGAGAAATCAGGCTCAATTGAGCCCAATTGGGAGATAAAAATTTCAAATTTCCATTGTTTTTTTCTAGCTCCTGGGTTCGCCGGAAACCGCCCCTCCGACGGCCATGCCGCCGCCCGGTGATAGCCCCCACCTCAATGGAGGTGGTGGTGGTGGTGGCCGGCCAGGGAGTTGTCTGGAAGGCCGACAAATGGCTTAAAAGGTTGCTCTAGGTTCGGTCAATCATGACCTTTGGCTGGAGGAAGAATACGATGTCAGGGCCACTCGATTTGGTTTAAGATTCGTGACATTAATTCATTTTATTTCATTTTGTACACTGTTTTTGGCTGTATTAAATTAATTATTAAAAATACATAGGGCCTATTCAGAAAAGGTGGTCAATATGAAAATTGTAGCCTAAGAGTCTAATTTATTTTAAAATTGGTTTAAACCAATTTGTAGTTTAGGTCAGACCACAACACTATTTTTAGTGAGGTCTATACCTAGGGTAGAGCAGAGATTGTTTTGAGTGCCTCCATCAATCCAGCCATCCAAATAACTTGAAATTTTGGATGGGGGTCACTTTTACCTATACTTATAACAATCTAAAAATGGGAATTTTTGGAAAATATTTTCCTAAAGTTTTTGTAGAAATTTAATAATCCATGTTAGAATTATTTAAAGTGCCTAATGACCTCCAAACCCTCACAAAGTTTGGTGAGTGGTTCTTTGGGTCAATATAGGACTCTGTATTAACTCTCAGGTAAGGACAGACTTCTGATCAACTTTATAACAGACATTTGTTTTTATGGTTGAAAACACTATTTGAGCTTAAAGTTCCACACTGTGTCCCTCAGTTTAATGAATCAACTAGTTTATAGATTGAAGTAGATAATTGCAGCAAAAAGCCCTTATTTTACTAAATTCTTCATCCTACATGAACATGAAAACCCATCGAGCATTTTTATGATATGCAACCTCTAAATTTAGTATAGGTAATGGAAAAAAGGTCATTGAAGAAAATTCCAGTAGTAGCAGAGACAACAGAACAACAGTCTAAAACACAGGAAAACCATACTATGGGAACCACCAAACTGACACGAACCCATTGCACTTACAACAATAGTCTGAACATCTAACACCAAGAGAGAAACACCAACCACTCCTTTGCTGGAAGAGGGAGGGGGGAAACATCCACAGAAGACTAGTCCAACAACTCGGTCGGCTCTACCTGCTACCTGCCTGAACCTGAGGAATTCAAAAGAAAAGAATGCATCAGCAATAAAGAACAAAAAAGATGACTAAACAGAAATTAAAGGTTCAAATAATATAAGTGGGTTACCAATCCCACTAAAAAACTACAAACCCACAGAAGTCAATAACATAAGAGTAAGGGAAATGATTAGCTTTGCACAAAGTGGACATATAAAGAGAAGATTTGCACTAAGTGCGGAAAGGACTCTTAGTGATGTCCTAATAATAAATATATCTATATAATCATAGAAATAACATTGATTAGCTTAAAGAGTGAATCATCAGTGCCGAACATAAAACGGTACTGAGGTGGTGGTTATCTTTCCAACAAAACCATCAAATCAACACAACCAAAGAAATAGGCAATGAAGTGGTGGTCCATTATCCACAACCAACCAAAAGTACCAAATAAAGCAATCGTGTGTAATAATTCACAGCAGAAACTAAGGTGGTGGTCTTTTTTCCACTGCCAACCCAAGTCCAAAATCATAAAGTTGTCATGCGTGATAATTCACACATAGACTAAGGTGGTGGTCCTTTATCCAATGCCAACCAAACTTCCAATAATAAATTCAAATACAATAATAAATGGGAATAAAAGACCCAATACTTAGCATCGAATTATCACAGCAACGCAAGGAAAGGAAATCGAAAAATTCCTAAGGGTATACTCGGCAAATTAACTATTCAATCTACGAATTCGGCTAGACTAGACAAGAACACTCGACGAATCCACTGTTCACTCAATGAATTCTACTTGGTCTCACTAGTTCACTCAACTAATTCTACTAGACTTCACGCGTACACTTGACGTATTATACTAGACTTAATAAGCACACTCGACAAATTCTACTTGACCAACTCAGCTATTTACTCGGGAACACTCGACGAATTAGGCTGGGCCTCACGAGTTCACTCGACAAATTCTGCTAGGCTTCATGAGAATACTCGACGAATTCACTGTTCACTCGATGAATTCTACTCGGTCACACGAGTTCACTCGATGAATTCTAATTAACTACATGAGAATACTCAACGAATTCTACTTATCCTCTCGACGAATCCTTCATAGATTGTACGAGAATACTCGACAAATTATACTTAGATTACACGAGAATACTCGACAAATCTTCATAGACCAAATTTACAAATCTCCAAATCCAAAATTTCAAACACTAAGGAGAGAAAACACATTCCTCTTGGATCTGAAAAAGGAAGAAAAGAAGAGAGGAGAACATTAACAACAAAGCAAGAGGGGTAGATTGCCACTTGCCTCAAATCTCGACGAAATCGCCTCTACAGCCCCACGCCACGGATCGGCAAAAAGAAACTCCTAACAAGAAATTCCTGAAAGATATGCGGCAAAATGAGGGTTAGGGCTACTCGCTATAAACAACAAAAATCCATGAAACCTGAAAAAGTCACCGCACACACGAAGATCTCGGTTAGAACAGTCTGAATCTCTACTCCGACGATGATTTCCTGCACTCTAACTCTGTTGGTGACGGGCGGAAGACTTCCGAAAAGGCCGACTCCTCCTGTCGTGTGATCGGATTTGGCGAAAGAAAAAGTTCCGTAAAAATCCTAATTCTAAGGATTCAGCGTTTTTATAGGGGAAGGATTTCAATTAAATAATACGAATCTTATGTTATTGCATTACATAATTGCTGTTTAAGAAGAATTTGTCATCGTACAAAATCTCTTGAATAAACATAATGCCCTTACGCTATCATTACGAGAATAAATTAATTATCTGAAATCCAGGGGCCTTATAGTCACCCCTTCTAAAAGAAGTTTCGTACCGAAACTTAGAACACTTCTTGACTCTCTAAGAAAAATAAATACCACTAACTTCGTGGATAAAACTCTTACCAATGAAATCTTGGGGAATGGATGAGTATGAGATTCCTTCATAGCAGACTCCAATTCCCAGGTTATGCTCTTCACGTCCTGATTCCATTAAAGAACTTTCACTATTTCGATTATCTTTCTCCTCAACACTCGATCTTGCATCTCCAAGATACGGACAAGTTCTTCAACATAAGAAAGATTGCACTACAACTAGGGGATCGAGTTATGGATATGATGCTCTCTGCGCAAGCACTTCTGCAACTGGATCACATGAAATACATTGTGAACACCAGAGAAAGTAGTAGGCAACTCCAGCTTATAATCGGATACTCTGATGAACTCAATGATCTAGAAAGGTCCCACATTCCTGTGATCCAACTTATGGTCCTTCCCAAATCTCCTTCAAGAAAACCATGTCCCCAACAGTGAACTCCAGATCAACACAACATCGATTAACATTCTTCTCATAATGCACTTGAGCCAAATGAAGTGTCTCACAAATTTGAGTTACTGCAACACTCATCTCTTCCAAGGACTCTTGACCAAATAACGACATCTCACCAACTTAAGCGCAAAATAGGGGAGTTTGACAAATCCTCCTATAGAATGCTTCAAAAGTCGTCATCTACAAGCTTTCCTGATAACTGTTGTGGTGGGAAAACTCCATAAGTCTGAGATACTTATCCCAGGCCCCACCATAGTCCAGGATATAACATGTAATCATATATTCCAAAATCTGATTTAATCTTTTCATTTGACCATTTGTCTGTGGATGATAAGCAGTAGAATATTTGAGGTTTGTGCCCAAAGCTCCCTGTAAGCTTTTCCAGAAATGGGACATATATCTGGAATCTCGATCTAACACAATACTTACCGGCAAACCATTCAATCTGATGACCTCATCCAAATAAAGCCAAGTTATCTTTTCCATGGAATAGCCAATTTTGAAAGGCACAAAGTGAGAATATTTTTTTAATCTATCGACAATGACCCACATAGCATCATGCCCTTGGGGAGACCTCAACAAACCGATAATGAAATCCATTGAAATACTCTCTAACTTCCAGCTGGGAATATCCAAAGGCGTTAACTTACCTCCTGGTCTTCTATTATCTGCCTTAACAAGCTGCCAAGTGTAGCACTCAGAAACAAATTTAGCTATATCATTCTTCATACCTGACCACCAAACGATTTGCTTTAGATCTCGACACATCTTTTTAGAACCAGGGTGGTAGGCAACATTTGAGCCATGCGCTTCATCACAAATCCTTGCTCTTATATATTCAATGACTGGGATACAATACCTACCACGATATCTTAAGGTACCAGCTTGGTGAATCGAAAAATCTAATAATTCTCCTCTTTCAGTTCTACTCCTGAGATGCTACAAATAAGGATCATCCTACTGATGAAATCTTGTGAGTGTTATCCATGAAGTCCCTTCCACTTCCAAGCTAGATGGTATGCTATTATCCTTAACAGTAATGTTCATCAATAAAACCTCCTATACTAAGGACTGCATAGAGAGGTTGAAGACATGTACGACTTTCCTACTCAAGGCATCGGCCACCACATTAGCCTTGCCTGAATGGAAAAGGATATCGACCACCTAGTCTGCAACATACTCCATCCATCTATGCTGGCACAAATTAAGCTCTTTCTGGTTGAAGACATACTTCAAATTCTTATGGTTCGTATAGATTTTGCATGACACTCCATACAAAAGATGTCTCCACAACTTCAAGGCATAAGTGTCTGCAGAAAATTCCAAATCATGATTAGAGTAATTCCATTCATGTATCTTCATTTGTCTTGATCCATACACAATCACCTTCCCTTCTTGCATCAGAAACAACCGAGACCAACTCACGAAGCATCGACAAAATAGCAAAATCCACCCCCTCAGTGGGCAGCGCTAAAACTCGGGCAGAACACAACCACTCCTTCAATTCCTAAAAAGCTTCAACGCAATCATTGCTCCAAAGAAAAGCTGTGCTTTTCTGCATAAGTCTGGTGAAGGCTATAGACAACACTGAAAATACTTTCACGAATCTCCTATAATAGCCTACCAAACCTAAGAAATTCCTTATATCTTAGGCATTGTAGTCCTCTTCCAATCCAAAACTGTGCATATCTTTGTTGGGTCTACTGAAATCTCTTCTTTACATACCACGTGATCCAGGAATGACACTTGACTCAGTCAAAACTCACATTTACTTAACTTCACACGCAACTTGTAATCCCTCAGCGTGGAAAGCACCAAGAATAAATGCAAGGCATGCTCCTCATCATTTCTAGAATATATTAGAACATTGTCTAAAAAGAAAACCACAAAGTGGTCCAGTAAATCCTTGAATACTATATTCATCATGTCCATAAAAGCAGAGGGCGCATTTGTTAAACCCAAAAGACATTACCAAGAACTCGAAATGCCCATACCGTGAATAAAAATCAGTTTGTGGAATGTCGGACTCACAAATCCTCAATTGATGGTAGCCTGAATGCAGGTAAATCTTTGAGAACATGATACTACACAACTGGTCAAACAAATCATCGATCTGAGGAAACAGATACTTGTTCTTGATGGTTACTTTATTCAGCTCTCTATAATCTATGCACAACCTAATGGATCCATCCTTTTTCTTTACAAAGAGAATTGGAGCACCCCAAGGAGAAGAACTAGGCCTAATAAGACCACACTGTAATAATTCATCCAATTGGGTTCGCAACTCTTCCAACTCACACAGAGCCATATGATAAGGTGCCATAGCAATAGGATGTGTACCAGGCTCAAGGTCTATAACAAACTCTACATCTCTCATAGGAGGAAGAACGAAAAGACTAACTGTAAAAACATCAAGAAACTCTCACACTACAGAAATATCCTCGGCACGCAGCGAATTGCAAGCAGCTTCCAAAATAGAAACAAGATAAGCACTACAAACTGCTTCTAGAATGTTCTGAGCGCATACCGCAGATATGGTTGAGGAGTCCTGACGTGGAAAACCAAATAGACTCATCGGTTGGCCATTATCCATCTTGAAATCCAAACATTTAACTTTTCATTGGATGACCGCATCATAACTAGACAACCAATCCATTCCCAAAATCACATCAAAGTCTTCCAAATCTAGCACTTCAGATCGGTATACACTAGAAATCCACCTAAGAGAATATGGCAACCCCAGATACCCTGATAAGAAACCACCAAATCACCCGATAGAAAGTTAACACGAAGCGGGTCGCCAATTTGATCGGTAACCAAACGATGTTGGTCTAAAAAATTCCTAGCCACGATGGAATGAGTAGCACCCGAATCAAAAAGAATGCACACCCAAAGAATTTTTACCTTAAACTCTCCTATATAAATATACACGTAACTAAAATGATCGTCAGTAAACCTACAACTATAAGCAAGCAACTAGGTTGGAATCAAACCTGAAATCACTTGGGTTAAAGAATAAGCTTCTTCCCTAGTTACCAAGATCAGTTTCCCCTTTCCAAAGTCTAACTACTGCAGCTGCGATAGTGGCAAAGCTTGAAGTGGAATTGGCTGCATCATGGGCTGGGACTGTGAATATCTAGACTTCTTGTGTCCCTTCTGTCTGCACTGGTAGTAGGTCTTATCTTTTAACTAAGAGCGAGTGACCTCATGCCCCTTCCTCTTGCAAAAGTTTCAAATAAGTTCTCCCTTGGGTGCACTCTGAATCGCAAGCACCTGAGGTTGCTTCTAGGGGCCCAACCTTTTCAAACACTTTTGGACAGGGTGGCCCAGAGGACCACAAAAACTGCGTACTTCTCTGCCTCCTTTATTTAGAGCAGGGCCAGATGCCCAAGAGCTTTCAATATCATCAGCCTTTCACTTTTCTTTCCTCAGTAACAAGCCATGATTCTTAGTATTGTTGATAGCATCGACTCTCAATACGACCTCTACTACTTTCGTAAAACTCTCAGATCGTTAAATGTTGGCTAACTTTTGGATGTCTCTTTGGAGACCACTCAGAAAATGCTTAACTTTGCCTTCCTCAGTGGCTACTAATTTCGGAGCAAACCTGCTCAACTTGCTGAACTCGATCTCATACTCAACAACCATGAGTTGTATTTACTTCTGATGAAAAAAATTGTTTATCAACCTATCCCTCTCCACCGTCGGCAGGAACTTCTTCAATAGCATCCCCTTAAACCTTTCCCACGAGTATTGATGAGTACAATTATATATGTCTTTTTTACTATCATATTTGTAATCATGTCCACTACTATATGCCTTCAGTCGTTATAATTATGCGAAAATAGTTAAGAATAAGAGTTATCATGAATAAAAGAGCACAGTATGGAGTTTCCTATACCTCTTGTATTAAGCTATTTATTTATTCATTCATCTTCTTAATGCATGTATTGCAAGTCCTTGGAACTAAAAGTCTTGGAGCAAATAGAGGAGTTCACAGATCTAACATGACTGAGAACAGGACTGGAATTGGCCATACACGGGTAGGAACACGCCCATGTCACTACCCATGTCCTTATCGGGAAAGATCACAAGGATTGGAAGAGAAGTCAGAGCACTACATGGGTAGGCACACGACCGTGTCACTACCTGTGTCCTTATCGAGTCTTCTGCTAAACCAAGCCGTGTGTGGAGCCACAAAGAACAACACGGTCGTGTGCTCAGCCGTGTCAAATGACATGGCCCACGACCAAACACATCTTTTTTTTGTTAAACTGCCTTAGAACCGCACACACAGCCTATGACACGGCCGTGTTGGAACCCTTGTCCGACCCTGTTTGCAAGGAGACTATAGAAACCTGTAGGAAAAATAGAATGGGGACTTCTGGATTGAAGAACTTGGAGAATTTCTGGAGGACGAAAGTGGAACATTCGGCGAAGGGGAGATCGAAGGAGATAATTCGTATGATTTTAATCTTCATGTATCTCTTTTAATCTTCCCCTTATCTTAGTGGATCTAACTTTATTTTTTTACATTTCGCATGAGACTTATTTTTTTGAACAATTCGGTAATCATGTATGTTAGTTTTTATGTCAGATTTGTGGTATTTTATTCGTATGTCTGTGTTTTAACAATGAGATTGATATTAGGCTTGAAAATAGAACTTGTTTTATTTGAATCCCAAATATCTAGATTGAGAAATTGGATGTTTGTGATGATATTTATATGTTCATGTTCTAATGTTCTTTCTCTTTGTATTTCAAATTGCATGATCGAGAGATATGTTGTTTGGATAATGATAACACGGATAATTGGACTCATGGTATCTTAGAGATAGTATTTCATGAATTTATGTATTAGAAAGGGTTTCTTATTATTAATGCAAATTTGAGTATTGTGAATTGTTCGAGAGAAAATTTACTCAACTTAAGTTTAGGTATTGAATTGCTCGAGAGAGATTTCGATAAATGTTTAATCCTTACAATACAACGAATTTGATAATCTTGTTATTACGTAATTACATAGAATTGAATTAATGAGTAATTATTCTCATGTGATTATTCTTAGATTTTCTGCTTTTTACTATCCTTAATCCTCCAATGTATCTTTATCCAAGTTGTCCTAGTTAGATTAATTTAGGGTAACACTCAATTTTAATTATAGGTATGATAATAGAGTGAGAGTGAGTACGAGTACACGAAAAGATCCTGTGGAATATGACACGAGATGTAGATTTCTCCTATACTATAATCGATAGGTGCACTTGCCTGAGATTAAAATCAATCTAGTTTATGCCTATCCATATAGTTTTACATAGAGCAAAAATAAATCGCATCAAGTTTTTGGCGTCGTTGCCTGGGACCTCATTTTCAATATTTTGAAAGCTTAAACTCTATGAATTTACCAAATTTTTATTACTAACATGTAATTGTAAATAAGTTTATTTCATATAATTGCAAATTACTAACCAATAATTGTAAATTAAATTACTATATAATTATATCACTTAATCTCTATTTTGTAGTCTGTTAGTCTATGACCAGAGGAAGAAATTCTAGGTTAACACCATTTCATCCTGACCCGGAACGTATTATTCACAACACTAGCCAAAGGGACTTGAGAACTGATAACACAGATAATTCAAACGGACTTTTAGAAGAGGAAACAATAAACTTAGGAGATCACCATCCAGATAATTCAGAAAACATGGAAAACCAGAATGAGCAAACCATGTCTGACTTTGCTAGACCTAATCTCCAGGTTACTGGGTCAAGTATTGTTAGACCACCAATTGTCACCAACAATTTCGATTTGAAACCGAGTATTATTAAGATGGTTCAACAGTATGTCCAATATGATGGCCTGCAAGATGAAGATCCCAACACACACTTAGCCGGATTCTTTGAGATACGTGATACATTCAAGATCAATGGCATTAGCAATGATGCCATTCAATTGTGGTTGTTTCCGTTCTCACTAAGGAACAAGGCGAAGCAGTGGTTAAACACACTACCTAGAGGGCCGATTACTACATGGGATATGATGGATGAGAAGTTCTTAATGAAGTATTTCCCAACGACGAAGACTACAAAGCTAAGGAACGACATTTCTACATATGTTCAAATAGAATCTGAATCGTTGTATGACACATGAGAATGATTCAAGGAACTCTTAAGGAGGTATCCCCATCATGCACTACCTTCCTGGCTTCAGATTCAGACCTTCTACAATGGTCTCAATCCAGCCACTAATCAAATGATCGATGCAGCTAGTGGAGGCACCTTGAACAATAAGACACCTGAAGTGGCTTAATAGTTGATAGAAGACATGGCAATGAATAACTATCAATGGACTACCGTGAGACAAAAGCCTAACAAGCCTGCAGGAATTTATGAAGTGGATGTCGTCACTGCCTTAGCTATTTAAGTGGAGAAGCTTCACCAGGAGATGGATAATCTATCTTTAGCATCACCCTCCATGGTACCTCAACAATGGGACCCCTCATTTAGTGGAATGCCTGAATGTGAACCTCAAGTGCAAGAACATGTTGACAATTTGGGCAATAATATCAGACCTCCCTTCAACCAAGAAAACAACCCATATAGTTCTATATACAATCCTGGAGGGAGGAACCACCCCAATTTCTCTTGGAGAGGGCAAGGAAATCAAGGCAAGAAACCTGTATTTGGACAACTGCAACAACCAAAGCAAAGGAAGCCATCATTAAAAGATGTTCTCACCAATTTCATTCAAAAAACTGATGTAGCTTTCCAGAATCAAGAGGGCTCTATTCGAAATTTGGAGAACCAGAATGGTCAGCTGACAAGGATGGTGTCTGAAAGGCAACAAGGAACACTTCCTGGTAATACTGAAATAAACCCAGAGGAGCATGCAAAAGCAATTTAATTGTGGAGTGGAAATGAATTACAGGACCAAAGGCTTACAAAGGAAGCACCCTAAGAGGAGTCTAGCGGCGAAGGACAGAATGAGATGCATTCAAAGCCAATGGAGTATCAACTAGTAATACCGTATCCAGCAAAGCTGAACAAGGAGTACATGGATGCGGAATATGGTAAGTTCTTAACTATGTTTAAACAATTACATGTTATTTTACATTTTTCTGAAATCATTTAAATGTTGAAGTATGCTAAATTTCTAAAGGATTTAATCTCAAATAAAAAGAAAATAGAAGAATTATCTTTAGTAACACTTAGTGAAGAATGTTCCGCTATTTTACAAAATAAATTACCACAAAACTTAAGGATCCCAGTTCATTTTCAATTCCATGTTTAATCGGTGATTTATAAGTGAATAAAGCTTTAGCGGATTAGGAGCTAGTATTAACTTAATGCCTTAAAAACTATGTTCGAAACTAGGTCTAGGAGAACTTAGCCCTACTAGAATGAGTATTCAATTAGCAAATCATTCAGTTAAGTATCCTAGAGGAATAGTAGAGGATGTATTGTTTAAGGTAGACAAATTTATATTTCCCGCCGATTTTGTTATTCTAGATATGGACGAATTTGTAGAAGTGCCACTCATACTAGATCATCCATTCTTAGCCACATCTAGAGCTCTTATTGACGTTTTTGATGGTAAATTAGTTTTGCGAGCAGGGGAAGATGAAGTCACTTTTCAAATTGGCAATGCAATAAAGCAAACATTGGATAATGATGATCATTGCTACTTTTGCTATGGTGTTGATAATGTTATGACTTATATGAATTATGAATATTATTATAGAGATCCTTTAAAGATTTGCATCACTAATAGTTATTTAGAAGAAGATAAAAAATCAAGATATTGTTGAACAACTATATTATCTAGATAACTTTATTTTGGTGAATAAGAAGATTGAATATAGTTTGATTACGCAAGGAGATATTCAGATTCTTAAGAGTAATACTAAGGATCCACCAATAGTAGAACTTAAAAATTACCGGATCATCTTGAGTATGTATTCTTAGGATCTAATTCTACTTACCCAGTTATTATTTCTTCTAATCTTTCTGAAACTGAAAAACAAAAGTTAATAATTGTGTTAGGGAAGTATAAGGGTGATATAGCATGGCAAATAACTGATATAAAAGGTATCAACCCTAGTTTTTGCACCCACAATATCCTTTTGGAAGAAAACTATAAGCCTTCTATTCAACCACAATGTTGGCTAAATCCAAATATGAAAGAGGTAGTGAAAGCTGAGATTGTTAAGTTGTTAGATGCTGGAATGATATATCCTATTTCAGATAGTTCATGGGTTAGTCCTATTGATGTAGGCCACTACCGCGGACACTAGACGGGTTAAGGGAAAGAAACGAACTCCACGCTCAATCCACAATCTCTCACGCACTAGAGTCAATCGCAGCGCACTCGCAAGCGTGTTTTCACAGTTCACCAACGTACGGTAGCCACCCCGCGGGAAGGTCGAGCGAACGGCGGTAGGCCGACGTTCTCCCAAGCTAAAAGGACCAATATTGGGTCCGGCCGAGCGAAGGTTGTACCAAAAGAGATCTACCCAAAGTGCGATCGAAAAATGGTAGATCTCTCCCAACAAAAATACGGGGTTCGCCAAACCCTTTTCGGAAATAACGCGGTTAAGATCGATGCAAAATCCAAAGGAAAACCCACGAAGAATCTAACGATTCAAATCCAACGCAAAAATTATTCCGTCCACTAGAACATCAAGAGGGAAGCACATGTGAGTGGAGAGGATCGTTACCCAAGTCGGAATAGATGATTTCGACTACCTTTGAAGGGCCGCTCTTCCGCGGATCCACCAGAGTCGCGCCAGATGGAGAGATAGATCGTCCGCCTTGACCGCGTCACGCCAAAGTTCAGATTTTTGCCGTAGGATGAAGCCTTTCCGGTCAAGCTTCACGTGGAGGGGCTGCCGGTTCTCTTTCAAGGGGCTGTTCGGTGGAGGTGGTAGTGGGCTGGCCGGCTATGGAAGGAGGAGGCCGGGTTGATGTTGAGGTGTGGTGGTGGTGGCTTGGATGAAGGGAAGCAAAGGGTGCTGGCCGAATTTTTTAGAGAGAGAGAGAGAGAAAGTGGGGTGGCGGCTAGGAGTTGTAGAGAGAGAGGGAGAGAGATTTAGATAGGAAAGTTTTAGGGTTTTCTTTTCTCATTCAACTTAAGTTAAAACAAAGCATACATGCCTATATATAGGCTTACCAACAAGTCTTGGCTATATGTAGCCCAAAATAAAATAAAAATAACACACAATATGGCTACATGCAGCCCACAATAAAATATCCCAAATAGCATACTAATAATAAGATAAAGTTAACTATATATTTGTCTTGCGCCGAGGGCGGAAATTGTAGCGCCGCTCCATACGAACACCACGGCGACGCGAGTCCTTTGTTGGAGACGAAGGAGGGTCTTCCGTTAGCGTGTCGTCATCAACAACTTGGGGGTCGCCGTCCACTTGGGGGCCGTCAACTTGGGGGCCGCCGTCCACTTGGGGGCCGTCGTCGCCACCAATCCTCCCCCGCTTGAAAGGACTCATCACCGATGAGTTGTCTTGAAGATACCGTCGGAGAAGAACACCATCCAAGAGAGCCACTTCCGCTTCCGGGAGCCAAGAGTCATCAGAGGCAGGGCGATCACGCCAGCGGATCAAGTAGCGGCGCACATCGCCATCAATAGTGGGAAACACGTCATCCTGGAGAATCCTGTCTGGCAAAAAGGCGGTCCTGGCAAACCTGGGAAAAGCATTAGGCAGCAAAGGGGGAAAATCTATATCATCAACATGTAGCGTACCTCCGTTGGAGACCGACGGAGAGAGCGAGCCCTTACCCCCCTCAACCCCATACCCATGAGAATCTGTAGTGGAACTAAACGGACAGGAAGATAGTTCTAGTGGCGGAGCAATATATGGCGTTAAATCCGAAACATTAAAAACAGGGGAAATACCCCAATCAGTTGGCAGTTCCAAAAGAAAAGCATTGTCTCCTAACCGTTTTAAAATCCGAAAAGGTCCAGCTCGCCGATCCGCTAACTTTTTTAAGGTGCCCGTAGGCAACCGTTCAGGGATGAGACGTACCATGACTAAATCGCCCACTTTCAAGGGAGACACTCGCTTATGTGCGTTGGCATGAACTTGATAAGACGCGTATTGAGTGGTAAGCGTTTCATTTATGCGTTTGTGAAGATCATGGATGTGAGAGGCAAAGTCCTGTGCAAATTGACTTGACTTAAACGATGGCGGTAACGTAAGCAAGTCAAGGGGCACGTGAGCTTTATAACCGTGCACGATCTCATTCGGGGACAAGCCCGTGGACCTATTTTTGGAATTATTATATGCCAGCTGAGCATGAGGGAGGATAAGGTCCCATGTACCCTTGTGGTCTCCCACAAGGCATCGAAGCAAACTACCTAAACTTCTGTTCACAACTTTTGTTTGCCCATCCGTCTGCGGATGGTACGCGGAAGAGAATAGAAGTTTGGTGCCCATAATCCTCCACAGGGTCTTCCAAAAATAACTAGTAAATTTCACATCCCTATCAGTAACTATAGACTTCGGAACTCCTCGATGGCCTACCACCTCTTTAAAATATAATTGTGCGACGTGTGACGCGTCGTTGGTTTTATTGCACGCGATAAAATAAGCCATTTTAGAAAATCGATCTACAACAACTAAGATAGAGTCGTGACGTCGAAATGTGATTGGGAGGCCGAGAATGAAGTCTATGCTAACATCTTCCCAAGGAATAGACGGAATCGGAAGAGGGGTATAAAGCCCCGCGTTAGTTTTGTTCCCCTTAGCCAGTTGGCACGCTCGGCAACTACCCACGATCTTACTAACCATGGCCTTAAGACCGGGCCAATAAATCTTGTCTTCAACTAACGTGATCGTCTTGTCACGACCAAAGTGTCCCCCTAACCCTCCACCATGCAATTCCCACACTATGAAGTGGCGTAGGGAGGAACGGGGGATGCAAAGCTTCAAATGGTTAAATAAGTAGCCGTCCCGAATGTAAAAAGAAGTAATGGTTGTCGGCGAGTCATCTTGGGTGGCGAAGTAGATATGCTTAAAATCTGGGCAGTGGACGTACTCGTCCTTAATCCTATCGAAGCCAATCACCTTTACTTCTAGCGTGGAGAGCAATAACGAAACACGACTAAGGGCGTCGGCTACGCGGTTGAGAGTCCCCTTGAGGTGTTTGATAATGAAAGTATACTCCTGTAGATAGGAGACCCATTTGGCATGTCTAGGACTAACCTTAGTTTGAGAGTTAAGAAACCTTAGCGCTTCATGATCGGATAAGATGACAAACTCCTTAGGAAGTAAGTAATGCCGCCAATGTTGGAGGCATCGAATGACCGCGTAAAACTCCCGATCATAATTGGAATAATTTAATTTTGGACCTGCTAGTTTCTCACTGAAATACCCCACAGGATGGCCTTCCTGACTCAACACTCCACCAATTCCCACTCCAGACGCATCACATGACAACTCGAAAACCTTGGTAAAATCCGGTAGCCGCAAAAGGGGGGCTTCCGACATGCACGATTTAATTAATTGGAACGCCGCAGCGGCTGAGTTCGTCCATGTAAATTCGCCTTTTTTCATGCACTCGGTTATAGGGGCCATAATACTACTAAAATCCTTAATAAATCGCCGATAAAATGTAGCGAGCCCGTGAAAACTCCTAACATCCCGTATGTTGGCGGGCTCGGGCCAATCTCTAATGGCTTGCACTTTCTTGGGGTCTACGTGGATCCCCTTCGAACTCACAATATAACCGAGGAACTCAACCGATGTCACATGGAAGGTACACTTCTTAATGTTCACGAATAATTTTTCTAATCTCAGCGTGGTAAGGATGGTTCTTAAATGTGACTCATGATCAATCGTGGAGGTGCTAAATACCAAAATATCGTCAAAATATACCACGATGAATTTTCCCATATAGGGTTGGAAGACGTGGGTCATCATCCTCGAAAACGTGCTCGGCGCATTGGAAAGTCCAAACGGCATAACTAACCACTCGTATAGCCCTTCCTTAGATTTAAAGGCGGTTTTCCACTCGTCACCTTCCCTAATTCGGATCTGATGGTAGCCACTCCTAAGATCCAATTTCGAAAAAATCGTGGCACCGGCTAACATGTCCAATAAATCATCCAAGCGAGGGATGGGAAAGCGATATTTAATAGAGATTTTATTAATGGCTCTACTATCCACACACATCCTCCAAGAGCCGTCCTTCTTGGGGGCAAGTAAGGCGGGCACGGCACACGGGCTCTTGCTGTGGCGGATAAAACCTTTTTGCAATAAATCCGAGATCTGGGTTTGCAACTCTAAGTGCGCGGAGGGGTTTAGCCGATAATGTGGGAGGTTGGGCAATGAAGAGCCCGGAATGAAATCAATGGCGTGTTGGATTTCCCGCAATGGGGGTACTTCAGCCGGTAGCTCTTCCGGGTACACGTCCACAAACTCTTCTAGGAGTTTTCTCAACGCCGACGACAAGTTCTCAAAAGGGGCTGCGTCTTCCTTAACTTGTAGGCACACTAAGGCATAGAGGACCCCATCGACAAAGGTAGTACGCTTCAATTCTTTCCTTCCTATCAGGCTCAACGTCTTCTTCTCGACCGGGACGACCGTATCCTTCGAGGGGGCCGAAGGATCTTTCGGCGGGGCGGGTTTTAAGAGGATGGTTCGGCCATTAAATTTAAACTCGTAAGTGTTGGCCCGACCAAAGTGGGTGACGTCATGATCGTACAACCAAGGGCGACCCAACAAGACGTGGCACGCATCCATAGGGATGACGTCACACCAAATCTGCTCAGAATAAGCTTTGATGGTAAGGGGTACCAAGCATCGCTTCGTCACAGGGAGGGACGACGTGTCTACCCATGCCACTTTATAAGGGTGAGGGTGTGGCTCGGCAACAAGGGACATCCGTCTCACCGCGGCTTCAGAAATTACGTTCATGCAACTACCGTTATCGATAATCAACCTACACCATTTTTCACCACTCTTAAAATTCAACGTAAAAATGTTCGTCCTATTCCAATCGTCTAACACTCGAGGGGTCGCCAGGATACACCTCATAACCATCATACGGGGGTCGTCCTCCATATCACTAGGCACTCCGTCCGACTCGCTCTCTTCGCCCGCCTCGTAAGTAATGTCGTCGGCCCCACCGGCGGAATCTAACATGGCTAATGGTTTGGGTGTAGTAGGACAATCACTAGCATAGTGCCCTTGGACCCCGCAAGCGTAACATGTGACATTCGTTCTGTTGACCCGACCCACCGGGACTCTCTCACCCGAGGGGTTTCTATCATTCCTAGCCGTTACGACTATGGAGGTCGAGTCGGGGGACTGATACTTTCCTTTAGCCTTATAGGTGGCGGTGGGAGGCGGTCCTAAAATGGACTTCCCCTTTTGGAACGAGCGAGACTTGCCCTTAAGCGCGTTGTGCTGCTCAATATCTAAGGCAGCGTTGAAAGTGGTGTGCAAATCGGTGTGACCATAACGCAGAAGCTTTCCTTGGATGTCGGGGTTTAGTCCCTTACGGAACCTGGAGCGGGTGACCTCGGGCATCTCTTTCACGTCACACCTAACCATCATGTCCTTCAGCAAACTCATATACTCAGACACCGACCTAGTCCCTTGCTTAAGGGTGGCTAAATCATCGAACATTTGTGTTTGATGGTAAGTAGGGACGTACTGTTCCGTTAGCCTAGCCTTCATTACATCCCAGCCTATGGGCAACGCTCCGTTCTCGGCCCTCATACGCCGCTCCTCATTCAGCCAAAATATTTTAGCGCGCCCTAGCAACTTCATTCTCGCTACTCGCACCTTATCTGCGTCGTTCAGGGTGTACCACTCGAAATAACATTCGATCTCCATGATCCAGTCCTGGAAGACTTGGGGATCTCCTAAACCATCGTAGGATGGTGGCTTGACTCGGACGGCCCGAGTAAGGTCAAACTCGTACGGTGCTCGTGGGGCGTTCTCATTAGGAGGGTGGGGGTAAGGGTTGTGATGCTCGCCCACCCGTGGGTGACCGGGTTGATTACGGGGTGCCCCGTGTGGTAACCCCAGTCCGTGAAGTGCTTCCCTAATGGTCGTCAACTGCTCCGTGAAATCCTGACGGAGCTCCTCAATCTCCGTGAGGGGACGACCCTCACCCCGGTCATCATCCATATTAGACGACGATGGAGGATATTCCGTACCGAGCCTAGTACGCATGCAAAAGGAAGACAACAGATTTCAGACAGAACGAAGAAGGAATTAATCCCGCTTAATGACTATAGGAAAATAAATTTTTTTTTGATTTTCTTGTAGGAAATAAAAAGAGGATTATTAAAAAATTTATTTTGATTTTTTTGGCTGAAAAATAAGAAAACTACACCGCTATTGGCAGACCAAAGATAAATTTTTTTTTTGAGATTTTTTTTTTGTGACAACTAACGCGCAAACACCAGTGCAGGTTAACGTGCTAAAAGAGGGGAGGGTGCCAATTAAAAAATTGACAAGAACCTCGCTTTGATACCAAAATTTGATGTAGGCCACTACCGCGGACACTAGACGGGTTAATAAGGGAAAGAAACGAACGCCACGCTCAATCCACAATCTCTCACGCACTAGAGTCAATCGCAGCGCACTCGCATGCGTGTTTTCACAGTTCACCAACGTACGGTAGCCACCCCGCGGGAAGGTCGAGCGAACGGCGGTAGGCCGACGTTCTCCCAAGCTAAAAGGACCAATATTGGGTCCGGCCGAGCGAAGGTTGTACCAAAAGAGATCTATCCAAAGTGCGATCGAAAAATGGTAGATCTCTCCCAACAAAAATACGGGGTTCGCCAAACCCTTTTCGGAAATAACACGGTTAAGATCGATGCAAAATCCAAAGGAAAACCCACGAAGAATCTAACGATTCAAATCCAACGCAAAAATTATTCCGTCCACTAGAACATCAAGAGGGAAGCACATGTGAGTGGAGAGGATCGTTACCCAAGTCGGAATAGATGATTCCGACTACCTTTGAAGGGCAGCTCTTCCGCGGATCCACCGGAGTCGCGCCGGATGGAGAGATAGATCGTCCGCCTTGACCGCGTCACGCCAAAGTTCAGATTTTCGCCGTAGGATGAAGCCTTTCCGGTCAAGCTTCACGTGGAGGGGCTGCCGGTTCTCTTTCAAGGGGCTGTTCGGTGGAGGTGGTAGTGGGCTGGCCGGCTATGGAAGGAGGAGGCCGGGTTGATGTGGAGGTGTGGTGGTGGTGGCTTGGATGAAGGGAAGCAAAGGGTGCTGGCCGAATTTTTTAGAGAGAGAGAGAAAGTGGGGTGGCGGCTAGGAGTTGTAGAGAGAGAGGGAGAGAGATTTAGATAGGAAAGTTTTAGGGTTTTCTTTTCTCATTCAACTTAAGTTAAAACAAAGCATACATGCCTATATATAGGCTTACCAACAAGTCTTGGCTATATGTAGCCCAAAATAAAATAAAAATAACACACAATATGGCTACATGCAGCCCACAATAAAATATCCCAAATAGCATACTAATAATAAGATAAAGTTAACTATATATTTGTCTTGCGCCGAGGGCGGAAATTGTAGCGCCGCTCCATACGAACACCACGGCGATGCGAGTCCTTTGTTGGAGACGAAGGAGGGTCTTCCGTTAGCGTGTCGTCATCAACAACTTGGGGGCCGCCGTCCACTTGGGGGCCGTCAACTTGGGGGCCGCCATCCACTTGGGGGCCGTCGTCGCCACCACCTATACAAGTCATTCCTAAGAAGGGTGATTTAACAGTAGTAGCAAATGATAAGAATGAATTAATTCCAACGCGTACAGTAATAGGTTGGCATGTCTGTATTGATTATAGGAAGTTAAATGATGCTACTAGGAAAGACCATTCCCCTCTGCCTTACATTGATCAAATATTAGAACGTTTATCAGTACATTCTTATTATTATTTTTTAGATGGATTCTCTAGATATTTCCAAATCTCTATAGCACCAGAAGACCAGGAGAAAACAAAATTCACTTGCCCATTTGGTACCTTTGCCTATAGGCGTATGCCATTTAGTTTACGTAATGCACCCGCCACTTTCCAAAGGTGCATGTTAGCTATATTTCATGAGTATGTTGAAGATATTATGGAAGTGTTTATGGATGATTTCTCTATATTCAGTGATTCTTTTGACTTGTGTTTGAAAAATCTAGAAAAAGTTCTAAGGAGGTGTGAGGAAACAAATTTAGAGCTTAGTTTGGAGAAGTGTCATTTCATGGTGCAGGAAGGGTTAGTACTTGTCCATAAGTTCTCAAGCCAAGGAATTATTGTAGATAGAGCGAAGATTAAAACCATAAAAAAAGTTGCCACCACCAACCTCTGTTAAGGCAGTGAGAAGCTTTTTAGTTCATGCCGGATTTTATCACCAGTTCATTAAAGACTTCTCTAAAATATCTAAACCACTTACTAGGATTTTAGAGAAAGGCACACCTTTTAATTTTAATCATGAGTGTCTACAAGCTTTTGATTTCTTAAAAGAAAGACTAATTAATTCTCATATTATGATCGCACCGGATTTTACTCAACCTTCCGAGATCATATGTGACGCTAACAGTTTTACGGTAGGGGATGTGTTAGGTCAACGTCAAAACAAACACTTTCACCCTATATACTATGCTAGCAACACACATAATAATGTTCAGGAGAATTATGCAAGTATAGAAAAAGAACTCCTAGCAGTGGTATTCGCCTTCAATAAATTTAGATCCTATTTAACATTGTCTAAGGTGGTAGTATACACAGATCACTCTGCCCTAAGATATTTACCTGCTAAAGTGGAAGCAAAGCCTCATTTAATCCGTTAGGTTCTATTATTGTAAGAATTTGATTTGGAAATTCGGGATAAATGAGGAGCAGAAAACTTAGCGGCAGATCATCACTCACGTTAAGAAAATCCACTACGAACAATGTTAGATGAGGCTGAGATTAGTGATACATTTCCGGAGTAATCGCTGTTTGCATTATCTACTGATATAATTACTGATTATTCGTGGTTTGCCGACTATGCAAACTATCTTGTGGCTAAGGTCCTTCCAAAAGATTTTTCATATCAGCAGAAAAAGAAATTTTTCTCTGACTTGAAATATTACTTTTGACCCCTATCATTTTTGGATATGTGCAGATTCCATTATACGTAGGTGTGTATCAGCAGAGGAGGGTTGGAAAATCTTGGAGTAAGGTCATTCAGGCCCTACAGGTGGTCACTTTGGAGCAAATCGCTCGGCTAAAAGGGTTCTTGATTCCAGCTTTTATTGGCCCCTTCTATTCAGGGATGCCCAAATGTTTGTGCTTTAATGTGAATCTTGTAAAAAATCAGGTAATATCTCTAAATTGCATGAAATGCCACAAAAGTTTATTCTTGAATGTGAAGTGTTTGATGTGTGTGGAATTGATTTTATGGGACCATTTCCAAGTTCTTATGGGAATAAATATATTTTGGTAGTTGTATATTATGTATCTAAGTGGGTAGAGATGCAAGCTTTTTCTACTAATGATAGTAGAGTAGTAATTCAATTTTTAAAATCCTTATTCGCAAGATTTGGCACACCACGTGCACTTATTAGCGATAGGGGTACACACTTTTGTAATCTACAGCTAGATAAAGTATTACAAAAATATGGGGTCACACATAGGATAGCCACTCCTTATCATCCACAAACTAGTAGTCAAGTTGAAGTTTCAAATATAGAGCTTAAGATAATCATAAAAAAATCTATAGAAGGTAATAGGAAACAATGTTCTAAGAATCTACACGATTGTTTGTGGGCATAAATGACCGCCTTCAAAACACCTATATGGACCACTCCCTTTAGATTAGTCTATGGTAAGTCATGTCAACTGCCTATAGAATTAGAACACAAGTCGTATTGGGCAATACATTCTTTGAATTTTGACAATAATTCTATAGGGGAGAAATGAAAACTTCAACTTAACGAGTTAGATGAGTGGAGAACTATAGCCTATGAAAACTTCAGGATATATAAGGAGAAGACTAAATTATTCCATGATCGTCACCTTCTCAAACCCAAGACATTCTAGAAAGGTGACCAAGTCCTCCTATATAATTCCCGTCTTCATTTATTCCCAGGGAAGTTGAGGTCTATGTGGTCCGGACCCTTCTAAGTCAAAGAAGTTTTTCCCTATGGCACTATCGAGCTAACCCACCCTGAGAAGGGAGATTTTAAAGTTAATAGGCACCGACTAAAGATTTATTATGGTGAGCTTCCTCAAGACTTCGCTCGCCAAGAATCTTGCCTCCGGCTAGACTAGGATTAAGTGTTATGTAGTAATTTTTCTTAGTTTATAAAATTTTTGAAAAACTTCTAGTTAAATATTAGTTTAAAAATAAATCAAAAAAATCACTTAGGAGGAAATTTCGATTCAGAGGAGGACACGAGTAGGCACACGGCCGTGTGCCAGGCCGTGTGCATAACACATTTTCTCACCCAGCCATGTTCAATTTGAAACCTAAAGTAAGAAAGAGTCATCCCGAGAAGCACACGGGTTGACACACACCCGTGTGCTTTGTCGTGTCGTTATAATGCCACTTTTATCATGATCAACCCGAGCAGGACACGGGTTACAACACACCCATGTTGTGGACCGTATGCCATATGTTGAGATCGATGTTTCCCTCATCCCGAGAAGGACACAGCTACCTACCCAGCCGTGTGTTAAGCCGTGTGCAGATTCTGCGCTCGACGAATCACAGTTCCCGAGAAGGACACGGGTCCACACACACCTGTGTTGTGGACCGTGTCTGCCTGGCGTGCTGCTTTCCCGCCAGTTTGAGCGCACGTCTTTTCGCAACCCATGTTCCACGCGATTAAAGATTCTTGAACACGGGTGCACACACGCCCGTGTGGCAACCCGTGTTCGACTATTATAAAAGTCCGTGTCATCTTCTTCCTCCCCGCTTCCTGGTTTTAGTCCTACCTTCCAGCACCCATTTCCTCCACGACCAGAGCTCGGGTTTGAAGCTTTTGCCTCCAAACTTCGCGGAATCGCCTCCTCTCTTAGCAAACTATCCTCCTAGGTAAAAAGTTTTGGATTATGTCCTTATTTTTCAATTTTTCCTTCTTATCCACTCTCTTCTCCTTCCTCTTGTTCTCATATTCTCATTTTTTTTCTTCTTTCCTCATTTCTTTCCTCCTCTTTTTCCTTTTCATTTTTAAAAAACATCCTTCCGCTTGGCTGCAGATTATGTCAATGGGGCATGCATAAGGGGTACGCCATCGTCGCCCAAATATCACAGCATTATCTATAGAAAGACGCGACGTTGCTGAGCCATAGGAGTTTACAGAACCAGAGCATATCAACTATTATAATTTCCTCCAATTAAATAATTTTTAAGACATTCGAACAATCGACTGGAGCATGTTAGAGGAGATTCATTTAGCCGCGGACGTTCACGAGTTAATTTCTGTAGCGGGTGAGAGCAATGTTTTGGTATTGAGGAGTTGGGATTTAAGGAGCTCACATTAGAGTTCATGTCCTCCTCCTACTTAAACCTTAGGCCTACTTTCACTGAGTAGAGTAACACGCAGGCGGGGTCATTTCATTTCGAGTAGCGGGTACTACTTATACCTTATCTCTTCTCCAGTTCACCCAATATTTAGGGGTATATGAGGACTCGTTCCTCTATAGTACCGCTTACTCGGACCTCCACTTTGATCTCCCTTCTCGTTATCATGCCGCCAATATTTGGTCTAGACTATCTTTCTACATATCCCCATATGAGGCCAAGAGGTCTAAGGCTTCTAAGTTGTGTTCTCTCGCTCTTCACTACATACATCATCTACTATGTCACACCTTGAGTGGCCGGGGCGAAAGCTCTGATGACGTGAGTAGGTAGGACATGTTGTATCTCTATAGTATGACATCGTGCTACCACATTCATCTGGGTTTTATGTTAGTGCAGTTCATTCTTCATCAGGACGACAACTCACGTATTTCGTCTATTTGTGTAGCACCATACATTACGCGCCTGGCTAAGAACATGGACATCTTTTCTTCCCTTCCCCCGATGACTGTAGTAGCAAAGACTGTCACAATCACGATGGCTTCACTCCAATCTCTCCGCCTTGTCACCGCTCGTCAGGGTCAGGGTGGATCCATTTATTCCATTGTGAGGCGCGGACCTCAATTTGCTCATGATGATGATTATAAAGCTGATGTCGATCATGACCTCGATGAGCCTCTGGTGCCTCCGCCCTGTTCCACTTGTACTCAGGGAGAGTCTTCTGCCCCTCCTCCTTGATCACGCAGACAGTATTCGTGTGACTTCCATTACTTCTATAAGACTGAGCTCTCACCGCACTTACAGCGTATTGAGGCTTCTAAGAAGTGGATAGAGGATGCCATAATTTAGATCAGGGACCACCTAGGGATCTCTTCTCCACCTCTGGCAGCTCCCGACTCCTCTCACCTCGCCGACGATCCTTCAAATTCTACTACACCGGCTTTTTATTTTTGATTTCTCTGTATTTTTTTATAAATCTAGTTATAACACTTCAGATGTTTTATGCTTTGCTTTCCTGTACTCATCTATGATCTAATTTGAAGGAGACTCTTTTATTTTATTGATATCCAGTTCTTTACATATTGGTGTCTTTGTTTTCTCAGCTCTTTACATTGCATTGAGGACACTGAAAGTTTTAAGTCTGTGGGTGGATGTAGTTCAATTCTTATATTTCATATGTTTGTACATGATTACAATTGGTTATATTTTTTCTAGCATAGTACTCATTATTGTTAACCCCCCCCCCAATAAAAAATTCTTCTTTGTTTCTTCTTTCTAAGCTTTAATTAATTCACTCATTTGAGATTATAACTAGTTAATTTGCTTTCACAAGCTGATTAAAATGAATTAAAGTAGACTCGTTGAGTGGTCAAATTTGTTGTTTAGTAATTATGTATAGAAATTCTTTAGTTTAAATTTTTCTATATAACTTATTTTTAGGATTAGCCCTCTATATTATTAACTAATAATCACTCTATTTTAGAAAATATAATTATCTATAATAAAGCGAGTCGATGAGTGTAACCGTTTGATAATTTTGTATTAGAGGCTCAAAATTAAGAATACCCTTTATTGGTCTCCAGAACTTGCCCCTAGCGATCCTCAAAACATTCACATAAGTTAATTAGTTAGGGCGGAAATGACTTAGGCCTCCCTTTGGATAGCTTGAGCCTTGCAAGCCCAAAACCTTAAACATTATACCCTGGCACGCCCAATTTGGACCTACTCCCTATGCCTTTTGATACTTTATTACTAAAAATTACCAAGGCCAAAAATCCTTACCTTTTATCACATCTATCATTGAGACCTTCAGGGAATGAGTTTGTTCATAGTGATATGTGGCCTGAGTGCGTGTACGCCCACTTGGAATGATCCCTACTATGGACCCTTGGATGAAAAAAAAATTAACAAAAATATAGAGTTTCCATCAGAAAAAGAAAGAAAAATGTGGGAAGTATAAAAGTTGTAAAGTCTAGGTATGATTTTATAGTAATGATGTACGTGAAGGTAATTACAAAGCAAGAGGCTTAATCGTTATGTAGGTGTGATATGAATCATCAAATTTATCTTTGTTTATCCCACCCATAATCTTTTATCCTAATCCAAAAGGTTACATCATAATATAAGTCCTAATGATCCAACCTAGCAAATCTTAACTAGTGCCGTGGAGAGGGTGTGAGATGGCAAGCTTATGGCTATGAATATTGGTGCTTATAAGTTTTGAAACACTAATGCCTATCTTATTGAGGTTGTTATTTTCTCCTCACATTTGTTATTGCTGACTGTAATTTTATTTCTAGGAAAGAGTGAAATATAGTTAAGAGATATATGGAGAAATTGTAAGATAAAGTTATATTTAGAAAAGTCTACTATACTATTTCCTATGCAATTACAACATCAAATTTATCCTTGAATTTAGGCAATAAGCCTGTGGAAAAATTAATTACCTATCATTATTTCCAAATTTTTGAATTAGTTTGCTTAGGGTCAAGCAAACACTTAAGTCTGGGGGTATTTGATGAGTACAATTATACTTGTTCTTTTTACTATCATATTTGTAATCATGTCTACTATTATATGCCTTCAGTCGTTATAATTGTGCGAAAATAGTTAAGAATATGAGTTATCATGAATAGAAGAGCACAAAATGGAGTTTCCTATACCTATTGTATTAAGCTATTATTTATTCATTCATCTTCTTAATGCAAGTATTGCAAGTCCTTGGAACTAAAATTCTTGGAGCAAACAGAAGGAGTTCACAGATCCAACATGACTGAGGACATGACTGGAATTGGGCATACATGGGTAGGAACATTCCCATGTCACTACCCATGTCCTTATCGGGAAAGATCACAAGGATTGGAAGAGAAGTCAGAGCACTACACGGGTAGGTACACGGCCGTGTCCCTACCTGTGTCCTTATCGGGCCTGCTGCTGAACCAATCCTTGTGTGGAGCCACGAAGAACAACACGGTCGTGTGCTCAGCCATGTCAAATGACACGGCGCACGCCCAGACAAATCTTTTCGTGTTAAACTCCCTTAGAACCGCCCACACGGCCTGTGACACGACCGTGGTGGAACCCGTGTCCGAACGTGTTTGCAAGGAGCCTTTAAAAACCTGTAGGAAAAATAGCATGGGGACTTTTGGATTGAAGAACTTGGAGAATTTCTGGAGGATGAAAGTAGAGCATTCGGCAGAGGGGAGATCGAAGGAGATAATCCGTACGATTTTAATCTTCATGTATCTCTTTTAATCTTCCCCTTCTCTTAGTGGATCTAACTTTTTTTTTTCATTTCGCATGAGACTTATTTTTTTGAACAATTCGGTAATCATGTATGTTATGTTAGTTTTTATTTCAGATTTGTGGTATTTTATTCGTATGTATGCGTTCTAACAATGATATTGATATTAGGCTTAAAATTTGAACTTATTTTATTTTAATCTCAAACTTGTAGATTGAGAAATTGGATGTTTGTGATGATGTTTATATGTTCATGTCCTAATGTTCTTTCTCTTTGTATTTCAAATTGCATGATCGAGAGATATGTTTTTTGGATAATGATAATACGGATAATTGGACTCATGGTATCTTAGAGATATGATTTCATGAATTTATGGATCAGAAAGGGTTTCTTATTATTAATGCAAATTTGAGTATTGTGAATTGTTCGAGAGAAAATTTACTCAACTTAAGTTAAGGTATTGAATTGCTCGAGAGACATTTCGATAAATGTTTAATCCTTACAATACAACGAATTTGATAATTTTATTATTACGTGATTACATAGAATTGAATTAAAGCGTAATTATTCTCATGTGATTATTCTTAAATTTTCTGCTTTTTACTATCCTTAATCCTGCAATGTATCTTTATCCAAGTAGTCCTAGTTAGATAAATTTAGGGTAGCACTCAATTAAAATTATAGGTATGATAATAGAGCGAGAGTGAGTACGAGTACTTGAAAAAATCCTGTGGAATACGACACGAGATGTAGATTTCTCATATACTATGATCGATAGGTGCACTTGCCTGAGATTAAAATCAATCTATTTTATGCCTATGCACATAGTTTTGCATAGAGAAAAAATAAATTCATATCAAGCATCCTTCTACAAGATTTTCCTTTTCTCTGATCCACCAGCATTTAGCGAGGCCCTTCAATTGATAAGCAGCGACCATAGCCTTTTCGTCCTCAGAAATTCCCGAATAGGAAAACATCTCCTCAATAGCAACAATCCAGTAATCTAATGCCATAAAATAGCCCCCCATCATAAGTTTGGGGTCCTAAATGCTGGAAATGTGACATAAAATTCATCTCAGGCGGCAACAAAATAGGAGGCAATAAGGGGATAGGTGGGATAGGCACAGCCTTATCCACCACAGAGGGTAGCGCACCAGGCTGCTGCCCTTCGGTGACAATGAACAATGACTGCATCTGTGCTTGCATGGCAACCATTTGTCTTGACAAAGTATCATTGCTCAGACGTAGCTCCTCTATCATCGCTTCACAATGCTCTCTTGAAGACTCACCATCAGACTAGGGAGCCAATCTTAATGTATAACGCTTCGAGTCCATCTTCTACAAATATGTACGAACATCTCATCAAAACTTAGCTCCACGCTAGAATTACTCAACTTAAAACAGACCGAAAATACACAAACATCTGCTCATGCTACTACTATCCTCTGGGATTTTCTTTGAATGATGTTATGCCATAGCTTAGGATGATACACTGCCATCTCTCATCTCATGTGCATATAACATGAATGCATGATCACTTAGATTTTCTTTTCAAATCATATATGTATGAGTGTCATCATGTAAATCCTAACTGGGAACAAGTGCGTATGGTATGTTATGTGCTGCATATTGTAACGCCCCCGATTTTCTGATAATATTATTGTGCGAGCTGAAAACAAGAGACCGAAAAATTGGAGTAACAAAATTTCGGGTATCGAACACGCCCGTGTTCGAGCTGACACGCCCGTGTTCCATGTGACACGGCCGTGTGGCCGGCCGTGTACCCCTATCATTTTTCCCGAAATCAACCCGAGCACTACACGGGTTATAGGACACGCCCGTGTTCTTACCCGTGTCACCTCAACACGCCTGGACCCCAGGCCTTGTACACGGTCTCGACACTCGACACTTCGTCGAGCGAAGATCGTCGACCTACTGACACGGCCTTGGACACGCCTGTGTCCTAGGCCGTATGCCTTGTCTCGACACAATGTTGAGACCAAAGTGTCGACTTCCCGGGACGGGTGTCGACACGGGTTGACACGCCCTGCGACACGCCCATGTCGCAGGCCGTGTGCCATGTCTCGACACTTCGTCGAATGCAGAGTGTCGACTTCGCGGCTAAGTGTCGACACGGGTCGACATGCCCTACGACACGCCCGTGTCGCAGGCCGTGTGCCCAGTCTCGACATAATGTCGAGACCAAAGTGTCGACTTCCCGACTGAGTGTCGACACAAGCTTGACCTGCCCTGGGACACGCCCGTGAAAGTATTTTGTGTTAAAATTCAACAAACCGCAGACGCCCCCTTGGATACCCTGTTGACAACTCAACAAACCGAAGGAGAATACGCCCACTTATAATGTTGAAAGTTTTCCCGGATCGTGGAGTTAGCAGGGGTTATCTCAACAAAGCAGTAACAACCAGCAACACATGCAGCACAAGCTTCTTTATTGATCAAGAGCAAACTTCTTTACAAGGCGAGACATACATGGCGAGACATGCTTCACCAAAACCCAACACCGGGAGAGCAGAGACAGTTACAAAGACAAGAACAAAAACAAGCCGCGCGGACTCAATCAACAAGCCGCCGACCTACTGCTGTGGAGTCCGCTCAGTCCGCCAGGTCGCCAGACCGCAACCCAAGCCGCGCGGACTCACCCTTTATTCCAATGCTTAGCTCTACACCGCCGATCTGCACGCCGCCAGAGCGCACAAGCTGCGTCACCGAATGGAACAGTCCGCATGAAGCAGGCGACTTCCTGAACCCCGAACCAAGTCGCCAAAGAGAAGACCGCCTGGTCGCTATCCGCGACCTGCTGTTTACCTCCTGTTGCTTAACCGCAGAGTCCGCACTATCCCTGACCACAATCAGAGCCAAGTCCTGGCTTTCCAGCGCTATCCGCACAACCTGCACAGCATAACCGGGTCAACTCTCAATCCGCGCGGACACTAAGGTCCAGACCGCAGCAACTTACGCGAGCTCAATTACTGTTCACTTCCTCTCTTTTTTCCTGATGTGACATGGGTCCTATTTATAGGCACGACGATGAGTATGGTCACCGCCCTAGCCGATAGGATCATCGCCACAACCCGCAGCTAGAACAAGTGTGTCCGCCAGCCCGCGGACACACATTCCAGTTCGCCGCTCCTGTGCAGATAGCCAGTCCGCCACAGCTTCTCCAAGGCCGGACTCCAATATCCAGCCCGCCTTGCCGCCAGAGACAAAGCCAGGACCACCACAGCCGGACTCCACAATAGCCGTGTCCGCCATTCTGCGGACAAGGCATCAGCCCGCAAAACCCGAGCCCGCAGCCTCGCCATCAAGGCACCTGCCGGACTCAGCGGACACCCGGCTACCGTCCGCATATCCCAAGTCCAATGCCTCATTGCCAAGGCACCTCCGGACTTAGCGGACACGCCAATCCATTCCGCTAACAGCAGACTCCAGTCCGCAACTCCTGAGTCCATAACCTCGTCACAAGGCTAAACCAGACTCAGCGGACTCCGGCTCCAGTCCGCACGCTCCTGCACAAGCAATTCTCCAGTCCGTATTTCCCCAAGCTAGCAAACAAGGCAACAGCACTTCTACTACGCTTGGCGGACTGAGAAACCAGCCCACGCTCCACTGCGCGATCACCCCGGACTGAGCCATCCTGGACTTGGTTCAATTCCCACCAAGTCCAGTCCGCTGGCCACAAGGGCCAGTCCGCACTTACTGGCGGACACTGGATCTAGCCCGCCATACCGGGCGACCTCCAGTTTCTATCCGCGCTGACCGGCGGTCTCCGCGGCTTCCCGCTGCCGCTTCACTAGAGCAAGACCAAGGCAACTACCAAACCGGTCTGCCGAGCTCCAGTTCTTCAGTCCGCTTCATGTCGGACTCCGCGGATAACATTCCTATCCACCCGGTTACTTCCTGGGAGTCAACCGCCTGCTGAGCATACACTGGCCTGTTAGACCGCCGCTGCTGTCCGCGTAGTCCGCGCGAACAGACCGCCCAGGCCGCCATAGAGCAAACCGCCTGCAACATCCCTGCCGACCTAGCAGTCCGCCAACCCTGTCCGCGTAGTCCGCGCGGATAGGTTTCCCAAGCCTTCCATTCACCCACTTTCACTTCACAGAATTCAACATTTTGGAGATCCTATATCTGTTATGAACAGGTGTTGGCGAAGATGCTTCTTTGTCAAGGTTATCCCAGCCTGGTTATCTCCAGTGAGAAGAATATCATCCACATATATACCAAGCACTACCAGACCCAAGGAGGTTTTGCGAATAAATAAGGAGTGATCGGCAGAACTTCTCGTAAAACCCACAACTGCCACAATCCCGCTCAACTTGTCAAACCATGACCGAGGGTTTTGCTTGAGACCATAGATAGCCTTTCATAGACGGCATACCTATGTATCCCCCTAAGCAACATAGCCTGGAGGTTGCTCCATATAGACATCCTCCTGAAGGTCCCCATATAGAAAGACATTCTTAACATCCAGTTGAGAAATGGGCAAATCTCGGTTGACAGCCACACAGAGCATGACCTTGATAGTGCTGAGACGATCAACTGGAGAGAAGGTGTCAAAATAGTTAACCCCATATGTCGAGGTAAAGCCTTTGGCAACAAGATGGGCCTTGTAATGATCCACACTACCGTTTGGGCGGAACTTGACCACATTGACCCAGCGACAGCCCACGACATCTGTGCCGAAGGGAGGAGGAGAAAGGGTCCATGTACCCCGTTCAGTGAGAGTAGAAATCTCCTCATCCATGGCAGCCTTCCAATGAAGAATAGTAAGGGCCTCGTAGTAGGATTTGGGGGTGCTAGTGGCCGAGTTAGCCAGTGCAAAATCTCTGCAAGAAGGGGTAAGACGATCATAGGAAACAACAGTAGCAAGCGGGTGTTGGGTATATGCCCGAACTCCTTTATGAAGAGCAATGGGGAGATCTAGGTCAGTGGGTTCCTCAGTATTCGGAGCATCTATGGTGGAGAGAGCTGGCCCGGGAGTAGAGAGAGACGGCTGCGGAGAGGAGGGATATATCACGGGAGGTGGACATGATTGAGGAGAGGGTGGAGATGGTGGAGGTGGCAGAATGTCAGTTGGTGTAGAGGGAACGGATGGGTTGGTATGAGAAGTTGGATCATCAGGAGTAGAGGAGGAAGCGGGAGAGAAGTAAGATGCATTTTTAAAGAAGGTGACATTCGCAGAGACGAACTGCTTGCGGGTAATGAGGTCAAAGCAACAATAACCTTTCTGAGTGGTAGAGTACCCTAGAAAGACACATTTAGTTGCCCGTGGTGAGAGTTTGTCACGGGTGGCGGTGGGAGAGTGCATAAAGTCAGTGCACCCAAAGATGCTCAGAGTAAAAGGAAACTGATTCTTGTTTGGATAAAGAATGGAGAATAGGGTGGCACTGTTGAGAACTGTGGAGGGAATTCGATTGATGATATTGTAGGAGTGGAGGACATCATAGCATGAATAGGAGCAACTAACGTGCATCTGTGTCATCAGAGTGCGAGCGACATCAAGGAGGTGACGGTTTTTGCGTTCCGCCACCCCCATTTTGCTGTGAGGTGTAGACACAGTAAGATTGATGAATAACACCATGTTGCATACAGAAAGAAGAGAAATCATGGCTAAGATATTGCTTTGCATTGTCAGAATGAAGGAGTCTAATAGAGGTATCAAACTGAGTCTTAATCATATAATAAAATGATGTCTAGACAGAGAATAGTTCGGAGCGATCCTTTAGAAGATACACCCACATACACCTAGAGAAATAATCAATAAATGTTACAAAATATGAACTACCTCAACTGATGTTGAGGGTAGGATCAGGACCCCATACGTTAGAGTGAACGAGGTCGAACGGACGGGAAGAGCCACGACTTTGCGTTTGTGGGAAGGAGGAGCAGTGATGTTTGCCAAGCTGACAAGTATCACAGTTGAGTGGTGGATGATGCGGAGGGAGGTGGGGCAGAAGCTGGTGAAGAATTCATGGAGGAGCATGACTAAGGAGAAGATGCCATTGGAGAAGATCTGTAGAGGAGGAGGAGAAGGCGGATAGAGCAGAAATGTTATCGAGGAAGTAGAGGCCGCCGCTCTCAGTCCCAGTAGCAATCGTCCGTTGGGAGTCTAGATCCTAAAAAGAACAAGAAGTAGGAGTGAATGTGATGGAATACCGTAGTTGCTTGCATAGAGAAGTAACCGATAATAAATTGCAAGTGAAGTTGGGCACATAGAGGGTATCTGCCAGGCGAAGAGATGGAGTGATATGAACCACTCACATCCCATTGATTGGAGAGGAAGAGCCGTCCGAAATAAAGACCGTGGGCAACCGATCATGTGTTTCTAGAAGAGAAAAATACTGAGGATTGTCTGTCATATGATTGGTAGCACCAGAGTCAATCAACCATCTGCCGTGAGTAACAATATAGGTACTACTGGAAGATGTGACCACCGAGGCGGACTGCGTGGAGGAGGTGGAGGCCATAGAAGAGAGACCGCATGAGCAATCAGGAGACGCGCGAGAACAATAGGAAGCGAACAGAATGAAGGTCGCGTCGACAAGGGCAGAAAGACCAAGCCGGGCAACCAGCAAGCAGGATGTGCAGCTAGGAAGGCCACGACCAAGAAGTAGAGCAAAGCAGAGGGAAAGAAGTCACACGGCTATAGAGAAGGCCATGCAAACAGAAGAGAGAGAAGGCCGCACAAACAGGAGAGAGAGAAGACCGCTCGAACTGGGAGGAGTTCACGAGAAATCCAAACAGGTCGTGTGAACAGAGAAGATATCGTACGAATAGAAACTAGCCGCTTAAATAAAGGGATATCGCGGCGAGAGAAGAGGCAGAGCAACCGTGAAAATAGGTCACGGAGAAAAAGAAGAGATAGGCCGCGCACACAAAGGGCAGCGATAAAGAGGATACAGAAACTGCGCGAACAGGGGACAAACAGGCGGAAGAAACAAGTCACAAAGATAGGTCGTGAGAAGAAGGAGCAAGCCGCGCAGACAGGTCATGCGGACAAAGAAGGCTCACAGAATCAGGAGGAAAAGAACCTCCCTCTGATACCATGTGCGAACAGAAAACAAGAGACCAAAAAATTGGAGTAACAAAATTTTTATTATCCAAAAAGGTATCTATTACAAAGGCATAGCCTCCCTTTTATAGAATGGAGGAGATGAGAGAGATTATAATTAAGCAATGTGGGGATAAATAATTATAGGTGTAAGAAGTTTAACATAAAAATAAGCCGAACAGGCCGCGTGGTTCGATGAATAGGCTAACCGCCCGTCCACCACAAGAAAGAGAGAACAAGCCGCCATAGGAGACCGCCAGACCGCCCGGTCTCTAAGCCGCCTGAGACAAACCGTCAGACCGCCCGGATAACCACAACAACAGTGCAGCCACCAAACCGCAGGAGAGAAACCGACAGACCGCTCGGTCTCTAAACCACCAGACCGCTCGGTCTCTAAACCGCCAGAATCAGAATGCCAGACCGCACGGTCTCCATACATCAACAATTATTTGATTTGGTATCGTCATATCTATGGCGTCAGGGCGTTACTTTTTACGTCATGTTGATGGCGCTGCACCATTAGTGCATTTTCACATATGTTGGGTCTGTCTGACCAGATTTCGGATTTTTGGTTGGATTAAATGTTTTCCTTGATTGAAAGGATGAAGTATTGAGGTTTTGGACTTGTTTAGTTTTATTGCGATCCAGACATTTTGGAGTCTCGGCGCGTGTTTGGACCTTTGTGATGATTTTTGCTTGCGTAAGCATTTGATGATAGTGTCTCAAGAATGGTCCGTTGGATTCTAGGGTTGTCTTCGCTGTTAAATTTGTTTAATTTGCCGTGCGTTTTGGCCTCCGTTTTGAACTCGTATTTCCTTGTTTAAACTATTTGTATATGATTATTATTATATTATATTGCAGCCTTATGCTTCGTTTTGAATATTAAGAAGCCCTCCTATTGATTCTCAAGAAGCCCCCCTTAAGGGTTGGATTTCGTCGAACAGAGGCATTCGAAGAAATTTTTGGGCGCTGTCTGGGGTTTCGACGAACGTCGAACGGCATTGGACGAATGTGGAACGGCGTTCGACGAACGGCAAACTAGGCGTTCAACGATCGTCAAACGGTTCTGGGTTCGACAAATGCCGAACAATCGGGTGTTCGTCGAAAGGGTTTTTCCTTTGTGTTCAATGAATTTCGGCCAGAGTTCGTCGAACGGGTTTGAGTTCGACGAATTTTAAACGTAGTTCGTTGAGCGGGCTTTTCCTTTGAGTTCGACGAATTTCATCCAGAGTTCGTCGAACGGGTTTTGTGTTCGATGAATTTCGGCAGAATTCGTTGAACGGGGTTATCCTTCCTTCTTGTTCTCGGGAAATCCAGCGTTATTCTCGAGAAATGCCGAGTTGTTCTCGAGTGGTGCCTAATGTTCTCGAGAAACCTGCTTCTTCTACTCGAGAAGTCATCTTCTACTCTCGATAAACCTGCTTCTTCTACTCGAGAAATCATTTTGATCACTCGAAAAACCTTCTTCTTTACCCGAGAAATTTCCCTCTTTTCCCGAGAAATCCAATCTTGCTTTCGAGAAATCCAGCCCTTCTCGAGAAATCCATGGTCTGTCACGAGACGTTTCTGGTTCGGCCGGTCCTTGTTCAACATTTTTGTTCCTTTAAAGATATAGATATTATAAGTGTAATTATTTTTAATACTATATTTATAATATATATATATATACAAACACACTTCTTCTTTCTCCTCTTCATTTAATTTGTACTCCTTCCTTCCTTCCTCCCGAACCAGAGAGGCGTGAACGTGAGAGAGAACGTATGTTCGAGATCCTTCCGGTGGCCGCCTACGGTGCTCCGGTGCTCGAAATCTTGAACCGATCGTAGATCCTGAAAGGTATCACCGAGAGCTACGTCATCGTGGTAAAAGTTTCACCATTTCTTGAGTTTTTCTTGCTAGGGTTTTTGGCCCTAACCTCTATTTTGGCCATTTTTGTTCAGATTTCGACTTCCCCCATCTTTTTTTGCCCAATCAGCGACACTGAGTGATTTGGAGAGTTTCTTCGGCAAACTAAGGCAAGTGGTGGTTTTACCCCCCTCTTCTCTTCTTTCTCCAGATCTGCTGAAATTTCTAACTTCTTTTATCGTTATCTTTAATAACTTGCAAATTATAGTGTTGTCTTAGTCCTTTGTTTAAATCCACATGTATTTCATGGTCTTGATTTTGCTAATCTGAACTTGTAAAGTGGTATATGTTTTGATGATGTGGTTGAATCTTGCTATTTTAATTGTCCCTTAACTATTATGTAGGACGTGTTATAGTTTAGCTAGGATTATATATCCTTCCTAAAGGTTGATTAACCATTTCCAATCTAGAAATGTTTAGTAGAATCCGATGTGCCAAGCCTTGAGATTTATTTCATGGTTTCCTTCGTAGCGATGCCATGGGGCGAGACAAGCCGCCAGGCCCAGGAAGGGTTGTGGTGGGCCTCTGAGCTCTAAACTCGAGTCGTTACTGATTGTGTAGATCATGATTTTTCTTCGTTATGGGTGTTATTTGTGGACGAAACCACCGCTGCAATGATGGATCCCTCTATTAATACCTTGTGGAACTCTTCCGGGTGTTTATGCATTTATGGTATATGGTGGAGTAGTCAATCTCCCCCGCAATTAGACGGATAATATATGTGTGGGGGTTTGTCCGGATGAGTTGACCGCCTCGCCCGTATTATTTTTGGTGGAGTAAACCACATATGGCTAATAGAGTTGTGCATTCTTCCTGATGATTTAATTATGATTTTTCCCCATATATTTTTGTGCATCTGGGGTCTTTTGTTGTACGTGATGATTCACGTAAGTTTTCCTTTCCGATTTGTGTACCTTACTACTGTACTTTATTTCAGTTTTTTTGGTCTTGGGTTGATACCCTTTGACCTTTGTTTACTTTGGCTTTCTTTTCCTGTCATCACTTGTACTTTCTTGTTGAGGTGGTCTGTCTTTTGAATGCCTCAGGTTCAGAGCTGTATCTGGTAGTGGAGCTGGTTTTGGAGTTCCTGAGCGGTAGTGTTGGTTGTGGTTTTACCTTGCCGTTGTGATATAGTTTGTTGTTTTTGTTTTCCTTGCCTAGTTCAGACATACTTTGTATTACGTGGGTTCGTGTCAGATTGTTGGCGCCCACATGATAGTTGATTTTGGATACTTTGCTAGCTACTATATTTTTCGTTCTGATTGGTTGGGTTACTTGCTCTCTGGGATGTTTTATGCTAGCATTACATGATAGGTATTTTCAAGTATAAGAAGTACTATTATTACTTCATGCATTGCATGTTTTGAAATTCTAGATCACTAAATTTAGCGACCGTAAAAAGCCAATTTTACTACTATTATAAACATAGAGCTTGCATACCATGTGATGTCCACTAGGGACATTTATACTCAGGAGGATGTCTAATCTTGTAAAAGAAGTATTTCCGCTGAGTATAACTATTTTTCTCGTGGAATAGATGTGCCACTAAGCCAAGGGATAAGGCTTACTGCTTCACTTAAATTGGATTTTTTCTCTAAATAACTTAAAGATCGTTCTTTACGTGTTAAGTAGGAGTTTTGCATGAGCATCCATAATTATCCCCTACTGACGTGATATCATGACCCGCATTTTCCCTTACTCTGGTACATCCTTAAAGGTGGTGCAAATGCGGGTTGTGACAATTGGTATCAAAGGGAGGTTGGTTTGACAAGTTGGTCAAACCAGCAAATCTCATATAGTTTATTTCCCCTCATTCATTTGCATACACACACTGATGTGTCATCAGTACATCTTAGCTGAAGCATAGTCACTACACTCATAGCATGATAAGAAGTATACGTGGCATATTATGTAATATAGGATGCATAATATGTGTTTGTATATGGATACACCATAGTTGGCAACGTGTGATGGTTATGTAGTATGAGATGCATAACCATCATCAAATGGGTGCCCATTAGCACGTTTTATTTTCTCGTTGCATGCGATGTTATGTAGTATGGGATGCATAACATTTCATGTGTACACCGCTCATACATGCATTAAGGCCTTTTTAGAATGCATGTATGAGCGGTGTACACCGCTCATACATGTTATGTAGTCGTTCATTACATTTCTAGAATGTCGGCTAGACGTCCTGCGACAAGGTCGACTCCCCAGTCGGAGGGTGAGTCAACATGTGTGCAGAGTAATGCAGTGATCGAGAGTCTGCGTTAGAGCAACGAGGCTCTGTCGAGACAATTAGTTGCGATGCAATCGCAGATTCATTATGTGTTGTTTGCCACTCCCACGCAGCAATCCTTAGCGCAAGATCCTATTGTGGGTCAAACTGTACCTGTTCCTTCTGTTCCTTTGGTTCCCCTGGTGACGCTACCACCAGAGATGAATTTTATCTCGCATTTCCAGCAATTAGGACCTCCCACTTACGACGGGAGAGCAGACTTTATGGTTTTGGATGATTTGATCATCGTCATCGAGGAGATGTTCTCGTATTCGGGGATTGCAGATGCCCAAAAGGTGATTATTGCAGCCTACCAACTAAAAGGACTGGCGAAGAGCTGGTGGATTCGAGAAAAGGAGAGTCTGAATGAAGTATGCTCGTGGGAATCTTTTAAGAAAATGCTGCTTAAGAAGTTTCTACCCTCGGTTGAGCAGGACAGCCTAATGAATAATTTCCGACATCTGAAGTAGAGACATCTTATGGTGAGCGAATATGAGATTGAGTTTAGTAAGTTGAGCAAATTTGCTCCTGACATGGTAGCATCAGAGGCAGGAAGAGTGAAGCACTTTCTCGGAGGACTAAGAAGCGATGTCCAACAGCTGGCATGCGCTTATAGAGCTGAAAGTTACACTGAGGTAGTGGAATCCGCTATGAAGGTTAAGGCGATTGAAAACGCCAAGAATCGAGGTGCCGTGGCGAGAAAAGAGAAGAGGAAAGGTGTTAAGAATGGAAGCTCTAGGGCAACTGGCCCTTCTTCGAAGAAGAAAGGCGGAGAAGTATGTAGCTTCTGTGGTCATTCTGGCCACCCTTATGAAAGATGTTTCAAAAGAACTGCCACTCTGAAGCAGCAGCATGTGCTTGCCATCCAAGGTGCACCCAAGGGAGATCTTGTGTGCACATTTTTTTCAAGGATGGGACATGACGTGAGCCGTTGCTGGTCGAAGGATAAGTCATGCTTACAGTGCAGGCAGAAGGGGCACCTGGAGTCTTCATGCCCCCAGGCTCAGTCCCCACTGCATCCTGCCACGCTTCGGGATCTGCCGCCGCCACCAAACCAAGATAAAGGGAAAGGAAGGCTGAATGTGGTGACCAGGGAGGAAGCTCAGACCTCTACCCAAGTGATATTAGGTTATACCCTTGTTTAACTTTTACACTCCATTGTTTGCCATAGATTTCGTTCGTTGGTTATGTATGATACAGTTATAAGGGAGTTTAAGGTGCGGAATAGGTGGGCACACATTCTTTTTCACTCTGGTGCACTCATTCCTTTGTGGCGTGTAGTTTCATAGATAAACATAGTTTGAACATGGATCAGTTAGAAGATTCCCTCAACGTTAAGCTTCCCTCCGGAAATTTGGTGATATCGAATCAGGGAATTCAAAGATGCCCTATTTGCATAGTTGGATTCCTAGCCCTTGCGGATCTGAAGGTGTTGGATCTGGCAGACTTTGATGAAGATTTTGGGCATGGACTGGCTGTCCAAGTATGTTGGGTCCGGCGTTCCTTCACTTGATCTATGGTGCTCTGCTACTTATTTATGAAATTAAGTAGCACCCTTTCAAACAGTGCGGGCTTTTGAAACAGTTGGGTATGCGCTTGATCCTTCAATTGGTATCAGAGGGTAAGGTTGCTTTGGTTTCACAGACTTACATCTGAACCAAGATCCTTTGATAGACCTTTTTCTCTCTAGCCTCTTGTTTACAACATGGCATAGAATAAAGAATATTCTAGCACCAAACCTCCTATGTGAAACTTGAATAAATTTGCACTTTGGAAGACAAGAATCAAACTCTACATGAACTCTATTGATGAGGACATTTTCAACTCTATTTTGACAGGTTCCCCTCAACCTACAGCTGCTATTACAACTACAAATGCACATGAAGTTCCACCACCTGAGTGGACTGATGCACAAAAGAAAGCCAAGATGGCTGATGCTAAAGCAATGAATATTCTGGCACAGTCAATGTCGGATGATATCTTTTAGAAGGTGGCTGAGTGCACCTCTATAAAGGCCATCTGGAACTCACTGAACCAAATAGTTGTTGGCTCATCAGATGATAGAAAAGACAGGAGATCCCTCCTCATATCACAATATGATAATTTCAAGAAGGAGGAATCAGAGACTGTTGTTGAGATATATAACAGACTTAGTGTCATCATAATTGAACTGAGAACCCTGGACAAGGACATCTCATTAATTGAGATAAATGACAAAATCCTAATGTGCTTCCCCGACACTTGGGATTCCAGGATATGGCCAATTAAGGAGGCCAGGAGTTTAAATTAGATTTCTACAGAATCTCTCCTTGGCAAGCTGAAGTCTTATGAGCAGTTGATCAAGACAAGGGAGGCTGCTGAACAGAAGGCTTCTACATCTTCAAGGAAGGAGCACATCATTGCTTTCAAAACAACAGAAGAATCAGAAGCTCTTCCAGCTAATGAAGAACTACTGAGCTTGTTGGCTAAAAGATTCTATAAAATGCCCAAGAAAGACTTTAGAAGAAGGTCATCCATGAATGATGACAAGCAAAGATATGACAAGACTCCTACTAAGGAGATTGTTTGTTTTCGATGCAGAAAGCCTGGGCACATTCTACCTGAATGCCTAGAGGCACAGAAGAAAGACAGAAGAAAAGAAAAGGAGAATAAGATGCAATCAAGCAAGTACTATAGCAAGCACTCCTCCAGCAAACACTAGAGAATGTAGAAAGGCTTCATTGTTGAGACCTAGAGGGACACAGATGAAGAATCCTCATATTCCAGCTCTAGTGAAGATGAAGAGGAGTCAAAGGCAAGGGAAGTTTGCCTTATGGCTATTAATGCCTCCAACAGCAAATCTGATGCTGAGGAACAAGCTGAAGAATCAGAAGAGGAATCTGAATCTGAAGAAGATCGGGTAATCTCTTCATTTGATTTCAATTCAAAAGATTTTAAATTTGAATTTAAATCCTTGTGCAATGATTTAATCAAGTTAGAGAAGAAATAAAAATTCTCAGAGATAGACAGTTTGAATTTGATAACCTATTTGTTGAAAATATCAAACTAAAAAATGATTTAGACTTAGCTAATGAACAAATCATTTCACTAAAAACTAAATTATGTGAGGCAAAACAACTTGAGGAATCTCTCAATTGGAGAAGCCTTAAGCTGATGGACATCACAAGCACAGTCAATGCCAGATAAAATGGCAAGCTGGGCTTAGGTGCTTCATCAATCTTACCCCCCATATTAAAGAAAAATATTCTTTCAACACCAATTAAATTTATCTCTGAAAAAGCAAAGAGAAAATTTGAGAGACTACTCAACCAAATGTCTCTCAGAAATCTGTAAATAAGAATAAAAAGAATAAGAATCTAAATAAAAACTATGTTCAACTGATTTCGTCGAACTCAGATCGACGAAATGTGTATAGTTCGTTGAACCCAGATCTGCGATCTATGAACGCCAATTATAACTATAATAATTCGTCTTACTGCGATCGATGAACTGTATATGGTTCTTCGAGCATCGATCGACTAACTTGGGGCACAAAAAATGATTATGTTCATTTTCTGAGCAGTGTTCGACAAACTCATCCCTATTCATCGAACGCAGATCAATGAACTTATAATAATTCGTCGAACCCAGTCAGGTTCAATAAAAATATAACTTTGTTAGAAACTTTAATCAATTCAGAGAATCTACTAATCCTTTTACTCAATGAGAAATATCACCTAGAAGATATCATCCCTTAGGATATATAAATCAACCAGAATTTTCTTTTATTTCCAGTTTCTCTTATCAAAAGAAAAAAGGACCCAAGGTAACCTGGGTCAAGAACACCTAATTCCTTTCTATGCAGGTGAAGGACTACCTAGTCTTTAATCAACATTGGTATCTAAACAGTGGATGCTCAAAGCATATGACTGGCTATAAGGATAATCTAACAAACTACAAGTCCAAGGTAGGTCCAAAGGTGGTCTTTGGTGACTCCAACTATTGCCAAACCAAAGGCTATGGATATGTTAAAGTTAGAGCAGTCACCTTCAGGAAAGTTGCTTATATGAGTGGTTTAAAGCATAACCTAATATCCATAAGTTAATTATTTGATGAAGGTTATCAGATATCATTTAACTCATCTTCCTGTATTATTTCTTGTAAAAAAACAAACTTGTTTTAACTGGACTTAGACAAGGCTACATATATATAGTAAATTTCAATCAGCTAGTTCAGAACTTTGCTTATTTAATCAGGTTAGCAATCAAAATGAAAATTGGCATAAAAGATTAGGACATGTAAATCTTAAAAATATTGCTAAGTTATTTAGGGACAACCTTGTTAGAGGATTGCCTTCTGGCCCCTACAAGAAGGAAGGCCTCTACGGGGCTTGTCAGTTAGGCAAGCAAACTAAAATTTGTTTTAAATCTGTAAATAAAAGTGACTCACCTAGGATATTGTACTTGCTATATATGGACGTTTTTGGCCCTATTGTTG
This sequence comes from Platanthera guangdongensis, assembly GCA_039583875.1. Taxonomy (NCBI): domain Eukaryota; kingdom Viridiplantae; phylum Streptophyta; class Magnoliopsida; order Asparagales; family Orchidaceae; genus Platanthera; species Platanthera guangdongensis. Next base: position 55,970,373 of record CM077160.1, on the reverse strand, counting down.
TACAAAGCCTAGGAGAGAAATATTATACGTTGGTAATTGTAGATAACTTCTTAAGATTCACTTGGGTGTTCTTTCTGAGATCTATATCAGATAACTTTCAGGTTCTTACAGATTTTCTCAAGAACATAAAGATTGAATACTCTACTCCAGTTGAATTGATCAAAAGTGATCATGGTACTAAGTTTGAGTATCTTTTTATGCAAGAGTTCTAAGAGAAGGAAGGTATCAGGCTCTGCTTCTCATCTCCTAGAACTTCTCAACAAAATGGGGTTGCTGAAAGGAAAAATAAAACCCTAATTAAATCTCCAGGCACATTACTTGCAGATGCTTACATGCCTCTATCTTTTTGTGCAGAGGCTGTGAGCGCATCAAACTATATACTAAATAGAAGTCTTATACACAAGCTTAAGAATATGACTCCTTATGAGTTACTTAAAGGGAAGAAATCTAAAATCACCTATTTTAAAGTATTTGGATGTCTATGTTATATTCACAATAATGACAAGAAATACACTAGAAAGTTTGAAGCAAAAGCTGCAGAGGGAATTTTTTTAGAATATTCCCAAGTTATAAAATCTTATAGGGTGTTTAATAAATCCACTTTAAAATTGAGGAATCTGTTAATGTTACATTTGATGAGGCTAACATGTTTTATAAGGAGAAAGAAATTTTTACCAATAATATTTTGCAGGTACCTCACTTGTGTGAGAGGTTAGATGATCTAAACCTCACCCAAGAGGTTCCATCACATCCTTCTCCACAAGTTGAAAAAGAAAGTGAAGAAGAAAGTTTGAAAGTGGCTGAACTTCCTCCAACAGCTAATATAATTCCACAAGAGGAATTAATTCCACAAGTTGTTGCTCAACCAACTGCTCTCACTGATCTTGTCACACTTAGAGATCACCCTATATCTCAAGTGATTTGAGACATTTCAGTTGGTGTGCAAATAAGGCATCAACTCAACAATGATGTGATGCATGCTTGTTTCATTTCTCAACTTGAGCACCACTCCATCAAAGTTGTAGAGCAAGATCCCCACTAGATCATTGCAATACAAGAGAAGCTCAATCAGCTTGAGAGGAGCAGAGTTTGGTATTTGGTTCATAGACCCAAAGACTATCCAGTCATTGGAACCAAATGAGTCTTCAGAAACAAACTGGATGCTGAAGGAAATATATAAGGAATAAAACAAGGCTAGTAGCTCAAGACTATTCATAGGAGGAAGGAATAGACTATGATCAGACCTTTACTCTAGTTGCAAGACTTGAGGCTATAAGGATTTTCTTAGCCTTTGCAGCCTATAAAAGATTAAAAGTCTACCAGATGGATGTAAAGAGTGCTTTCCTAAATGAAGAATTAAAAGAGGAAGTGTATGTGGAGCAACCACCAGGTTTTATCTCTCCAACTCATCCTTCTAATGTATTTATATTGCATAAGGCTCTCTATAGTTTAAAGCGAGCTCCAAGAGCTTGGTATGAGACCTTAGCTAGCTTTCTTTTAGAGCATAAGTTTTCCAGGGCATAGTAGATAGGACTCTTTTTATTAGGCATCATAAAAATAAAATTTTGTTAGTTTAAATATATGTACATGATATTATTTTTGGCTTTACTGATCCCAAACTATGCAAAAATTTTTTTGATGTAATGCATTCAAAGTTTGAGATGAGTAGCTGTTGGGTACATTGGAATATATGTACTAGATTTGAAGAAGCCTCACCCTACTCAATGATATACATCAAGGTGTATTTGATGTGCTTTGAGTTTATTTGTGCAGGTTAAGTAACTGCAGGATTGAAGGAAAAGTTTCTAAGTCCATGTGTCGACACCTAAAAGAAAAGTGTCGACACTTAAGAAGGCTTGTGTCGACACCCAGAGAAGCTGTGTCGACACTTGGAGTAATTGTGTCGACACCAGGAAGGCAGAATTGACACCAGAAGAAAAGTGTCGACACATACAGACAGTGTCGACACACAGTGAAGAATTGTCTACATAATCAGTGTCGACACTTAGAAGCAGTGTCGACACCCAGAGAAACTTTGTCGACATCAAAAGTGTCGACACCAGGAGGCTATGTCGACACTCAGCAAACTTCAACAAAGTTTAAATACAAGTGTCGACACAAGGGAGATGTGTCGACACTCAGCAAAGTTTCAACATATGAAGAATGTGTCGACACAAGGAGATGTGTCGACACTCAGCAAAGTTTCAATACATGAAGGAATGTGTCGACATAAAGAAGATGTGTCGACACTTAGCAAGTTTCAACACAAGAAGTTGTGTCGACACAAAGGAGTTCTGTCGACACACAGCAGAAATCAACTAAGTATTGAAGAAGAAGTACTTATGTCGACACACTCAATCAGTGTCGACACATTCAACAGAAGGCTTGTGTCGACACACAGGATCAGTGTCAACACATTCTGAAGAAGCAGTGTCGAGAAGCTGTTACAACAACACAATGAGTTGTGTCGACACCATCAAGGCTAGTGTCAAAACTTAGTCTACTTGTGTCGACACTTAGTCTATTTGTGTCGACACATAAAGACTATCTGTCTCGACACTTTCAGACAGTGACAGAGATTTCAAGAAGTGAGTGGATGACTTGACAGCTGCCATTTCAACCGGTCAACTGCAACTGTCTGAGCTGTCAGAAGGTTGTTAGAAACTGGATCAGCCGGTTACCTTGGAGGAAGACTATTTATAGACCTTTCTCCTTCGACAGAAAAAAGAAGTGATCAATGAATTGACAAACAACACAATAAGAAGAAGACCTTCAAGTGAAGATCTAAGAAGTTGGAGAGAGAGAGCTCCTTCTAAGAAGAACAGCTGTTGAACCAGGCTGAAAAGTATGTTTTAGATTGAGATCTGATTCTCAAGACAGAAGTTGATTGAAGATCATCTTCAGAGGAGACTCAACCCTACTATGTTCTAATTCAAGAAGCTTTTAAGAAAGCCAAGGGAGGTTGATCTCTGTAAAGTTCTTTCAAGAACTCATCAAGAAGCCAGTCAACTCATCTCTCTCTTTCAGAGTTGTGGTTATATACGTTGTAAACTTTATTTTCTGTAGGATCCTAAGGGATCTGAGCTATAAGCCTATTTTATAAAGGCTGAGGTAGGGCTATTGTGCCTGAGTGTAGGAGATTTTATTCTTTGAGTGTAGGCCTTGATTGTAGGCTAAGGTAGGGCTGTTTAGCCTGAGTGTAGGTCTTGGTGAAGACTAAGTGGTATGGCTTTGTGCTTGAGTTGTGGGAGTGGGGACACTCTGAGCTGTAGGAACCTGGTTGTGGTTCTGAGTTGTAAGATCTGAGGATCTGAGAAGAAGTGGAGAAGTTTGGCCGAATCTAGTACACTACTAGATAGGCGAAGGGGGAAAGTGGATGTACCCAGACCTTGGGGAACCACTATAGAAATTTGTGTGTACTCTGTGTGTGATTAATTCTGTGATTTCTGTATTATCTGTGCTGAATTGCTGTAGAGAATTGTAAATACAGGTCTTATTATACAGTGTTTCTGCCTGTAATTTTAAAAAAAGATTAAGTTCACATAATAGTCTGAGTAAGATCCTGTAGGCAGATTCAGAATAATCAAGATTCAAGAAAATGGGTTCTAGTGAGAATCACAAAAAACTGGGGTCCATGAAATTGCCAATCTGTAGAAAAGAGATATTTGGCATCAGGAAAAAGACGGTTAGACTTTTTATGGAAGCCTCTGACCCAAGGATATACATTACAGTCAAAGAAGGGTCATATGTGCCAATGAAAGTATCTGTTCTGGATACAAATCAGAGAACTCCCAAAGACTATTCAGAAATGACTAAAGATGAAATTATTCTGGCCACTATGGACAAGAGGGCCCATAATATTATTGTTAGTTCAATTGATGATGCAACATTTCAGAATTTAATTCACTGTAAAACTTCTAAAGAAATATGGGACACATTAATTGTCTATATGGAGGGATCAGAAGAAGTAAGATAAGACAGGAAGTCTTTGTTAAATCAGGAATATGAAAGCTTCAGACAAGGAAAGTCTGATAACATTACTGAATGCTACAAGAAGTTCTATAGGATAGTAAATGAATTGATGTCCTGTGGAAGAGAATTCAGCAACTATGAGCTGAAGGACAAGTTTTTAAGATCCCTGACTAAGGACTGGGATACCAAGATTTGTGTCATTAGAGAAATGGCCAAATTAACTGATATACCTCCTCCAACCTTGTTTGGAAAACTGTTATCTTATGAGATGCAGTTAATGGTTAGAAAGGAGGAAGAGAAGACTACTAGAGTGGAGCACAAGGAAAGAGCTGTGGCCTTCAAGACTGAAGCCACTAGGAAATATAAAAGCAAGTCTCCATCTCCACCTCAAAATGTTGCTGAGGCTGAGACAGATGAGTCAAAAAGCAAGAATTCAGATAGCAATGAAAGTGATGAAGACTTTGCTGCTTTTACAAGACATTTTCAAAAGTTTCTGAAGAAGAAGCAGTGGAGGTCTAAGCCATCCACTTCATAGACAAAAGATGACTACTATCAGAACAGGAAGTCATCACGGAATGACAGAAGAAAGTCCAAGCCAAGTAAAACTACATCCTCAAAGATTTTATGCTATTGTTACAATAGACAGGGACATATAATGGCTGACTGTCCTGAAAAGAGGAAGGAGTCAACTGATAGAAAGAAGACATAGTTTAAGGGCAAAAAGGAAAAGTCCTTTGTTGCCAAGAAAGACAAAAGTTTGACTGATCAGTCATCTTCAGAAACAGATTCAGAAGTTGAAGCCTATATTGGGTTGTTTGCTGAAGAGGAGGAAGATGAGTTCATTCAGTTAATGAATTCAATTTATGAGCATGAGGACAAGCAGTGCAAAGGGCTGATGGACTTATCTGAAGGAGACAAAATCCAGGATCAGCCTGGACCAAATAAGGTACAAAATTGTTCTTCTAGTTCAATTTCTTGTACTTAGTCAGAATCAGATACATCTGCATCAAGTGATGTGGGTGGGTCTGAATCTGAAGGTGATATTCATCAGTTAATTGATGAATATAGGGACTTGTTGCAGGCCTTAAATAAAAGCAAAACCTTGGCCAAAAATCAGGCAAAGGAGATTGCTAGTCTTAAATTGGCTGCTGCTGATTTAGACAAGTTATTTGATCAAAAACTGAATGAAATAGCCAGGCTGAAGAACATTACTGTTATTCAGATGAGAACTATTACATTTAAGAATGATCAAATTAGGAATCTGGAGGTTAGACTTCAGAAGAAGAAGGATATTGTGGCTAGCTTTTCTAAACCCAAATCTGTTTTACCCTTGATAGATGAGTTTGTACCTCATAAGGGTAAGGCTGGATTAGGATTTACAAAACATGCCTGGACTGCTAGATCCAAGTCTAAGGGCAAAGCCCCAGCACTAAACAAAAAGCCTGTTGTAGATACTTCAGCCAGGGTTGTACCTAAACAAAGGTACAACAGGTTTGAGTGCTGGTGTTGTGGCAAGATAGTCCACTTTGCCATAGACTGTTGGCATAATTCAAGTGTCAAGGAGAGTAGCAAACTACCTGCTAGAAGAGCTACAAGTAGTTTTGTTAAAAGTCAAACTAACCTGCACCAAGGACCCAAGAAATATTTGGGTTCTAAGGTTAAGTAATCTGTTTTGCAGATGAGTCCAAGTGGCCATGCCCCTATATGGTACTTGGACAGTGGATGTTTCAGGCACATGACTGGAACTAGGGGGTTGCTGAAGGACTATACACCAATCAAGGATGGTCCTCAAGTTACATTTGGTGGTTTAATGAAAGGAATCATCAAAGGCTTTGGTAACATTACTAGTAACCAAATTACAATTACTCAAGTGGCTTATGTAAAGGTTTGAAACATAACCTCATTAGCATAAGTCAGCTGAGTGACTTAGGATATGACATCTCATTTGTCAAGAATGGTTGTCATATTAAAAGGTCAAGTGATCAAAAGATCATTCTGACAGGATATATGAAGAGAAATATCTATTGCCTAGACATTATGTATGAGAACAATATTTCTCCTATTTGTCTTGTAGCTGATGAAAGAGTCTCACATTGTGTTAAATGGCACAAGAGGCAGGCTTATCTTAACTATAAGACAATTGGCCAACTCTTTAGCAAAGAGTTAGTGAGGAATGGTCCTTAGGTTAAGTGTATAAAGGATGGGATATGCTCAGGTTGTCAAAAGGGCAAGCAGACCAAATCCACCTTTCATAACCTTGATAACAAGAATTCTGTGAGGTGTCTATACCTCTTGCATATGGATCTTTTTGGTCCTATGCCAGTTCACAGCCTAGGTAGGAAGGTCTACACATTTGTCGTAGTTGATGACTACTCAAGGTATTCCTGGGTGTTCTTCCTAAGGCAAAAATCTGAAACTACAAGTATCTTGTATAGTTTTGTTAAACAAATTCAGAATGAATTGGACAGTACAGTGGTCAAAGTCAGAAGTGACCATGATACTGAATTTCAGTCTGAAAGTATGACAAAATTGTGTGAAGAGTTTGGAATTTTTCAGGAATTTTCCTCAACAAGAACACCTCAGCAAAATGGTATTGCTGAAAGGAAAAATAGAACCTTGATAGAGGCTGGTAGAACCCTATTGAGTGACACTTCTCTCCCAGAATATTTCTAGGCTGAGGCAGTTAATACTGCATGTCATGTAATCAATAGGGCTACTATCACCAAGAGCCACAAGAAGACCCCCTATGAGATTGTGAAGGGAAGAAAACCAAATCTATCCTATTTCAAGATCTTTGGTTGCAAGTGTTATATCCTTAACAATGGTAAGTCTTATCTAACCAAGTTTGCTGTCAAATCCCAAGAGGGAATCTTTGTTGGGTACAGCAACAACAGTAAGGCTTATAGGGTCTACAACTTGATTACTCAAGTTATAGAAGAGTTAGTACATGTTGTTTTTGATGAAGCAAGGCTCATTAACAATGAATTGCCAAGAAGTGTTTGCAGCTCTACAAGTGTAACTGAGAAGATGGACAAGCTTACCTTAACAGAAGGTTCTTCTGCAAGTCAGCAAGTGGAAGATGGTGGCTGCTGTCCAGGGGGAGTACAAGATACTCCTGATGCTGAAGAAGACCAAGAGGTACAGTTGAATGAAGAAGCTGAAGGTGTACAACCAGAAGACAGGCTGCGTCCAGCAAATAGGCACTTAAAGGATCATCCAGCCAATCAGATAATTGGAGATCCTAGACAAGGAGTGCAAACAAGGAGGAGAAATCTAAGTACAGTTCTTTACTCAAGTTCCCTATCCCAAGTTGATCCAAAGAAGTTTTAAGAAGAAATCCTAGACCCTCATTGGATTGAGGCCATGCAAGAGGAGCTGAATCAATTCAAAAGATGCAAGGTCTGGGAGCTAGTTCCTAAACCCAAGGACCACAACATTATTGGAACTAAGTGGATCTTTAGGAAAAAGTTGGATGAGCATGGAATCATTATAAAGAATAAAGCTAGACTTGTTGCAAAGGGATATAGGCAGGAAGAAGGTATTGATTTTGATCAAACCTTTGCTCCAGTAGTAAGACTGGAAGCAATAAGGATGTTCCTTGCCTATGCAACATTTCAAGGATTTAAGGTATATCAAATGGATGTTAAGTCAGCTTTTCTGAATGGAAATCTGAAGGAAGAAGTCTATGTAGAGCAGCCATCAGGTTTTGTAGATTCTCTTAAACCTGACTATGTATATAGACTTAGAAAGGCTTTGTGTGGGTTAAAATAAGCCCCTAGGGCTTGGTATGAAACCCTGTATAGTTTCCTCATTGAAAACAAATTCTCAAGGGGGATAATAGACAAGACTCTATTCCTTAGGGAATCTAGAGGCAAGATTATCTTAGTCCAAATATATGTAGATGATATCATATTTGGGTCTACAGAAAGTAGTCTTTGCAGAAAGTTTGCAAAACTCATGCAAGGACAATTTGAAATGAGCAGTATGGGGGAACTTAAGTTCTTCTTGGGTCTGCAAGTTAGACAGACTGAAGATAGATTATCCATATGCCAGTCTAAGTTCACCCCAGAATTGATAAGGAAGTATGGTATGGAATCATCCACTACCATGAAAACTACTATGGGGTCAAGCATGTCTCTAAGCAAAGATGATGCAGGGAAACCTGTAGATGAAACTTTGTATAGAGGGATAGTTGGCTCACTACTGTATTTGACTGCTAGTAGACCAGATATCATGTATGCTACATGTGTCTGTGCTAGATACCAAGCTTGCCCTAAAGAATCTCATTTGACAGCAGTCAAAAGAATTTTAAGATATCTTAAGGGCACTCCTTATCTAGGCCTTTGGTACCCTAGGAATGGAGATTTTGAACTGACAGGTTATTCAGATGGAGACTTTGCAGGCTGCAAGGAAGATAGTAAAAGCACCACAGGAACCTGTCAATTTCTAGGTGGAAGGCTGGTGTCATGGAGTAGCAAGAAACAAACAAGTATGGCTATCTCCACAGCAGAATCAGAGTATGTGGCTGCAGGAAGTTGCTGTGCTCAACTTCTATGGATTCAACATCAGCTAGAAGATTATGGTATTCAAGTAAGTAGAACACCTTTATTTTGTGATTCTACTAGTGCCATTTCTATTGCAAATAATCCTGTCTCCCATAGTAAAACTAAGCACATAGAAATTAAATACCATTTTCTAAGAGAACATGTTGAAAAAGAAGACATTTCCCTAGAGTATGTTAAGACAGATAATCAATTAGCTGATATGTTTACTAAGCCCTTAGATGTAACCAAATTCAATAAGTTTAAAATTGAATTAGGTATGATAAACTTAGAATAGTTTACAAAAATTGGCTAAGTAAAATAGTGTCGACACACAGAGTTGTCCGTGTCGACACATAGAAGTGGTGTCGACAGTTCAGAGAAATGGTGTCGACACATCTAGGAAGTCTGTGTCGACACTTCAGAGAATTAGTGCCGACACATGCAGTGTAGGTGCCGACACATCCAAGGTGGTGTCGACACTTAAGATTTACACAGAATTAGTCTAGGAGAGTCTCGACTAAGTGTCGAGCTGAGATGTATAAGTGTCGACACATATATTCTGTCGACTATATTTGTGTCCACACATAGTTGTCGAGACATTAGCAGTAAGTGTCTACACTTTTCAACAGTGTCGACACAATTCAAGTATGTTAATGCGCCTTTTTACCTTCAATTCTAGAAAGGTATAAATATGTTTTCCCCATTGTTTGTCGACACGCTCACCTTAGTTTCGCAACCAAACTTGTGTGTCGACATCTCTATTCTCTAAATTCAAAATTTCGTCAAACCCTAATGGCGCCCAAGCTAGAAGAGAACATTAATGAAGGATATGAGCTCGTGCGACACGCCTTTGATGACGCGGAACCCGAAATCCAAGGTGTGGTAACTCTAATTGCAGAGACAGGCCTACAGTATCTTGTTTCAGAACATATCAAGATCTGGAAGAAGGAAGTACTCGAATTCTTGAATGCAGCAACTCTTGATGAATCTAGACTCAAGATTAAGTCCAAAGTTCATGGGGGCAAAGGTGAAGGTCTCCCGTAAGACTCTAAGAAAAGTTCTACATCTTCCTAGGACAAAAGAAGGGGAAGATGTATCTGCTTCAAAGATAAGGGAGGCACTAACATGGTGTGGACTTGATTCAAACCTGAAGATTGGATCAATGTTCAACAGGAAAGGAATGAACATACAGGGCAAGTTTTTATCTGAGATAATTGGCAAGGTCATACTAAGCAAGCCTGGTGGACATGATAGGATATCAGCTCACATGTTCAGCTTGATGACAAGGATAATTTTCAAACTTAATACTTATTGGTCCGCAGTAATGTTTGACAAGATAAAAGAAAGTCTGAAGAAGCCCAATCTGGGTAGAATTATGAGCTTATACTTAGTTGGAAGTATACCTGAAGTGATGAACCAAGCTGCTGGTTCTAAGATAAACCACATGAGGAGAATGGATGTAAGAATTTTCTCAAGGTGGGATAGAGTATTGACAAAGGAACTACCAACTACAAAAAAGGAAACGCCTCAGAAGAAGAAGAAGACAGCCATTGTGGCACAAGAATCCTCAAGTAGCTCAGAGGAGCAAGTGGTGTTTAGTTCAGATGATGGAGAGGATGGCAATGCTGGACAGCCACCAGCAAGACAAGAAGGTGCTCAGAGGCAGGGGGAGCTACCATCAGCCAGCCCTATTCACCTGGATCCACTCCAGGGGGAGCCTCTACTTGTGGATGAGCCAACTCCATTAGAGAGTGAAAGGGCTACCCAAACCATTCTAGAGGTAATTACTGAAGTTAATCAATTAAATTTCCCTATTGAGGATGAAGTTTTGACTGAATCATTACTTGATTTTGATCAGCAAACACAGTTACATAGTGAACCACAAGTTGTTGTCATGGAGGACACATCAGTTGCTGATAGAGTAGACTAAGTTGTTCTAGAAATAAGAGATTCTCCTGTACAACCTCAGCATGAGTTTACATTTGAAGAGCTGTTCCCTGATCTTGTACAAACAGACCTTGAGAGAGAGATAGCAGCTGTTGAGGGGGAGAAGGTTAATATTGAGGGGGAGTATGTAGAGGAGACAGCTAGACAAGAGACTGAGGAGCAAAGAATTGCTGAGGAGCTACCAAGGACTGAGAAGGATTTACATCCTAGTCCTAAGGATAGAGTAGATATTGCTAGTACTTCTGCTTCAGAGGATGAAGAGGCTGCTAGAGCCAAGAAGAGGAAGTTCCAGGTCTTCAAGAGAAGAAGCCAGACCTACAAAAAAGCACTACAGACAATTTCTCCACAGCCTGCCCCAACAATTGATTATAGTTCTCTGTTGGTGGCATTGCAAATAAAGCTAGATGAGCAAAGGAAGGCCATGAAAACTTATATGGATGAGCACCATAAGGAGCTACAATTTTCCTTAGCTCAAGACATAAAATCCATAAGATTTGAAGTGAATCAACATAAAAAGGAAATGACTGATTGCTTCCATAAAGGAGGAAATGCAGTGGTCTATCTGGCTACTCATCAAGAGAACATCAAGAAAGAGGTTGATGACATGGCAGTTAAACAAGGATATGTCCTGGAAAACTAGATAAGAATGAATGATAATTTAACTGAATCACACAATGTGATAGTCACTAAAATACAGAATCTAGCTGCTGCTCAAACTACAGCAAGGACTGCTGCCAAGGCTGCATTTGATAAGCAACTACAAGAGGCTCACTGCTATTAAAATTGCCATTGAAGATTCTGAGAAGGCAATTACTGAAGAGCTCCAATGATTAAAACCTTTTTATAAAGATGGAGTTAACTATTTGAATGCTCAAATCAGATTCCAGAAAGATGATCTTAGGGATCACATAGAGAGAGAAGTCATAAAGGGGGAGAGGGCACTAGTCAAAGCCAGCTCTGATCATGCAAAATGGATTTCAAACTCCATCAGAGCCACCCTTGGATATCCACCTTTATGTGATGATGATAATGTTGCAGAGTCTGGCATCAATCCTGCATACTTTTGAGGAGAGCAAGCTGAAGTGGCTCAAGTGATATACCCTCCTGCAGATTTTGACATGATACATTAGGAGATACAGTCTATGTATAGTCCTCCTGAGGGTAATCAGAATATTATTCTTGAAAAAGTTGTACAGCCTGTGCCAGAGGCAGTTCTAAAAGAACAAGAGGTCCAATTATCTAAGAAAAGGTTCAGAGAGCAAGCTGAATTAAGGCCAGATTTTGAGCAATGGAGCCCAACTTCTAGAAATATTATTCTGACTGCTTGGAAGGTTGCTAAGGATAATTTCATAGAGAGGGGCAAATGGTATTCTGACTAAGAGTGGAAGAAACATGACGCTAGGCAAGATGCCATAGTACAATACAAAAGGAAGGACAAATTAGGGAAGCTACCTCCTAATGCACAGGAGCCTAGCAAGTATTTCCCTAAGCCTTATCACTATTTTGAAAGACAAAAGATAAGGGCTGAAGAATAGAAAAAGAAAGATCTTAAAGGGAAGAAGCTTGCTGATGACAATGAAGCTCCTGTTCAAGCAAAGATTCAATCTGGAAAGGGCATTGTTATCAACGAACCAGAGCAGGCATAGGATAGAAATTTTCTTAAGTTTATAATCTGTAATCATTTGCATTTAACTCTATGTAAACTTTTGATTAATGAAAATGTTTGAAGTTGTAAGAACAATGTTATATGTTCAATCTATTACATTATTGTTCTGAGATAATTATTTATACATGTTCTGTTTATACATGTTTAGTTCTTACCCTGTTATTTAATATTGTTATACATCATATTGAGTATTTGTTATGCATGGTGTATATCATTGACTAAGGGTTATGACTTCTCCAAATAGGGGGAGATTGTTGGGTACATTGGAATATATGTACCAGATTTGAAGAAGCCTCACCCTACTCAATGATATACATCAAGGTGTATTTGATGTGCTTTGAGTTTATTTGTGTAGGTTAAGTAACTGCAGGATTGCAGGAAAAGTTTCTAAGTCCATGTGTCGACACCTAGAAGAAAAGTGTTGACACTTAAGAAGGCTTGTGTCGACACCCAGAGAAGCTGTGTCGACACTTGGAGTAATTGTGTCGACACCAGGAAGGCAGAATCGACACTAGAAGAAAAGTGCCGACACATATAGGCAGTGTCTACACACAGTGAAGAATTGTCTACATAATCAGTGTCGACACTTAGAAGCAGTGTCGACACCCAGAGAAACTTTGTCGACATCAAAAGTATCGACACCAGGAGGCTATGCCGACACTCAGCGAACTTCAACAAAGTTTAAGTATAAGTGTCGACACAAGGGAGATGTGTCGACACTCAGCAAAGTTTCAACACATGAAGAATGTGTCGACACAAGGAGATGTGTCGACACTCAGTAAAATTTCAACACATGAAGGCTTGTGTCGACATAAAGAAGATGTGTCGACACTTAGCAAGTTTCAACACAAGAAGTTGTGTCGACACAAAGGAGTTCTGTCAACACACAGCAGAAATCAACTAAGTATTGAAGAAGAAGTACTTGTGTCGACACACTCAATCAGTGTAGACACATTCAACAGAAGGCTTGTGTCGACACACTGGATCAGTGTCGACACATTCTGAAGAAGTAGTGTCGAGAAGCTGAGACAACAACACAAGGAGTTGTGTCGACACCATCAAGGCTAGTGTCGACACTTACTCTACTTGTGTCGACACTTAGTCTATTTTTGTCAACACGTAAAGACTATCTATCTCGACACTTTCAGACAGTGACAGAGATTTCAAGAAGTGACTGGATGACTTGACTGCTACCATTTCAACCGGTCAACTGCAACTGTCAGAGCTGTCAGAAGGTTGTTAGAAACCGGATCAGCCGGTTACCTTAGTGGAAGACTATTTATAGACCTTTCTCCTTCGACAGAAAAAAGAAGTGATCAATGAATTGACAAACAACACAACAACAAGAAGACCTTCAAGAGAAGATCTAAGAAGTTGGAGAGAGAGAGCTCCTTCTAAGAAGAACATCTATTGAACCAGGCTGAAAAGTAAGTTTCAGATTGAGATCTGATTCTCAAGACAGAAGTTGATTGAATATCATCTTCAGAGGAGACTCAACCCTACCGTGTTCTAATTCAAGAAGCTTTGAAGAAAGCCAAGGGAGGTTGATCTTTGCAAAGTTCTTTCAAGAACTCATCAAGAAGCCAGTCAACTCATCTCTCTCTTTCAGAGTTGTGGTTATATACGTTGCAAACTTTATTTTCTATAGGATCCTAAGGGATCTGAGCTGTAAGCCTATTTTATAAAGGCTGAGGTAGGGCTATTGTGCCTGAGTGTAGGAGATTTTATTCTCTGAGTGTAGGCCTTGATTGTAGGCTGAGGTAGGGCTGTTTAACCTGAGTGTAGGTCTTGGTGAAGACTGAGTGGTAAGGCTTTGTGCCTGAGTTGTAGCAGTGGGGAAACTCTGAGCTGTAGGAACCTGGTTGGGGTTTTGAGTTGTAAGAGCTGAGGATCTGAGAAGAAGTGGAGAAGTTAGGCCGAATCTAGTACACCACTAGATAGGCGAAGGGGAAAGTGGATGTACCCAGACCTTGGGGAACCACTATAAAAATCTGTGTGTACTGTGTGTGTGATTAATTCTGTGATTGATGTATTATCTGTGCTGAATTGCTGTAGAGAATTGCAAATACAGGTCTTATTATACAGTGTTTCTGCCTGTAATTTTAAAAAAGATTAAGTTCACCTATTCACCCCCCCCTCTAGGTGATTAGGTACTATTTCTTTCAGTAGAATGGGTGAACTTTCATACTTCCTTGGTCTCCAAGTGAAGCAGTCACCTGATGGTATCTTCATCTCCCAATCCAAGTATGCTAAGGAGCTTATTAAAAGGTTTGGGATGTGTGATGCATCAGCAATGAAAACAACTATGGCTGCTAAAGCTGTGAGTGATTCTGATGTACATGGCAAGACTGTTGATCAGAAAACTTAAAGGGCTATTGTTGGGTCTCTATTATATCTCATAGCAAGTAGGCCTGACATAATGTTTGCCACATGTATTTTTGCTAGGTTCCAAGTGAACCCTAAAGAATATCACTATATTTTATTAAAAAAGATTTTGAGATATATAAAGGGTTGTCCAAATCTAGGACTCCTATATCCATCAGAGCCAGAATTTGATTTAACTGGATTTTCTGATGCTGACTATGCTGGATGTAGGGTGGACAGGAAGAGCATATCAAGAACTTGCCAGTTTCTTGGTGATAGGATTATGTCCTTGTTTTGTAAGAAGTAAACCTCTGTGTCCACATCAACTGCTGAAGCTGAATACATAGCTGCAGGCAGCTACTGTTCACAGATTTTGTGGATACAAAATCAATGGCTTGACTATGGTTTCAACTTAAATAATTCAACTATATTTTGTGACAGTACAAGTGCAATATCTATTGCACAAAATCTAGTGCATCATAGTAGGACAAAGCATATAGAAACTAGACATAATTTCATTAGAGAATGTGTAGACAAAAAGAAAATTAATCTTGTCTTTATCTCTAATGATTTACAAAGAGCAGACATCTTCACCAAGCCATTGGATGAGAAGAAACATCTGTTCTTCTTAAATCATCTAGGTATGATAAATGGGAAATATTCAACTTAATATTTGTCTATGGTCGATGATTTGGCATAGTTCGTCGAATGGAGATCGATGATCTGTGAACTCTTTGTGAAGAGTTCGTCGAACAAAGATCGACGAACACTTCTTAGTGAAACAGATTTCGTCGAATGGAGATCGATGATCCCTGCTTCAGTGAGTACCTCGTCGAACGGCGATCAACGATTTATTCTCATTCTTCAGACTGTGATCGACGAACTCATTTATTAATAAAATATTTCGTCGAACTCAGATCAAAGATTTTTTTTCGTTGGACTGAGGTTGTCATTTCATCTTCTAAAAACCTTATTACTAGGTTTTTTTGACGAAATCTATCCTACGCTTTCAGTTCCCTTTGCACTTGATCGTTGTTTCTTTCTTTGCAGGAAAACCTCCATGGCTATTCCGGCGGCCATTCTCTCTACAAAGAAATTTAATGCAGGCTTTGACATCAATTTGGAATCATTCAGTCACACTGATCAAGTCTTTTAGGATATACTGAAATTGTTTGAGAAGCCGCATTTATAGAAGTTCATGACAACTCGAATCAAACTTCATATGCTTAAGATCAAAGAATGAGTTTATTTGTCCACGTCTCCTGACGCCCAAACCCTCGTCGGCACCATTGCAGGACAACATGTTACTCTCACTCCTGTAATTTTGTCTGAAATTTTTGGTTTTATTAATGCAGAAGATGATAAAGAGATGAACAGTGATGGATTTTTCAATATGCTGACTGCGATGGGTCACTCTGCTGGAAACCCGAGCAAGCTATTGAAGAAGGATATAAGTTCCTTGCTGATATTGTTGGTAAAGTCTTGCTGGGCAAGCACATTGCACATGACTATATCACAAGACACCCGTTTCTTGTGATGAGTGCGTTGGTGAATAGAAAATCGGTCAACTGGAGTATTTTATTATTTGATCTAATAAAGAAGAAGAATACTAAAAGATAAGTTAGTTTTGGACGGGTACTTGGGTGTTTCCTCCAAAAAAAGTGCCCTCAGCTGCTGGTCTCCCAGACCATTATTATTAATGCTTCAAAGAGGTTAACAACTGCCCTCTTTGGCAAATGGGAGAGGACCATTGTCAAGCCATCCAGGGCCTCCTCTTCCTCCAGGACCTCTGAGGACACAAGGACTGAAACAGTCACTCCCCAACCTGCTATAGAGGCTCCAGTCCCTCCTCCTGAAATTCCATCCATAACATCTATTTTCACCCAGATATCACCTTCTTTCACTCTTATCCCAACACCTACACCATCTCCTTCTCCAACCCACACTCCACCACCATCTCCACATCATGATGACATTCCAATTGACATCCCTCCAGTCATCACCACACCTTTCTTACCACCATCTATACCTCCAACTCCATCTACCACCTTCGACATATGTACTTCTTGTGTTAACACAACCACATCTTTTCCATCATCATCATCTGATCCCACATCCACCATCATTTATCTACTAACTCTGACAATCAAATCACTTATAGAGGCTGTCATTGCACCTATAATTTCTTCCATCAATGCTCTCTCTTCTCAACTTGCTACCTCTACTGGTCCCTCCTCATTTAGGAGCCTGGCCTTAGGAATTCCTGATACTAGACAAGGGGAGATGTTCTATGATGACGTCCCCTCTCCAGCTGCAGCAGTAGTATGTGAAGGAGCAGCAGCAGTAGTATATATGGATACAACAGTTACAGAGCTTGTAAATACAGATACAGAGTTGTCAGCTTTTCTTAAGACAGATCTTTCAGAGTTTGATATTGAGATTGTAGAGCCTCCGGCTGCACCATTCTTTTTCCAAGCCCCTTCTGTGGACTTAGCTAATCTGTTAACATATTTTGATATTCTTTATCATTCTCTGCCTATTCCTGAGTGTACAATCCCGTGTTCGCCGAGTGTGTCTGCCAAGCCGAGCGGACCAAGGCGCCCTACCCGCACCAAAACAATATGTGGGTAGACAGCAGGTGGCCAGCTCGCTCCCGCCCAAGTCAGTCGAGCGAGACGTGCGAGCTGGCCCATTCCCCCTAGCTCGCTCGCCAATCATTGAGCAGAGTTCGAAGTTGAGCTTGGAGAGCCCAGACCGGAAAGCCTACCTCCGAGGCTCCCGTGGTTACAGTTCCAAGCCTGTCTGCTAATACGCTCTCCTACAGGCGACCTGGTCGCCAGCCCGCCTCGGCACGGGCATTGGCGGGTCACGGTGGCCTGGCTCGCGCTCGCACAAATGTAAAAGGCGAGCTACGGTATCTAGGTCGCAACCGCCCCACGCGAGAAGAGAGTTGTGGCGTGCTGACCTCCATATCGCTGGGATAGGCCTAGTGGGGCCTAGAGGTGAAATTACCTGAATGCCCTTCCCATGGGTGCGAATAGCCTGTAAGAACAGTGGAGTTACGATGTTAGCCGACCAAGTTGGGCTGCACATAGCTGTTCAAAATAGTGGAGGTTGGCTATATACAGGTCGTTTTCGGAATTCTATAAATAAGACCCAAAGGGTACCTCAGAAAGGGTGCTTCTTGTGCCCCCTTGTTCCATAGATCAAGCTCTTTCTGAGGATACCTTAGCTCAGACTTTGGCTAAGGATGGGAAGCGCTCTAAGATCTTTCGGGCGTGTGGTGGGTCCTCCCGTCGAGCCCTTGGGGCAGTTCTTCTTTGCTTCCATTGTTATTTTGCTTGCAGGAGAGAAGTAGGTGCGTGATCACCACTTCCCCAAGGGTGAACTCCACAAGTGACCGAGATTTCAGTTTCAACACTGAGCAAATTTTCTCAAAGGCTATAGTATGTTATACTGCCCCTATTAGCTTAGAGATTATAGATCAAACTAGATCCAGTTTTGCAGAACATTCAGTTTCCCCTTCAGGACTAGAGGATGAGTCAAAAGCTTTCTCTGTTCCAACTTTTGGTTGGGCAGAATCTCCTCTTCCAAATATGGTTCATATTTTTGAGGAAGATATGATTACAGAGGCAGAGGTTCTTCCAATGCCAGAAGCTGAAGTTCTAATTTCAGACGAAGTTCCAGTTCAGAGTGTGTCTCTCAGAGAGACCTTGTCTGCAGATCGACTGTAGAGGATTGATGCTTTGTTTGACAATCCTGTAGGTGAATCCAGTGAAGATGAATCAGATGATTCAGAGGATACTAAGTCTAAGAAGAGAAAGTTTCAGAAAATGAAGGCAGTTTCTCATGCAACAATAGGGCAACCACCTAATCCCAAGCATGACATTCCATATTATATCTTGTAGAATATTCCTCTAACTCCAACTACTCCCTACTAGATGAAGCTTTCAATGAATCATATGAAAGCACAAAAGAATAAAAAGAAGTTTGGATCTGCTCCCACTAAGAAATTCAGAAAGGATCCACCTCCTCCTCCTCCACCATCTACAGGTGCTTCAGGCAATCTAGCCTCAAGAACCACATCTTCTCAGCACTCAAGGCAATCTTCCTATCAAAAATATGACAAATCTGCCAAGAGTGTCTACAGAAGTAGCCACAACAGTAGTGGATGGCAGCACTCTTCTAAATCTTAATATAAGGAAAGACCTTACTCTCCACCAGTTCCTTTTGTTGATTCAGAACATGAAAACATTTCTAAAATGGCTAGATTTCAAGAGTTGGTTGGACTTTCTCAGATAAATAAAGCTAAAGAAAAAAGCAAAGATGCTTCTCAATATACTACAATGTCTTCTTATAGAAGAGAAGAATTAAAAATGTATGACAAAGCTAAACACTTTTTCAATGTTGATACTTATATGAGCTTACATCCAGAGGCAGTTGTTCCAAGAGCAACTTCAGGAAATATCATTGGAGCAGCTGATATGACTATGTCTAAAAGAGAAGCAGCAAATCCCAACAGGAAATCATTTTCAGGTAGCCATCAGAGGAAGACAAGTCTAAGAAACCTAATTAGTTTTTTTATTAGCTTATTTTCCCTCTGAACTATTTGTTTTGGTTAATTTGTCACAAAGCACTTTATGTATATATATCTGCTAGACTTTAACTTTCTGCATGATATATGTTGTTATGCTTTGTGATTGTATTTTATTGTTTTAATGCATTGTACATAGTGACCTCACCCAAATATGGGGAGTTTGCTGGAACCCCACTTGTGTTATGGATGATTTGGGCTAGGTTCACTATTAGGATTGCAAAGATTGACCCACAATGTATAGTCTAGGGTCATAGGTCTTTATTGGATCTTAGGGTAGGTCAACAAGTCAGTTTGATTGGACCAATCCCTCAGAAGACTGAAGATATCAGAACAACACAGATTTTTCTATGTTGAAGAAGTCGTTCGACGAAATCTGAATGGAGTTCAACGATCTTCGTTCTCAGTTCGACGATCTCAAAGTTTCTTCTCTGAAGTTGAGATCGACGAAAGCTTAACTGAGTTCAACAAACTCTGATCTCCTATCAGTTATTCAGTTCGACAAACTTGGAGCCAAAAATGGATAGCATTAACTCAATTCAAAGTTCTTGGGGCTTAGCTCGACGAAAGAGATGATTGAGTTCGACGATCATGGATCTCTGATCGACAAAATCTGTCAGTTCATTATTTCTATTCTCTGTAGTTAATTTCAGGATTGACCAAGGTTTATATAATCTATTATTGCCTATATTGATCTGAGTAATTAATTGCATATATTCTTATGAATATAGTCGTTCATTGGCAGCATTAATTACTGGATTTCACAGAGTCAATATTCAGCTTAATAACTGGGATAGTTAAGGAATCAATTTATTTCCCTTCTAGCCGTTTGTCCGAGTTTCAAGATTTCAGCAGTTAATCATGGAGTAGAATTCAAATTCAGAGATAGAATTTCTGCAGGAAATATAAAGGAGTTTTTAGAAGGAGTGATTGTAAGAAAAGAATTGACTAAGAGTCGCAGGCAGATAAAGAAGAAAGATTTTTAGTCAGCATACTCATACAGTCTTCATCATCTGCAACTATCCACCAAGCTTTCAAGAGACATCAAAACACAATCAGTCTAAAAGCTTCTGGAGTTCATCAAAAGAAGACCTACACGCTGCAAAGCTTCCAGCAAATTCCTGAATAATAATCATCTCATGGGGAGCTTTGACAACATTAAGCAATCCACTAAAGTCTTCTCAGATGTTTCAGGAAGAGAAGACAATATCAATTTTTTCACACGACTGTACACAGGGTTTTAACTCCCTTCAAAAGTTAACCACATGGTTCTTAAGTCTCCTTAATAAAAGACTTAGCTTGGTTTTTGGGCACCTGATCAAAATCCTAAAGGGTTGTGAGATCTCCCATCAAATAGATCTTGTGGTAACAGGGCACCTGAGCAAAAACCTGTTGGTGATAGGGGACCTGATCATAAACCTGTAGTGGATTCCTACAAGGGTGGTAGAAGAGTGGATGTACCCAAGTTTAGGGGAACCACTATAAATTTCTTGTGTCATCTGGTTGCTTGCTGTTTTCTTATTGTTGTGTGATGTGTGTTGTGTTAGTTAGCTTTTCTTTCCTGCTCTCTCTTAAGATATATATATATATATATATATATATATATATATATATATATATATATATACTATTTTTAATTCTGCTATAAAAAACTATTAAGTTTTTAAAATACTCTATTCACCCTCCCCCCTCTAGAGTTAAATAGATCCATCCCCTCAGGTGGTAAAGCCTTTACCATCCTTCAATTGGTATCAGAGGAGGTCACAGGTATGCGCTTGATCCTACATTTGGTATCATAGGAGGTCACAGGTTAAAGACCAGGGGAGGCGCTATTAAATACCGATTTTTCCCTTCTACCTGTGTGTGTCCGGTGGGTCAGGCAACCATGGACATGTGGTAACCCTACCTTTGAGCCATATGTGCCATGTGGTAACCCCACCTCTGAGCCGACGGGTTGTGCTGT
Organism: Platanthera guangdongensis; assembly: GCA_039583875.1. NCBI lineage: Eukaryota > Viridiplantae > Streptophyta > Magnoliopsida > Asparagales > Orchidaceae > Platanthera > Platanthera guangdongensis. Next base: position 55,949,323 of record CM077160.1, on the reverse strand, counting down.
ACACCGGGGGAGGATTGTTGGGTCCGACGTTCCTTCACTTGATCCGTGGCTCTCTGTTACTTATTTAAGAAATTAAGTAGCACCCTTTCCAATAGTTCAGGCTTTTGGAATAGTTGGGTATGCGCTTGATCCTACAAAGTATGATGCGGTCATCGAGTGCAAGGCTAAGCGGCTGGACTTCAACTTGGACAATGGCCAACCTATAAGCGTCTATGGTTTTCAGGACAAGGTTTCCCCTATTATTTCTGCGGTACATGCTTTCCAAGCTATAGATTCTGGTTGTGATGCGTATCTTGTTTCTATTTCTACTTTGGAAACAGCTTTTGTTATACCACGTCTTGAGGATATCTCGGTGGTGCGAGAGTTTCTAGATGTTTTTCCTGATAGTCTTCCAGGACTTCCTTTGGTGAGAGAGGTAGAATTCGTGATAGAGCTCGAGCCAAGTACTGGTCCTATTACTATAGCACCGTATCATATGACTCCATGGGAGTTAGAAGAGTTGCGCACTCAGCTGGATGAGTTGCTGCAGTGTGTTTTATTAGGCCGAGTTCTTCTCCGTGGGGTACCCCTATTTTATTCGTAAATAAGAAAGACGGTTCCATGAGGCTCTGCATAGATTATCGAGAATTAAATAAGGTAACCATCAAGAATAGATATGCGTTGCTGAGGATTGATGATCTTTTCGATCTGTTGTGTGTTAGCTCGGTGTTTTCAAAGATTGATCTTCGTTCAGACTACCACCAATTGAGGATTCGAGAGGTAGATATTCCACGGACTGCTTTCCATTCACGGCATAGATATTTTGAGTTCTTGGTAATGTCCTTTGGTTTGACAAATGCACCCTCTGCTTTCATGGATTTAATGTATAGAGTGTTCAACGATTTCTTGGACCGTTTTGTGATTGTGTTCATTGATGACGTCCTCGTGTATTCCCGCAATGTTGAAGAGCATATTCATCATTTGTGATCGGTTTTGTCATCCTTGAGGGAGTATAGGTTATATGCAAAGTTGAGCAAGTGTGAGTTCTGGCTACCTCAGGTGTCCTTTCTGGGACATGTTGTGAGCAAGGACGTTATCTCCTATACCCGACCAAGATTTCTGTTGTGATGGAATGGAAGAGACCTTCTACACCCATGGAGATTAGGAGCTTCTTAGGCCTGGTCGGCGATTATAAAATGTTCGTGGAGGGGTTTTTTGTGTTGTCTGTTCCTCTAACTAGACTTATACAGAAGAACACCACGTTCATTTGGAGCGATAAATGTGAAGAGGCTTTCCAGGAGTTGAAGAAGAGATTGTGTACTGCTCCAGTTTTAAACTTGCCTACTGAAGGAGTTGAGTACTCTGTGTATTTGTAATGTCCCCGATTCTCTGATAATATTATTTGATTTGGTATCGTCATATTTATGACTTCAGGGCATTACTTTTTACGTCATGTTGACGACGATGCACCGTTAGTGTGTTTTCGCATCCGTTGTGTCTGTTTGACCAGATTTTGGGATTTTTGGTTGGATTAAAACTTTTCTTGATTGAATGGATGAAGTTTTGAGGTTTTGGACTTGTCCAGTTTTATTGCGATCCGGGCATTTTGGAGTCTCGGCGCGTGTTTGGACCTTTGTGATGATTTTTGATTGTGTAAGCATTTGATGATAGTGTCTCAAGAACGGTGCGTCGGATTCTCGGGTTGTCTTCGCTATTAAATTCGTTTAATTCGACGCGCATTTGGGCCTCCATTTTGAACTCGTATTTCCTTGTTCAAACTATTTGTATATGATTATTATTATTATTATATTATATTTAATCCTTATGCTTCGTTTTGATTCTCGAGAAGACCTCCTATTAATTCTCGAGAAGCCCCCCTTAAGGGTTGTATTTCGTCGAACAGAGGCATTCAACGAAATGTTTGGGCGCTGTCTGGCATTCGACGAAGCGTCGAACGGCGTTCGACGAAGCGTCGAACGGTTCTGGGTTTGACAAATACCGAGCAATCGGGTGTTCGTCGAACGGGTTTTTCCTTTGTGTTTGACGAATTTCGACCGGAGTTCGTCGAACGGGTTTGAGTTTAACGAATTTTAAACATTGTTCGTCGAACAGGCTTTTCCTTTGTGATCGACGAATTTTGTCCAGAGTTCGTCGAACGTGTTTTGTGTTCGACGAATTTAGGAAGAATTCATCGAACGGGGTTATCCTTCCTTCTTGTTCTCGGGAAATCCAGCTTTATTCTAGAGAAATGCCGAGTTTTTCTCGAGTGGTGCCTAATGTTCTCGAGAAACCTGCTTCTTCTACTCGAGAAATCATCTTCTGTTCTCGAGAAGCCTGCTTCTTCTACTCGAGAAATCATCTCCTTCACTTGAGAAACCTTCTTCTTTACCTGAGAAATATCCCTCTTTACCCGAGAAATCAAATCTTGCTCTCGAGAAATCTAGCCCTTCTCAAGAAATCCATGGTCCGTCGCGAGAAGTTTCCGGTTCGGCAAGTCCTTGTTCAACATTTTTGTTCCTTTTAAGCTATCGATATTATAAGTGTAAATATTTTAATACTATATTTATAATATATATATATATATACACTTCTTCTTTCTCCTCTTCATTTAAGTCGTACTCCTTCCTTCCTTCCTCCCGAACCAGAGAGGCATGAGCGTGAGAGAGAACGTACGTTCGTGATTCTTCCGGTGGCCGCCGACGGTGCTCCGGTAATCGAATTCTTGAACAGATCATAGATCTTGAAAGCTCTCACCGAGAGCTATGTCATCGTGGTAAAATCTTCCCCATTTCTTGAGTTTTTCTCGCTAGGGTTTTTTGCACTAACCTCTATTTTGGCCATTTTGTTCAGATTTCGACTTCCCCCGTCTTATTTAGCCCGTTATACGACACGGAGTGATTTGGAGAGTGTCTCCGACAAACTAAGGCAAATGGTGGTTTTACCCCCCCCCCCCCCGCTTCTCTTATTTCTCCCGATCTACTGAAATTTCTAACTTCTTTTGTCATTATAATTAATAACTTGCTGATTATAGTGATGTCTTAGTCCTTTGTTTAAATCCAGTTGTATTTTCATGTTTTTGATTTTGCTAATCTGACCTTGTAAAGTGGTATATGTTTTGATGATGTGGTTGAATCTTGCTCTTTTATTCGTCCCTTAACTATTATGTAGGACGTGTTAGAGTTTATCTAGGATTGTAAATCCGATGTGCCAAGCCTTAAGATTCATATCATGGTTTTCTTCGTAGCGATGTCGTGGGGCTAGAAAAGACGCCAGGCCCAAGAAGGGTTATGGTGGGCCTCTGAGCTCTAAACCCGGGTCGTTACAGATTGTAATGGTCATGGTTTTTCTTCATTGTGCGTGTTATTTGTGGACGAAACCACCGCCGCAATGATGGATCCCTCTATTAGTATTTTGTGGAACTCTACCTGGTGTTTGGGCATTTGCGGTGTATGGTATAGTAACCAATATCCCCGTCATAAGACGGATAATATATCTATGGGGGTGTGTCTAGATGAGTTGACCACCTCGCCCGTGTTGTTTTTGGTGGAGTTGACCACATGTGGCTAAAAGAGTTGTGTATTCTTCATGATGATTTAATCGTGATTTTTTCCCTTATAGTTTTGTGCATCTGGGGTCTTTTATTGTACGTGACGATTCACGTAAGTGTTCCTTTCCGATGTCTGTACCTTACTGATGTGCTTTATTTCAATATTTTGGGTCTTGGGTTGGTACCCCCTTGACCTTTGTTTACTTTGGCTTAATTTTTCTGCCATCACTTGCACTTTCTTGTTGAGGTGTTCTGTTTTTGGAATGTCTCAGGTTCAGAGTTGTAGATAAAAGTGCAGCTGGTTTTGGAGTTCCTGAGCAGCACTGTTGGTTGTGGGTTTGCCTTGTCGTTGTGAGGTAGTTTGTTATTTTAGTTTTCCTTGCCTAGTTCAGATATACTTTGTATTACGTGTGTTCGTGTCAGATTTTTGGCGCCCACTGGATAGTTGATTTTGGATACTTTGCTAGCTGTTATTTGTTTTTGTTCTAATTGGTTGGGTTACTTGCTCTCTGGGATGTTTTATGCTAAGATTATATGATATGTATTTTCAAGTATAAAAACTACTATTATTATTTCATGCATTGCATGTTTTGAAATTCTAAATCACTATATTTAGCGACCGTAAAAGACAAATTTTACTACTATTATAAACTTAGAGCTTGCATACCATGTGATGTCCTCTGGGGACATTTATACTCAGGTTGGATGTCTAATCTTGCAAAAAAAAGGATTTCCGCTGCGTATAACTATTTTTCTCGTGGACTAGATGAGCCACTAGCCGAGGGATAAGGCTAACTGTTCACTTAAACTGGATTTTTCTCTAAATAACTTAAAGATCGTTCTTTACATGTTAAGTAGGAGTTTTGCCTGAGCATCCGTAGTTATCCCCTACTGACGTGACATCATGACGCACATTTTTCCTTACTATGATATATCCTTAAAGGCGGTGAAAATGCGGGTTGTGACACATATTGTGATATGCATTCTAATCAATGCCTTAATGCATGTTATGAGAGGCATACACATGAAATTTATGCATCTCATACTACATAATATCGCATATAACGAAAGGTAAAATCTAAAGAGCATCCTGGTGATGATTATTAAGTTACTCATTTCAACTTAACAGTCACTTGTTGTCATGCCTATGAGAATGTCACAACCCGCATTTTCACCGCCAATAAAGGTGTATCAGAGTAAGGAAAAATGCGCGTCATGATGTCACGTCAGTAGGGGATAACTACGGACGCTGAGGCAAAACACCAACTTAATCATGAAGAAAGATTTTTTTAAAGTTATTTAAAGGTAAAATCAGTTTGGGTGTGGTAGTTAGCTGTATCCCTCGGCTTAGTGGCTCATCTAGTCTACGAGAAAAGTAGTTATACGCTGCGGAAATTACTTCTTTTACAAAATTAGACATCCCACATGAGTGTAGAGGTTCCTAGAGGACACCTCAAGGTATGCAATTTCTAAATTTATAATATCATTAAAAGTAGATTTTTTTATGGTCGTTAAATGTAATGATTTATATTTTAAAAACGTGCAATGCACGGGGCAATAATAGTAGTTTTTTTATACTTGAAAATACCTACCATGCAATCCTAACATAAAACATCCCAGAGAGAAAGTAATCTTATACCCAGAAAGAAAGCTAAGCAGCTAGCAAGTATCCAAAATCAACAATCATGTGGGTGTCAACAAACTGACACGAACCCACATAAAATAAAGTATGTCTGAACTAGCAAGGTAAACAAAACAACAATCTACCTCGCTACGGCGAGGCAAAACCACAGCCAAGATAGCTGCCCAGGAACTTCAAAACTAGCATGGCTAACAACTATTGCTCTGAACCTAAGGCATTCCAATTATAGAACACCTCTGCAAGAAAGTACAAGAGATGACAGAAAGTAAGCCAAAAGTAAACAAAGTCAAGGGGCACCAACCCAAGACTCAAGGAAAAATACTTACAAAAAGTACAGCAGTCCGGTACAAAGGTAAATAAATAAACACTTAGTGAACCGTCACGGATAACCACAACACCCCAAATGCACAAGACTATAAGGATAAAAGGTCAAGATTAAATCATCAGGAGAGAAACAAACCCATATTAGCCACCTGTGGTCAACTCCACCAAAACCAAAACGGGCGGGGTGTCCAACCTCGAAGTTAATTTATCCGTTTAATTGTAAGGGAGACTGGATACTACACTATTCACCGCAAATGCATAAACACCCGGTAGAGCCCCCCAAGTACTATTAGTGAGAACAAACGTTGCAGCGGTGGTTTCATCCACAAATAAGACCTGAAACAAACGAAACCCGGAAGGAAAACCCCGTAACGAGCTGAGTTTAGAGCTCAGAGGCCCACCACAACCCTTCCTGGTCTGGCGGTGTGTCTCTCCCTAAGGCATCGCTACGAATGAAACCATGATATAAGTCTCAAGACAACAATGGCACATCAGATTCTACTGGACAATTTTAGATTAGGTGCGGTTGATCAACCTTTAGGAAGAATTTACAATACTAAACGAACTTTAACACATCCTACTTAAACGTTGAGGAACGGTTATATGAGTAAGTTTCAACTACATATAAACACTTACATGATTAGGTAACAAAAACAAGAAAATGGTGATTATAAATGAAACTAGACAAGCGATCTAAACAACACTAAAATCAGCAAGTTAATTAATAATCATGATAACAAAATGTTAAAAAATCCTGTAAATCGGGGCATAGAAAGGAAGAGAAGAAGGAAACCATCACTTATCTTGGTTTTACCAGAGAAAGACAACCAAATCGCACCACGGCGTAAATCGGGGCTAAATAAGACGAGGGAAGTCTAAATCTAACAAGATTGGCCAAAAATAGGTGTTAGGGCCGAAAACCCTAGCGAGAAAATCTCAAGGAATGGCGAAAACTTTTACCACGATGTCGAAGCTCTCACTGAGAGCTTTAAGGATCTATGATCGGTTTGAAATTTCGAGCACGGAGCACCGTCGGCAGCCACTAGAAGGATAGCGGAAAAACTTTCTCTCTCTTGCTCACGTCGCTCTGGTTCGGGAGATGAACAGGAAAAACTCGATCTAAAATGAAGGAGGAAAAAGGTAGGTGTGTGTATATATATATATATAAGGTAAAATTAGTATATCCGCATTTAAGAAAAGGACTGGAGTCGGCTGAACCGGGCATCTCGAGAAGAAGGCAAGGTTAACTCGAGAAGCAGACAATTCTCGAGAACAAGGAGGTAGTTCTCGAGAACAAAATGGTAGTTCTCGGGAGCAAGGAGGCTACTCTCGAGAACGAAGAGGCTGTTATCGAGAACAAGAAGGTTGTTCTCGAGAATGAAGAGGCTGTTCTCGAGAAGAAAGAGGCTTTTCTCGAGAATGAAGAGGCTGTTCTCGAGAACAAGACATCAAATTCCCGAGAAGAAAGAAACACATCTTGAGAACTAAGAATGAATTTTTCTCGAGAGAGGAAGCTCAGTTGGTGATGAGAGCTGGTTGAAAGAGCTTCTTATCAAGGTTGTGGATTCGATCCCCAGCAACAACCTATCGTGGTGATAAATAATCATGGAGATGGGTTGGGGTGTATTGGTCATACAGGCCTTGATGTTTTGGCTTACTACCAGTGGTGCCGAGGGGCAAGAGAAGTCTCTAGGCCCAGGAAGGGCTGTAGTGGGCCTCTGAGCTCCAGACCCGGGCTGCTGGGAGGCCAGCAACGCCGTGTGGCAGCCCAGTGGGCCTAAACCTGGGTCGTTACAAAAAAGTGCACTTTTTGTAATGACCCGAGTTTAGGCCCACTGGGCCGCCCCACGGCGTCTCTAGCCCACCAGTATCCCGAGTTTAGATATCAGAGGCCCACCGTACCCTTTCCTGGGCTTTTGCCTCATCTCGTCCCACGGCACCACTAGTAGTAAGCCTAAACATCAAGGCATGCAGGCCCAATGCACGCCAACCCATCTCTTTGACTGTTTCTCACCACGAAAGGTTGTTGCTGGGGATCGAACCCACAATCTTGATAAGTCTCTCTTCCAACAGAGCTTGGTTCGTGACGAGCTCTGTTGGAAGAGAGTCTTATCAAGGTTGTGGGTTCGATCCCCAACAACCTTCCGTGGTGAGAAACAGTCACAGAGATGGGTTGGGGTGCATTAGGCCTGCAGGCCTTGATGTTTAGGCTTACTACTAGTGGTGTCATAGGGAGAGACAAGCCACCGGCCCAGGTAAGTGTGTGGTGGGCCTCTGAGCTCTAAACCTAGGCTACTGGAAGGCCGGTGATGCCGCGGGGTGGCCTAGTGGGCCTAAACCCGGGTCGTTACAGAGAATCCATATAAAACATATATTATGCATCCTATACTACATAATATTCCCACGTATACTATTGTCATGCTTATGAGTGTAGTGTTCATACTTCCTCTAAGACATACTGATGACACATCAGTGTGTTTATGCGATGAAATGAAATAACCCAAAACCTAACTGAAATGAAATGGTCCTTCGGCTAACCTGCCAAACAAACCAAACCTGCCTCTGATACCAACTGTCACAACCCACATTTTCTCGATGTTTAAAGTATTATCAGAGTAAGAGAAAATACATCTCGTGATGTCATGCCTTGCAGGGGACAACTGCAGACGCTTAGGCAATGATAAACTTCTGATTAACTTTATAAAAGACATGTATTTTTATGGTTGAAAATGTTATTTGAGCTTAAAGTTCCAGACCTTGTCCCTCGGTTTAATGGATCAACTAGTATACATATGAGAATATATAATTGCGGCAGAAACCCCTATTTTGTTACATTCATTCATCTATATGAACATGAAAACCCATCAAACATGTTAATGATATGCGACCTTTAAATTTAGTACAGGTAAGGAAAATAGTTTTATATCCATTAAAGTAGGTTAATATTAAGTTCAAAATTTTTTATAAGTATGAGTAAAAAAAGTGCAAATTTATTTATGTATGAAATAACTAACATGTGTCCTGTCATAAATATCCCCAGTCGAAAATACTTCATTGAAGAAAATTCCAGTAATAGCAGAGACAACAGAACAACAGTCTAAAGCACAAGAAAACCATGCTATGCGCGCCAACAATCTTTCACGAACTCATAGCACTTACAACAAAAGTCTGAACTTCTAACACCAAGAGAGAAAGCGACACCAATCACTCCTCAACTGGAAGAGGGAGGATAAAATAGCCGCAGAAGCCTGGTCCAAAAATTCAGTCAGCTCTACCTGCTACCTTCCTAAACCGGAGACACTCAAAAGAAAAGAATGCCTCAGTAACAAAGAGCACAAAAGATGACTAAACACAAATCAATGGTTTAAATAAGAAAAGTAGGTTACCAACCCCACTAAAAAACTACAAAACCATAGAAGTTAATAGCATAAGATTAAGGGAAATTATTAGCTTGGAACAAAGCAGTCATATAAAGAGAAGACTTGCACTGAGTGTGGAAAGGACTCTTAGTGATGTCCTAATCATAGATATATATAATCATAGAAATACCATTGATTAGCTTAAAGTGTGAATCATCTGCGGCGTACATAAAACGGTACTGAGGCTGTGGCAATCTTTCCAACACAACCATCATACCAATACAACCAAAGAAATAGGAACTGAGGTCGTGGTCCTTTATCCACTGCCAACCAAAAGAACAAAATAAAGCCATCAAGCGTAATAATTCACAGCAGGTACTAAGATGGTCATCCTTTATCCACTGCCAACTCAAATCCAAAATCATAAAGTCATCATGCATGATGATTCACACGGACAATAAAGTGGTGGTCTTTTATCCACTGCCAACCCAAGTTCAAACAATAAATCTATTGGGTATTGTATCTACAATAACCCTGATTTGAAAAAGGTTCTCATTAAGCTAAGATGAATTAAGATTATGTTTGATGCTGTGTTTTAGTTATGTGCTTGCAAGACTATATTGCTAAGTACAACCCAATGTCAGGTTATAGTGGGTCATGAAACACAGGACTATACAATGTAATCCTTCATTATGTAGGCCAATGTGTTGACTCATGTGTAGTCTCTCTATTAGGGTGTACTTTTACCTCAAGTGCATTAGAAGGATCAAGGAAGGACATGGAGTGGAAATCAAAAGTACAAAATTTTACCCAAGTATAATTCGTCGAGTATCGTTAGGGTTATTCGTCGAATTCGTGGAGTATACTCGTTAATACCTGTCAAATTTGTCTTATTAATGCATGTTAAAATCTCTGAGACTTGGAAAATCAGTGAAGTAAAAAACGTCGAGCATCATCAAGTATACTCGTCAAATTCGTCGAGTGTATCTTTGGATACCCATCGAATTCATCGAATATACATGTAAATACACGCCGAATTCATCGAGATTCATTGGATATACCTTTGAGTTTCTGAGTTTACTTCTCTAGAATTATCTAACTCATATTTGTCGATTATAGCTTGGATCATGTGTCGAATTCGTCGAGTATGTCTTTGCTAAAGCTTTGAGTTATAATTTTGACTGGATTGAAATTCTCCAAGTGTTTTTTGTGGATATTCATATGCCGTTTGAAGAGTATACATGGCTATACTCGACGATACTCGACGAATTAGACTTAGGGTTATTTTCTTCCCGATTTCAAATTTCTTGTTCGCACTTCCTGATCGCCATGTACAGTGACTTCCTCATGTCTCGGTATGGAAAGATTTTTCTAGATATTACAAAATGAAGATTCATATATATATATTTAGGGTGGATTTTTCTTCAACCCTAATCGTGCTCAAATCAAGAAAGTTCCCGATCGAAACATTTTTCGTCGGCACCCGTATGAATCTCGCGAATCTCGCTCAGTCGAGATAGTACTGCATGATTCGATCATCTTGAAGAAAATTGACGGGATCATTGTTCTCCAAAGTTTTTGATTCTCTCTGATCTAGTCGATCCGTGATCAAATTCTTCAAAACTTTCAGATTTTCCATTTTCACCAAGATATTCAAGATCAATCTCTTCGAAGAACGATGGAGTGATGTCTCAGATCTAAATAGAATTATTTGTAATCTTTGCTTTATTCTGTAAATCTTTATTTACATTTGTAGGAGGCTTTCCCTTCGATTTGTAGATCTATGTTTGGATCGAGGTGTAGATCCATGTTTGGATCAAGTTCTAGGAGAGGTTGTTCTCCGAGTGGTAGGAGCGTTATCTCCGAGTTGTAGGTGTTGCGGTTCCGAGGTGTAAGATTTTTTTCTGAGAAAGGTGAAGTAGTTGAATGTAGCACTTCATGGTAGAGAGGCGAGGCGGGACAGTGGACATATCCAACTTTGGGAACCACTATAGATCTTTATGTTCTGTGTGCTTTATTTTTATGTTTTTTTATTCCACGAAAAGACACAGACCTCACCAATTCACACCCCCCCCTCTAGGTGATTTAGGTAGACACAAGATAATTTCAATTGGTATCAGAGGCACGGTGTTCGATATAAGGTTAACACCTTGAACAAGATCTCCCATCTAGTTATCTAGACATCCCGCTCGGTTTCTATGGACAGAAGCAAGGATATGTCATCCATGAAATTACCTGTGTGCACAAAAGAGAACTTTACCATTTGGAAAGGAAAAGTCAGGTTCTTTATAGAAGCAGCATATCCTAGGATATTTTAGATCGTTGAAGAAGACCTCATATTCCTACACATCTGTTTGCTCTAAATCTAAATGTCATGATCCCCAAGAAAATGATGGATCTGACTAAGGATGAAATTGCATTGGTCACTTTGGATAAGAAGGTGAAGAATATTATATCCAGCGTAGTGGATGATTCGATGCTCCAAAATTTATTCCACTGCAAGTCTGCCAAGGAGATGTGGGAGTGTCTTGTTGTGCTCATGGAATGAACCGAAGAAGTTAGAGACGATCACAGATCTTTGTTGAATCAAGAATACAGAGCGTTCAAGCGAGGTGCTAATGGTACTTTTGCTAGCAGCTTTGAAAAATTCTTTAAGATTGTCAATGCGCTCAGAAACTACGGTCGCACCTTCACTAATGGTGAACTAAAAAATAAATTCCTCAGATCCTTGCTAGAGGACTGGGATACAAAAGTTGTATCCATTAGGGAGTTTTGGAAGCTGAAGGAAATTGACCCCCAGAACCACTTCGAAAAGTTGCTCTCCTACGAACTTTAGATGAACACTATAAAGATAGAGGAGCAAAGAAGAAGGACCTCAAGTAGATAGAAGTAAGTTACCCTGAAAGCTAAAGGTTCAAGAAAATATAAGGCTATGTCGCCATTAAGGACACGAGCACCTGATACTCTAGAAGACTCTGAGCAGAGCACGTTAGGTTCTGAGCTATCTGATGGAGAGTTCTCACTCATTTCCAAGCAGTTCAAAAGATAGCCCAGCAAGAGGAGGCAAATGAAAAATCAGTCTTCCTCCTCTAATTTCAAAAGATCACATCGTGAAGGTGATCTCTCCAAGATGAGCTACAACCGAGAGGAAAGGTATAAATATAAACCGAATAAACAATTTTCCTCTGACGTTGTTTGCTATTTTTGTAATAAGCGAGGTCATATGATTGTGGAGTGCCCTTATAAGAAGAAGGAAGGTTCCAAAAAGGAAGAGAAGAGATCCTTCAAGGGTAAAAGGAAGGAAGAGAAAAGCTTCGTTGCCAAGAAGTCAAAGACTCTTATCGACAGTGACTCAAGTGAGTCAAGTTTAAAAAAATGAGAAAGCTTACTTCGAGCTCATGGATCAGTCAGATGAGGAAGTAGGCAACTCCCAATACCATGGGAAGGTAAACTCTCACACAATCCTCTCTAAGTCAGAAACTTCCACTAATGGTCATGAAGAATACTCTTCTGAGGAAGATGACTCTGACTTAATGGTTCAACATCAAGAACTCTTGAAAGCTTTTGACAAATGCAGCAAGGCAGTCAAGAATCAAATAAAAGAGATTGCTTCTCTCAAGGCAGTGGAATCAAGCCTGAGCGAGAAAATTACTAAATTGACTCCTCTCAGAAGTGAAGTTCACTCCTTGCAAGAGGAATTGAAATACTCCACTGAACTTTTAAGTCATAAGGAGAAATACTTAGATGAGCTGGAAGAAAAGCACTTGGTGGAAAGGAAGCTGGTCGAAAGATACTCAAAACCCAAAACCATTCTTCCCCTCATTGATGACTTTTTCGCTTCTAAGAATGCTAGTGCTCTTGACCACATTGCCGGAAAAAGTTAAGGAAGCTAAGAAAGCTAGTACCAAACACAAAGGGAAGGCACCATAAGGTCAACCCTCGTTTAATAAGAAAATCTTCCCGATGAATAAATTTGACCTTGAGTCGTCCTTTGGTCACTTTGTTAGGCCTACTTATGTGGAGCCTAGAAAGCGCTATCAAGGATGGACCCATCCTCGGGAATTTGGTGCGAGTGTTTTTAAAGCACCTTATGAAGAAATTCCACTCAAAAGATATGGTCCATACGTTCATGGACCAAGTGGTTAGAAACCTTCAAAAACCAACACTATTGTTCCTATGTCCAAGGAAACTGTGAAGCCTTATGTATGCTATAATTATGAGACTTCCACTTCTAAATATGTGTCCCTTACTAGACCTCCCGTACAAAAGGTAAAGCAGGAGTACAAGAGAAGATACAACAGGTTTCACTGTTGGTGTTGCGGAAAGATTGGTCAATTCGCCATGGATTGTTGGTTTCATCCGGTAAAGTTTGAAACTTCACGAGTTAACAGTGTGAGACTGACCACTCGCAACGTTAATGTTCCAAGTAGTGTTAAACTAACAAGGAACCAAGGACCTAAGTCTGTTTGCGTTCCTAAGGTAAAATGATTTATGGTCGCAGGTATGTCAAAAGGCCAACAAAACGCCAATCTAGTATTTGGACAGTGGATGCTCTCGGCATATGACCGAGACTAGAAGCCTACTGCGAGAATTTATCCCAGTTGAAGACGGGCCAAAAATTATCTTTGGAGGATCTGACAGGTGAATATCTAAAGGCTATGGTTTGATTTCCAACAACATAGTATCTTTCACAGACATGGCATATGTTGAAGGATTACATCAAAATCTGTTAAGCATAAGTCAATTATGTTACAAAGGCTATATCGTTGAGTTCTACAAGGACAAGTGTTTGATAAAATAGTCTGCAAATTTGGAGACAACCTTAACCTGCACTGGAGTAGAAATTTTTTCTATTTAAATTTTCTATGTTTAGACAATTCTACACCAGTGTGCTTTTTGACAAAAGATAGTGCATCGCTCTATGACCAATGGCACAAGAGATTAGCACATATTAATTTCAAAACTATAAATATGCTATTTTCTCACAACTTAATGAATGATGCCCCCAACATTAAGTGCCTTAGAGAGAGTCCATATCATGCATGCCAGATGAGTAAGCAAACCAGGGCTACCTTTAAGGGTATTTCTGAAAAATATTCCTCTAGAAGTTTATATCTACTTTATATGGACTTATTCGGTCATATGCCAATTCACAGTTTAGGAGGTAAAATTTATACGTTGGTCATTTTTGATGACTACATTCATTTTACTTGGATGTTCTTTCTAAAACATAAGTCTGACACCTTTGAGACTTTCACTAATTTTGTTAGGCAAATTCAGAATGACTTGAACTGCTTAGTGGTCAAAATCAGAAGTGAGCATGAAATAGAATTTGAGTCTAGTGCCATGACAAAATTCTATAAAAGTCATGGTATCTTTCATGAGTTCCAACGAATGCCCCCCCCCCCCCCCCCCCCCCCCCCCCCCCGCGTACTCCACAACAAAAAGGAGTAATCAAGAGAACGAATAAAACCCTCATTAAAGCATGTATGACTATATTGAATGACGCTTCACTACAAGAGTACTTCTGTGCCGAATAAGTAAACACAGCTTGTCACGTGCAAAACAAAGCAATAATCAACAAAAACCATCGTATGAGTCCCTATGAAATATTGAACGGTAGAAAACTAACAGTGTCCTACTTTAGGATCTTTGACAGTAAATGCTTCATACTTAATAATAGGAAGTACTATTGCACAAAATTTAGTGAGTAATGTTTTGAAGGTATTATAGTAGGTTATAGTAGCCATAGTAAGACATAGGATTTTCAATAAGAAAACCTTGGTGGTAGAAGATTCTATAAATGTTGTATTTGATGAGACAAGCATGCTTCATAGCAGCTCATCTAGTGTTGTTGGTGTAGATGCATGTACCGGGTTAATGGTTCTAAGCTTTGAACAGGCAGTTAAGGAAGATGCTCCAAGCTCACTCAAGGCTATTGATCCAAGTACGGTGGATAAAGAACGACTAGATGAAGAACAATCTCAATCTGCAGGAGATGTTGTAGATGTGGCAGAACTTGCTGTTAGGAGAGGAAGAAATCTAGAATTCAGACACCTGAGAGATCACCCGGTTAATCAGATCATTAGAGAGCCAGGCGACAGTGTCAGAACTAGAATAGGTACTGCTAATGAAATTCTACAGCTTTTTTATGTCTCAGGTTGAGCCAAAGAAGTTTGAGAAAGCAGAAAAGGATGCCTCTTGGATAATGGTCATGCAAGAGGAGCTCAATCAGTTTGAAAGATGCAAAGTCTAGGAGTTGGTACCTAGGCACAAAGAACGGAACTTGATTGGTATCAAATGGGTATTCAAAAACAAGCTGGACAAAAACGGAGTAATCATAAAGAGCAAAGCCAGGCTTCTAGCATAAGGATACAAACAAGAAGAAGTGATCGACTTGAATCAGACCTTTACTCCTGTGGCCAAACTCGAAACGATTAGGATGTTTCTTGCATATACTGCTCTCAAAGGCTTCAAGGTCTATTAAATGGACTTGAAGTCAGCATTCCTCAATGAGAATCTGAAAGAGGAAGTATATGTAGCGCAAACCCTAGGTTTTGTCAACTCTACTTTCCCTTATTATGTATATTTTCTTAATAAAGCTCTTTATGGCTTAAAATAAACTCCCCGAGCTTGCTAGGAGATGCTATCTAGCTTTATTCTTGAGAACATGTTCACAAGAGGAAATATAGATAAGACATTATTTCTTAGGGAATTAAAAGTGAAGATTTTTCTAGTGCAAATCTGTCTACGATATTATTTTTCGATATACGGAAGACAACCTTTGCAAGAAGTTTTACAAACATATGCAAGTGAAGTTTGAAATGAGCAGTTTGGGAGAGCTGAAGTATTTCTTAGGACTTCAGGTGAAAAAATCTGAAGATGGAATTTTCATCTCTCAGATGAAGTTCACCAAAGAGTTACTTAAGATATTCGAAATGGAGAAAGCAACCTCGATGAGGACTCCAATGGGTTCAACTATGTTTCTAGACAAGGACGAGAAAGGGAAACCTTTTGATGAAACCAAGTACAAAAGCATAATTTGATCTTTTCTCTATCTTACTACTAGTAGACCTAATATAATGTTCTCGACATGTGTGTGTGGTAGACTTCAAATGAACTCTAAGGACTCCCATTACATCACTGCAAAGCCAATTTTAAGATAACTTAAGGGTACACCAAATCTTGGCTTATGGTACCCATGAAGTAATGATGTCGAGATAATTAGATTTTTATATGCAGATTTTTCAGGTAGCAGTGATGACAGGAAAAGAACTTTCGGGATGTGCCAATTCCTCGGAAGGCTTATTTCTTGGTGCAGGAAGAAGAAGAATAGTGTGGCAACTTCCACTTCCGAGTCAAATTACATCTCCGCTGGTAGTTGTTACGCACAACTTCTTTGGATTAGGAATCAGCTCGAAGATTATAACCTGAAGTTCCAAGAGATTCTGATGTTTTGTGACTCCTCAGTGCAATAGCGATCGCAAACATTCCAGTCTCACACAGTCGGATAAAGAAAATTGAAGTAAGATATAACTTCATCTGGGAGCATGTGGAGCACAAGAACATAGCTCTCAGCTATGTCCCGATAGATAAGCGGGTCACAAATATATTAACAGAGCCACTATGCGAGGCCAAGTTCTCATTTTTCAAGATGGAATTGGGTATGCTAATCAAGGACTCGTGAAGATGGCTAAGGAGACAAGAATTCACTCGAAAAGCACTTCACTAATCAGAAAAATTGACGAAGGAAAATTCATCGAATATCACTCATCGGATATCGACAATTCGTCGAAATAGGTCGAGTACTCACGACGACAGTGGACAAAACTGCCTCTATTTCCGGCGAAATTCGCCAAATTGTACTTAGGTCAAAAAAAGTTTTTTTCTTATATTGATCCGAAGAGTCACGATTTCCAGCTATGCGTGCTGCCCTCTTAAAACTTTAAATATATATATAGTTTTAGGGGAAAAACATACCATTTCGTCGAAATATACCGCTCCATCTCTGCCGATTTCATTCCCAATGATTCGTCGGCCGCGAATAGTGCATCGTCATCTTCCCTGTCGATTTGTTTCTTGCTAGCCATTCCAGCCAGTTCTACAGTTGCAATAGAGTTTCAAGTCTTCCAGAGTTCTTCCATTCACATTTTGATTTTAGTCGAGGCAGTCCAGTTCGTCCAGAGCCAGCAGTATAAATAGCTCATCCAGAGGAAAATTCAATCCTCTGTTCTCCATGGTTCCTCGAAGCACATGTGGTTCGCTAGGCGATGGATATTTGGTTCGAATAGGGTTTACTTCAGCTTCAAACGAATTCAGAAATGTGATTCTAATGTTGGAAACCACCGACCTCTCTTTTTTCCTAGAACACCCCTACAAGGTTTTGGATAAAGAAGTCCTTGAATTCTTTCAGAATGCAAATTTTCCACGTGAAGATACTGTTATCAAGAGCAAAGTTTCTCAAGTTAAAGTTATGGTGAAGGCTCCTCTCCTCACCCGGCTCTTGCAGCGTCCAGCTTGTGATGAAGCTGATCACCTTGAAGAGGAGGACTTTACAAGAGCCATGCTGTTCTGTGGATTTCTAAGAGGTACCAACGCTGTTAAAAGTAAAGACATGAATGAGGAAGGAAAGCTGTTGACAAATATCATTGCCAAAGTGTTGTTATGCAAGACTGGTTCCCATATCTACCTTTCATCATAGATGTTCAAGATTCTTAAGGCAATCATCTGCCAGAAGAAAATGGATTTGGGTGCTATCCTATTTGTCAGGATCAAAGATAGCCTCTGCGCTCCCAATTTTGAAAGGATTCTAAGTTTGTATTTGAATTAGATGGACAGAGATACATTTGACATGTCCAAAGGCATCCCTATTCACCGCCTAAAGAAAATCGACTCATCCATATTCTTGTAGTGGGATAGGTTAATCCTGAGTCCACGGGGATCAAGAGACCTTCATGAGGTAGAGGAAGAGGAAGTACCTGAGGAAAGGATTCTTACTTCCACCCCAAGTGAGATTCCCGATAGACTAAGTACAGGAATGGAGGGGGAGCCTGCTGAAATACAAGTGGCCACTGAGACAGTGCCCTTGAGTTTTTTTACAGATGCAGAGACTCATGTTATAGTTCCAGTTGCTTCAGTGATAGTTACAGAGACTGTTGATCTTCTTACATATGTTACAGAGGTTACAAAGGTCGTTTGTACTGCTACTGAGGTAGTGCCTGTTGAGGCTGAGAATGAGATAGTAGCTGAAGATGTTCGGCTTGTTATAGATCTAGAGGATTTTTCTGCTGCTTCGGATGGTTTGGATGATGTTGCTAATGGTTTGGATGATGCTACTGATGACTTGGGTGAGCTAGTAGATGATACTACACTGGATATTGCTGACTATGATATTGCTGATGAGGATGAGCTTGTAGTTGTTGATAGTGTAAATAATTCCACTCAGATTATTATCACAGAGAATATGATTGTAAATCTCTCTGATGTACAACCTGTTAGGTTTGAAAGGGAGAAGTGCCATCCTTTTGTCTCCTTACAAACAAAGTTGGACAGATTCGTTAGAAAACTTCAAAGTAGAATTGCAGGAATTCCAGGTGGACCTCTAATGGAGGAGGTAGATATTATTGATTTGTGTGATGAGGAAGGATATGCAGCGGTGCATCCTCCTGTCCTACAAGCCCCTACTATTGAGCTACTTTCAAAAGCTCATGTTACTCCCATGGAAGAGTCTTTCAGTGACTCTGAGAGAAGTGAAGATCTCCCTTCCCCTCCCAATGTTCAGGCTACAGATATACCTTCTACCAGTGCAGTTGTACATTCTGAAGTCTATAAAAGCCCTGATGGCTAAGCAACAAGTACATTTTTATCGATCTTTGAAGAAAGTTGTGAAGAAAGTCAAAGAAACAGAGAAAGACTTGAATAACAGCCTTACTGTTATCAAGGTGGGTTTTGACAAACTTGATGTGAGGGTGGATTCATGGTTTGTGCAGGGCGGCCAAGCGATTGTGCATACGATTGCCGAACTGAAAAGTAACTTGGAGGTGCTTCAGAATGTTGGCGCAAATGCCAAAATAGTCATTATTGCCCAAAATGCAGGAATGGACTATTTTGAAAACCAAATGGTTTACTATTTCAATGCCATAGCAAACTCGATATTGGAAGAAGTCAAAACAGGGGAGGATGAGCTGAAAGCTAAGGTGACAGCTCTTGAAGCCTCCATGGTGCAAAACTTCAAGGGATTCAAGACCTACATTTATGATAATTTTAGTGGGCTTCATAATGAGTTCTTTGGTGGGCAGGGTCAAACTCAAGCTAGATTTCCTGAAGCTACAGTGCCTGCTCTAGTAGATGTTCCTGTTAATCCTATTCGGGATTATTCTCAGTACTGGACAAACACTAATGATTTTCCTCTGTTTGAACTAGTTTTTTACTGCTACTGCCAATCTAAAAGTTCAAATAGTTGAAGAAATACCTCAAACAGCCTAGAAAAGGAGAAAGTATGGTGAAGGCCCGTCTGCTGTCAAGTGTGAACCTAATAGAGAAATGGCTGACGTGTGGAGTCCGATTTCAAAGAGTATCATTCTGGACACATTCAAGATTTTGGACTTGACTAATAAGAATAGATAGGATTACTACAACACTAATGAATGGCCGATGTATGAGGTAGCTTGCGTCAAAAGAAGATTGCATTTCAGGAATTATAATTTTGATGATCTGAATGTGCCTCCAGCTCCGCCAAGATGTTATCCAAAGCCGAAAGCATATTTTTCCAGACAAAGTCAGAAGAGCAAGGGCAAACATACAAGATAACTTCTACTTAAGATTGTTTTGTAGACAATGGTTGCCCAAATATAGAACTCATATATATATATATATATATATATATATATATATATATATATATATATATATATATATATATATATATATATATATATGTTTTATCTGGGAAAGTTGTTTTCTTAATTTTTCGTCATATTTTTCTATGTTTTATTATTATTATGTGTACAATTCACTTTACCTTGTACGGTTTTGACCTCTTCAAATAGGGGGGATTGTTGGGTATTGTATCCACAATAACCCTGATTTGAAGAAGAGTCTCATTAAGCTAAGATGAATTGAGATTGTATTTGATGTTGTGTTTTAGTTATGTGCTTGCAGTACTGTATTGCTAAGTACAACCCAATGCCAGGTTATATTGGGTCATGAAACACTGGACTATACAATATAATCCTTCATTGTGTAGGCCAACGTATTGAGTCACGTGTAGTCTCTCTATTGGGGTGTACTTTTGTCTCAAGTACATTAGAAGGATCAAGGAAGAACAAGGAGTGGAAATCAGAAGAACAGACTTTTACCCAAGTAAAATTCGTCGAGTATCGTAAGGGATATTCGTCGAATTCATCAAGTATACTCGTTGATACTCGTTGAATTCTTCATGTATACCTACAAAAACTCGTCGAATTCGTCATATTTATGTAGGGTAAAATCTCCTAGACTTGGAAAATCAGTAAAGTAAAAATTGTCGAGTATCATCAAGTATACTCTTTGAATTTGTCGAGTGTATCTTTCGATACCCGCCGAAATCGTCAAATATACATGTAGATACACGTCGAATTCATCGAGATTCAATGGATATACCTTTCAGTTTCTGAATTTACTTCTCTAGATCTTTCTAATTCAGATTCGTCCAATATAGCTTGGCTCATGCATCGAATGCGTCGAGTGTATCAGCGGATACTCGTCGAATTCATTCAGTATGTCAGTCGATGCTCATCGAATTTATTGAGTATGCCTTTGCTAAAGCTTTGAGTTATAATTTTGAATGGACTGAAATTCTCCGCATGTTTTTCGTTGAGATTCATATGCATTTCGACGAGTATACACGATAATACTCGACGATACTCGACGAATTAGACTTACGGTTATTTTCTTTCCTATTTCAAATTTTCAGTTCGCTCTTCTCGATCGCCATGTATAGTGACTTCCACATGTCTTGGTATGGAAAGATTTTTCTACCCGTTACAAATGAAGATTCCTATATATATTTAGGGTGGATTTTTATTCAACTCTAATTGTGCTCACATCAAGAAAGTTCCCGATCTAAAGAGTTTCCGTCGGCACCAGTACGTATCTCGCAAATCCCACTCGGTCGACAACAGTACTGCACGATTCGATCATCTTCAAGCAAATCAACTGAATCATTTTTCTCCAAAGTTTCTGAATCTCTCAGATCTAATCGATACGTGATCAAAGTCTTCAAATCATTCAGATTTTTCGCATTCTCCAAGATTTCAAGATCAACCTATTCGAAGAACGACGGAGTGAAGACTTAGATCTAAATAGGATTATTTGTAATCTTTACTTTATTGTATAAATCTTTATTTACATTTGTAGGAGGCTTTCCCTCCGATTTGTAGATCTGTGTTTGTATCGAGTTATAGGAGAGGTTGTTCTCTGAGTGGTAGGAGCGTTGTCTCCGAGTTGTAGGAGTTGCGGCCCCGAGGTGTAAGATTTATTTAAATCTGAGAAAGGTGAAGTAGCCAAATCTAGCCCTTCATGGTCGATAGGTGAGGCGAGATAGTGGACGTACCCAACTCGGGGAAACACTATAGATCTCCGTGTTCTATTTTCTTTATATTTAAGTTATTTTTATTTCGCGAAAAGACACAGACCTCACCTATTCACCCCTCTAGGTGATTAAGGTAGATACTAGATACTTTCAAAATCCAAATACAATGATAAATTAGAATAAAAGACACAAGACTTAGCATCAGATTGTCACAGCATGCAAGGAAAGAAAATCCAAAAATTTCTAAGGGTATACTCGGCGAATTTACTGTTCACTCGATGAATTCGGCAAGACTACATGAGAACATTCGATGAATCCACTATTCAGTCGACGAACTCTACTTGGTGTCACAAGTTCACTCAATGAATTCTACTAGACTTCATGTGTACACTGGACGAATTCTACTAGACTTCATGAGTACACTCGATGAATTCTACTTGACCAACTTAGCTAATTACTAGGGAATACTCGACGAATTTAGCTTGGCCTCACAAGTTCACTCGATGAATTCGGCTTGGCTTCACGAGAACACTCGACGAAGTCACAGTTCACTCGAAGAATTCTATTCAGTCTCACGAGTTCAATCAACGAATTCTACTTAACTACATGAGGATACTCGACGAATACTACTTATCCTCTCGACGAATCCTACTTAGATTACACAAGAATACTCGATGAATTTTACTTAGATTACACGAGAATGCTTGATGAATCTGCATAGATAGAATTTTCAAATCTCCAAATCCAAAATTTCGAACATTAAGGAGACAAAACACGTTCCTCTTAGATCTTAACAAGGAAGAGTAGAAGAGAGAAGAACATTAACAACAAAGCAAGAGGGGTAGACCGCCACTTGCCTTAAATCTCGACAAAATCACCTCTACAGCCCCCCATGCCCCCTATCGACAACAAGAAACTCCTAACGGAAAATTCCTGAAAGATTTGAGGCAAAATGGGGGTTAGGGCTACTCGCTACAACCCCAAAAACCCACGAAACCTAAAAAACTCATGGCACACTCGAAGATCTCAGTGAGAGTAGTACGAGTCATAACTCCGAAGATGATTTCCTACACACTAGCTCCGGTGGTGGGCAGAAGATTTTCGAAAAGGATAGCTCTTCCTCCTATCGCGTGATCGGGTGTGGTGAAAGAAGAAGAAGTTCCGTAAATAAACCTAATTCTAAGGATTCGGCCTTTTTATAGGTGAAGGATTTCAATTTAATAATATAAAACTTATGTTATTACCTTACATAATTATTGTTTAAGAAGAAATTATTGTCGTACCAAAACTCTTGAACTAACATAACACACTTACACTATTATTACATGACTAAATTAATTATTAAAATTTATGGGAGTTATAGGGGGTGAATAAGATTTTTAGATTAATTCAAAATTAAAAATAGTTTTACCAAGGAAAACAGTTCTGGAGACAACCGCGGGGCGTTAGCTTGCTAATGCCCTTAGGTAGCTTGCAGAAGTCCTTTTTTTCTTCGTAAAGCTTCGCCTTACAGAGGCTCACACAACCTTCAAGGATCTACCAGCACACAATCACAAAATTGTGAGAAGAATAAACAAATAATAATTTTATTCAAGGATAACGAAGGTGGTTTACAATCATGAACAACTAGATCTTCGTGACGCGTAGATCAGATGCGATGAAATAAAAACTTCTCTTTTTGTTTTTATACCGACCCTATACCCGGACCAGTTGGCTCTCTCCCTTTCCCACTGGAAAGGTCTTCGAGCCAGCACTTCACCATCCTTTCCAGAAGGGCCTTAGAGCCCCACTAGATCCCCTGATCTAGACGTCCCTCACCTGGATGATTTCTCACGAAACCCTTCACGGATTCCGACGACCCTCCAGTCAATTTTCCTCTCACACAAACAACTAGATAATAAAGAGAATTCAAAATAAAATACAAAGAGTTTAGAAATTATGCCTCCCTCAAATGTTGAACTCCTTCGAGGAGCGGTGCGCGATCGATGCTCTTGAATATGATTCTATTTGCAATCGATCAGCCATGAAAGGTCATTTAATATTTTGTTCGCAGGAGTTCTTCGATCCGAGCGGGAGGAAGAAACAAAGCTTTTCCTTTAACGGAGGTGAAAGTTTGTCCTTCTCTAGATGGCGACCGAACCGTAGAATGAATTGTTCTCCTTAATCTTGTCTCCAGCAAAAAAAGTGCACTTTTTTTGGTCTTGAATAAATAAGCAATCAACCGCGGTAAAGCTAGCACCCGACGATAGGTTGATGCGTGTGAAGGTGACTGTTGTCCAGCAGATTTGGAAAAATATCAAAATAAAATATTTTTTCAAGTTTTAATCTACCGCGGCGCGACACAAAGCTATCGACATGCTGTAGGTCACCAATATCTTGTGCAGAATTAAATCCAAGCTAGCACGAGCGGTAGTGATAACTCTCGGCGGTAGGTCATAGAGATTAATTTTCTTGTTCTTTTGTACCTGTAAGCCTGCACACTCTTGCCAACTCACTTATGATCAAATACAACACAGGTTCGATTTTGTCAAAATAAAGAGATGCAAACCATAGGTTCCAACACAATGCATCCACAGCTGATAGTGTTAGTAGCCGAAACAGCAAATAAATAGTCTACTTAAGAAAGAAACTATGCTATGGGTGCCAACAATCTGACAGGAACCCATAGCAACAATAGTACCAATCTGAGATATACTACAAAGTTAGTAAAACAACAGACTACCTCTCATTGGTGAGAGGAAAAAGAAATCAACTACTGAAGCATGGAAGAATCAAACTCAGATGGCTCTAACTGCTATTGGTCCGAAACTGAGGCATTGCAAAAGAAAATAATGTCGCAGCACAAAGGCACAAAAAGGCATCTCAATAGAGTTTAAAAGGTTAATGAGTTAAATAGGTTACCAACCCAACAAAGGTAGATATGAAACAACAGTAAACAAAGGTCATATGAACAATGAGTATAAACAATTACGCACAAACTGGCTAAAAAAGAGAGGATTTACACCAAGTTCAATAAGTGCACTTAATAATAATCATATATATAGTAAAAGAGACTGATCGGCTCAAAAAATGAATCATTAACATCGGCATAAAATGGTACTGAGGCGATGGCATTCTTTCCAACACAACCCATTAGGCAAAAATATCCAAGAAAAAAAGGGCACTGTGGTGGTGGTCATTCATTCCAATCCAACCAACAGTCCATAAACAAAACTAACGGGTGTAATGATTCACAAACAGGCACTGTAGTGGTGGTCAACCATTCTAATCCAACCAACAGTCCATAAACATCATAACCAAATCTGGAACCACTCAAGAATTGATATCGGATCACTACAATGGCGCAAGGAAAACCCATAATTTCTAAGTGAAATAGCACATACAAAGAATTCATCGGGACCCCACATCTATTCGGTGGGATCACTCGACAAATCGTCATAACAACTTGACAAAACTTACCAGAATACCCGAAGAATTCAGCTTAGCAACTCGACAAATTCGGCTTAACTACCCAAAAAATTCAGCTCAACCACTTGACGAATTCGACCCGACAACCCGACGAATTCTTCTCAAGCACACGATGAATTCAACTTAACTACCTAACGAATTCAGCTCAACCGTTCGATGAATTTGACTTGACTACCCAACGAATTCAGCTCAACCTCTCGACGAATTCGACTTGACTACCCAACGAATTTGACTTAACTACTCGACACACTAGACAAAATCACTCTACGAATTCGACTTAACCAATATACGAATTGGCTTAACTGCTCGACGAATTACACGTGACTACTTGATGAATTTTTCATGACACTCAACAAATTGATCGTGACTACCAGACGAATTTTGCTTACTACTTGACAAATTATAGCTAAAACAACCAAAAATTTGTTATCACCTGAATTAATAGCCGAGCAGTGAACATGAAGGAGCTTAGAAGCGCCCTTCAGGGCATTATTCTTAGTAAAGACTTCATGGGCAATGCATTGTGTGTTATTGTTGAAGGTGATTCCGCACTTGCATGTGCCATGCTAAATCGGGTCTTATTGGGTACCTTCGACTTAGAGTTCGAAGCTATGCTTGCGTGTGTAATGAAAGACTGTCTAAGGTTGGTTATCTCTCATATTGACCGGAGAGCCAACTCTGTGGCGGATTATGTGGCGAACCTTGTCTGTGGATCAGACTTTGTGTGGGAAAGGGGAATGCCCCTAACACAGGCTCTTTCTTTCATCCTATCAAAGGATAGCTTGCCTGTGTAATCTTTCTTTTCTATTATATACATAAGCAAATGACAACTTCAAGGAAAAGACCAACACTTAGGAAATACAAAATCAATACACTAAAATATTGGGATTTAAGGAAAATAAGAGGAAGAACTGAAAGAGGACAACGCAAGAGGGATAAACCACCACCTGCCTCAAATCTTCCGACTTTCATCCTCCTAAGCACTCCACATCAAGGATCGGCCGACAGAAGACCACGTCAACAAATTTCTGAAAGGTTTTGGACGAAAAGGAGGGTTATGACTACTCACTCCAACACCAAAAATCCATGAAATCAAAAATACTCACCGCACACGCGTAGATCTTGGAGAGTGCTTTCCAAATCTATGCTTTGATGAAGATTCCACTCATTATAGCTTCCGCGACAGCCGTAGGAAAGTTCTCGGAAAGACGATCTCTTCATCTCTCATGCATCATTGGTTCGATCGAACAGGAAGACAAAAGAAATCGGGAAACCTAATCCTATTCTTGGCCAGTCTTATATGTATAAATATATGTACATTTATTTATTTAACATAATATATAAATAAATCATAACATTTCATTTGACTAATTGGACTAAGGCCACATGGTTTTCGACCAAATTTGCAACCAAGGTAAATACCTGTCCTACAAATCCAACGCCGAAGTCGAAATCAAAGTTCAACGAGCCGATAATTAGTTACAATTTATTTTCTTAATTTACAGCAAGGAAACTTGACAATCGCGATTAAAATTAATTACTTTAATTTTCTAAACTTTGAATAATCTACACTCCAGCAAGCTCGAAATTCAGTCGTCTTGACCAAACAAATACGAAAATGCACTAAAGATGGCGCACTGTTAACTTCTCACTAAAGTAACACCCTTACGTTACTATTATTCCAAAAGGAGATTAAAATAAATCATCAAAAACTTAAGGGCATTATAGCCCCCCCACCCCCCTGGAAAAGGAAGTTTTGTCCCGAAACATGAAACGTAATATGAAACTAAGAGATATAAAGGAACAGAGCAAAATCTTGCTTGGTAGAAATACTCACCGAAGAAAACTAGGAGAAAAGATATGGATAAGATTCCTTCATGCCATATTTTAATTCCCAAGTCGCGCTCCTGACGTGCTGATTTTGCCAAAGAACCTTAACCATAGGAATCATCTTTCTCTGCAACACTCAATCCTACATTTCCAGAATACGGATAAGCTCTTAGACATAATAAAAGTTTGGGTTGTAATTGGGCTACAGAGTCAAGGACATGACGATCACTAGGCACACACTTTTGTAACTATCTCACATGAAACACATCATGAACACCAAGGAAAGTAGTAGACAAATCCAGCGTATAAGCAGACACTCTATGTGCTTAACAATCGGGAAAGTTCACACATTCCTAGGTTCCAACTTGTGGTTCCTTCCAAACCTCGTAACACTAGCATCGGTGAAACTTTTAAGAAAACTATTGGAGCTTGAGGAGACTGGGTGATTTTATATCTAGCCGCAGTAGTCTACTACTCTCCTCGATCTGGCGATTTGGCTATGCAGTCTGGTGGTGAACTTCAGTTAGCAGTCAGGAGAATAGCAGCAATGTTGGTCTGAGGGATAGCCGCAGTAGCAGTCTGGGAGTTAGCCGCAGCAGCGGTCTGGGCGTTAGCCGCAGCAGCGGTCTGGAGGATTGCCGCGGCAGCGAGCTGGTGGTTAGCTGTAGTAGTTATCTGGAGGTTAGCCGTAGGAGCGGTCTAGAGATTAGCCCCAGTAGTGGTCTGGTGGTTAGCCACTGCAGCAGTCTAGCAATTAGCTGTAACAACGATCTAGTGATTAACCGCAGCAGCGGTTTCGCAATTAGTCGCAGCAGCTGTCTGTTTATTAACCGCAGCAGCAATCTGTCTTTTAGTCGTAGCAACAGTCTGGTGGTTAGCCACAATAATGGTCTGGGTGTTAGCTCCATCAGGATTTTATAGACTTCCTGGTTTTGTATTTTGTATAACATGGCGGTTTTGTATTCTGTATAGCTACAGCAGCGGTCTGGTGATTAGAATAGCCGCGCGGCTTGAATTTAGTCCCATGTCACCCTTTGTATTCTCTCATCTCCCATATTTTCTATAAATAAGGTGGCATACCTAAATATTTTTTATCTTTTTGGAGCAATAAAATTTTCCTTTATTTAGCTCTTTTTCACATGGTATCTGTGTAAGGTTATGATCCATTGCTCCAATTAGATAGCGGTTTGTTTGTCTAACTGTTTTGGTGTTTCTTCCGGACTTATTAGGTTTTCTTCCTTCTGCCCTCCCTTGGTTATCGGTATTACTTTGTGACTTGTTCTGTTCGCACGATTTGCCTTACCGCTTGTTCTGTTCGTGTGGTTTGCTTTGCGGCTTGTTTTGTTCGTGTCGCATTCCTTGCTAGTTTCTTGTCTGTGCGACTTGTTGTGTTCGCGTGGGTTGTTTTCTCTACACGTTTGGTTTCTCGTTATTTTCTATGGACACTCCTTCTCTATTTTCTTCTTCTACTATCTCTACCCCACCTATTCTTTCTACTTCTTCTTTCTCTGCTTCCGATAATTTGGGTATTGCTTTGAAGCTTACCGGTCCCAATTACCATAACTGGATTGTTTCCTTCTTTTTTCTATTGAATTCTTAGCATAAGCATCATCATTTGACTGATGACCCCCTCCTTCTAGCACTATTTTTTGATGATTGGGATGCTTCTGATGCGTTGGTGCATACTTAGTTGGCCAATAGTTTGTCTGATGAGTGCCTTCCTGTCATTCAACATGATCCGACAATCAAGGGTGCCTGGAATCATCTTGTCACTTTATATTCCAAGTGGGCCCAAACTTCACGCATTTATACTCTGTATACCTATCTTTTTGCTTGATCATTCATGACTGCTGCTTCTACCTATCAGGAGGTTCAAACTCTTGGTGCTGAACTTCTTTAGCATAGACCTTCTTCTGCTGATCTGTCTGAGCAACACAAGCATTTTCAGGAGCTTCTTGTTGTTGGCACTTTTCTTCGCCTACTGGATACTTATAATTTGTTCTGGAAGCAAATTCTTGGAGAGGCGGATACTACAACTCTAGATGCTACTACTACTCGAATTTTTGTTGTTACTACTCTTCTTCAGCATCCTTTGCTACCCTCTCCATCTCCTGATATTGTCGCTCATCTTGCACGTCATGACACCTCTGTGGGTCGTGGGGGACATTCTGGTGCTCGTAGTGGTGGTCGTGGTTATTCTAAGCATATTTGATCTTATTGTGGCCGACTTGGTCATTTGGTCGATCGTTGTTGGACCAAACATCCTCATTTTTGACCAACATCGGATGATTCCTCCAAGCAGTCTACGTCTTCTCTAGCTACTTCTGGTGCTGCTCAGTTGGCTATAACCGGTAGGTCGCTCATTTATTCTTGTGCAACTAATAATATGGCGGGCAATTCTCGCCTTTATCTTATCTTTATAAGAGCAACTGGTTTCCTCTGATTCTTATTGCAGATGGTTCTCCATCTCCAGTTTGTGGGTCTGGCACCGTGCATGTTACTCATTCTCTTCGGCTACAAGACACTTTTTATGTACCGAATTTTCCATGCAACCTTCTTTTTGTTACTGCTCTTTGCAAACAATTGAATTGTGAAGCTATTTTTACAGCCTCTACTTGTCCTTTTCAGATTGCTCATTCCAAGAAGATGATTGCTACTGGGACTGAGAGCGGCGGCTTGTTCTATCTTGATACTGCTTCTGCATTTTCTTCCTCTTCTTCTCTACTTCAGGGGCATCTTTGGGCATCCTCTTCCTCGGATTCTTTATCAGCTTATGCCTGATTTACCTCGCGGCAATTCTTCTCTTGATTGTGAGGCTTGTCAATTTGGCAAGCATCGCCGGTCTACTTTTCCTGCTAAGCATGGCCGCAGTTCTTCTCATCCCTTTGACCTTGTTCATTCGAAAGTTTGGAGTCCTGCTCCCCTTCAGATTATTAGTAGGGGTAATTTATATTTCGTTACATTTATAGATGATTTTTCTGAGTGTACATGGTTATATTTGTTTCATGAATGCTCTGAGATTTTCTCAATTTTTAATGCGTTTTATTATGAAATTCGTACACAATTTGATACCCCTATTAAAACACTTTGCACTGATAATGCTAAGGAGTTTCTTAGTCATCACTTTACATCATTTTGTTTCGATCATGACATTGTCCATCAAACTACTTACCCTTACACTTCACAATAGAATAGCATTGCTAAATGTAAAAATCATCATCTTTTGGATATGGCTCGTATTCTTCACACAAATATGCATGTTCCCCGGTCTTATTGGAGTCATGCGATTCTTCTTTACTATTTTCTTATTAATCGAGTTCTATCTTCGGTTCCCAATGACAAAACCCCTTTTCCTTTCATATATCCTGATGCGACATTTTTTCCATTACCTCCTCGTGTCTTTGGATGCACAATATTTGTCCACTCTCTTGCTTCTACTCGTGACAAAGTCTCTCCTCATTCTATTAAGTACATCTTTTTGGGTTATTGTTTATTACAATAAGTATATAGGTGTTTTGATCCTATCCTTCAAAGATAATATGTCTTGTCGCATGTTACTTTCTTTGAGGATGCTCCATTCTTTTCTTCTCCCTCTATTCTTCCTTCTTCTGCTGATCTTCTTCTTTACCAATTGCGTCGGCACCCCTTCTAGAGCCTACACTTGTTTTTTTTCCTTCTATTTATGATTCTATTACTATCCCTGATTCTTCTCCTGAGTCGCTGCCACCAGCTCGTGGGCCAGTAGTCTCTCCTTTGGATGAGACTTATACAGTAGATAGGACAGATCTTCATCTTTCGATTGCACTTCAGAAAGGTGTTCGCTCCTGCACTCAACATCCTCTTCAGGTTGTGGTTTCTTAAGCTCAGCTCTCTCCTTCATCAAAGAGCTTTGCTCTTGCCCTCTTGGCCAATGTTGTTCCATCCTCATACCATGATGCTCTTATTATTCCACATTAGAAGGCCGCAATGGATGAAGAGATGCACACTCTCACTACACATGGCACTTATACTCTTGTTACTACTCCTCCAGGTGCTGATGTGGTTGGCTATCGCTGGGTCATTATCATCAAATTTCTCCCTGATGGTACTATTGATCGTTACAAGGCACGTCTTTTTGACAAAGGGTTTACGCAAACCTATGGTGTGGATTTCTTTGATATTTTCTCTCCTGTTGCTCGGATTACTACAATTTATGTTCTCTTTTCGGTGGTTGTCTACAGGGGCTGGGAAATATCTCAGTTGGATGTGAAGAATGCCTTTCTTTATGGTGATTTGCAGGAAACTGTATATATGGAGAAAAATCCTAAGTATGTTGCCTAGGGGGATTGTCAGGTCTATAAACTGCGAATGGTGATCTATGGTCTTAAGCAAAGTCCTAGGACCTGGTTTGATAAGTTCAACGAAGTTATTTTTGTGGTTGGGTTTGCTCGAAATACTGCATATCACTCTTTATTCATTCGCAAAACATCGGCTGGTGTTATTATCCTTGCAGTTTATATGGATGACATTCTACTTATTGCGGATGATAGACAAGGTATGGATATGATAAAGAAGCATCTTCTTCAGTATTTTGTTGCCAAAGATATGAGATCTCCGAAATATTTTCTGGGGATTGAGATATATAGGAAACCAGGTTCTATTATTCTTACATAGCGGAAGTATGTCATGGATCTCTTAAAAGAGAGAGGTCTCCTTGGGGCTAAACCTGATTGATATCTGATGTCTGTTGGAGATGACAAGTGATGGAGTAAGGACTCACCTCTTTTCGAAGATGTCACCAGGTATAGACGGCTTGTGGGGAAACTCATTTATCTGACAGTCACAAGACCAGATATTTGTTATGCAGTTGGAAGAGTGAGCCAGTTTATGCGAGCTCCTAAGGAGTGTCATCTTCAGTCTGCATTGAAGATTCTAGAGTATGTGTAAGGTGCTCAAGGGAAAGGACTTCTGTTTTCAAAAAGGGGACATTGGAAGGTTGAGGCATACTCTGATGCTAGCTATGTAGATGATAAGGAAGATAGGAAGTCTATGTCATGGTTTTGTACTTTTGTTGAGGAGAATTTGGTCAGCTGGAAGAGCAATAAACAAGTTATGGTTTCCAGGTCAAGTGCAGAAGACGAGTATATGAGCATGGCTCAAACTACTTGCGAGTTTAAATGATTATAGACACTTATTCTTTATTTTGGAGAGGTTTATGATCATCCTCTGCAAAAGTTCTATGATAATAAGGCATCCATATATATTCCGCAGAATCCAGTCTTTCATGAGAGGACAAAGCATATCGAGGTTGATTGCCACTTCCTTTGAGATGTGATTTTGAAGAATCAGATTTGCACTCCATTTTTTAACTCAGAGAAAGAACTAGCTGTTTTCTTCACCATGCCCGTTACTCCTTTTGGGGAGGTTTGTAGCAAGCTGGTCATGATAGATATATATGCTCCATATTGAGGGGAGTGTTGGAGCTTGAGGAGATCATGAAGTTTTATATCTAGTGGAAGCAGTCTACTACTCTCCTCGATCTGGTTGTTTGGCACAGCAGTCTAGTGGTGAACCTCAGCTAGCAGTCAGGAGGATAACAGTAGTGGTAGTCTGAGGGATAGCCATAGCAGCAGTCTGGGATTTAGCCGGAGCAGCGGTTTGGAGGATTTTCACAGTAGCAGGCTGGTGGTTAACTGCAGCACCGATTTGGAGGTTAGCTACAACAGCGGTATAGAGGTTAGCCATAGCAGCGGTTTGGTAGTTAGCTGCAACAACGGTCTGGGAATTAGCCGTAGCAGTGGTCTGGTGATTAACCACAGTAGTGGTCTGGCAAATAGCCACAGTAGCGGTCTGGTGATTAACCGCAGCAGCGGTCTGGGAATTAGCCACAGTAGTGCTCCAAACTCTACGTCATGAGTAGGGTAGTTTCTTTTATGAACCTTCAGCTGTCTCGATCCATACATGATCACCTTTCCTTCTTGCATTAAGACACAAATGAGTCCAACTTATGAAACATCCACATAAACAGCATACTCCACTCCTTCGGTAGGTAAAGTCAAAGCAGGAGCAGTGCATTATCCCTTCTTCAACTCCTAAAAATCTTCTTCACGGGAATTGCTCCTAATGAATGTTGTATTAGATTGGTCAAAGGCACAGACCGTACTAAAAATCCTT
The DNA here is from genome assembly GCA_039583875.1 of Platanthera guangdongensis. Classification (NCBI taxonomy): domain Eukaryota; kingdom Viridiplantae; phylum Streptophyta; class Magnoliopsida; order Asparagales; family Orchidaceae; genus Platanthera; species Platanthera guangdongensis. The sequence goes on along the minus strand of CM077160.1, from coordinate 55,916,450 downwards.
GCACAAATCTCCAATAGTAACCTGCCAACCCTAAGAAACTCCTTATCTCCTTAGGCATTGTAGGCCTCTTCCAGTCCAAATCAGCAGCTATCTTCATTGGGTCCACAGATATTCCATCCTTGCTCGCAATGTGACCCAAAAAAGATACTTGTGGAAGCCAAAAATTACATTTGCTCAACTTTTCCTACAACTTGTGCTCCCTTAGAGTAGATAATACTAAGCTTAAATACAAAGGATGCTCCTCAACATTTTTAGAACACAATAGAACATCATTGATGAAAACTACCCCAAAAAAGTCTAGAAAATTCTTGAATACTCTATTTATCATGTCCATAAAAGACGAGGGTACATTCATTAATCCATAGGACATTACCAAGAACTCAAAATGCCCATATCGGGAACGAAAAGCAGTTAGAGGAACATCTGGCGCATGGATCCTCTACTGATGGTAGCCTGGACGAATCTCAATCTTCGATAACACTGAGCATCCCCACAACTATTCAAACAAATCATTAAACTATGGAACCAGATATCTGTTCTTGATAGCTACGTTGTTCAGTTCCCAATAATCTATGCACAATCTCATTGAACCATCCTTCTTCTTCACAAAAAGGCCTGGATCACCCTAGGGCAAAGAACTAGGCCTAATAATGCCACACTGCAACAATTCTTCTATTTGATTATGCAACACTTCAACCTCACGTGGATCCATACGGTAAGATGCCTTCTTAATAGGATGAGTACCATTCTCAAGGTCTATAACTAACTCTACATCTCTCTCAGGAGGGATACCACAGAAATATCCTTGATACGCGGCAAATGACAAGCAGCTTCCAAAATAGAGACATGATAAGCATTACATTCCAAATCTAAAAATTTTTGAGCACAAACTCAAATATAATTGGGTAGTCCTAACGCGAAAAGCCAAACACACTCATGGGTTGGTCATTGTCCATCTTGAAATCTAAAAGTTTATCATTGCACTTAATGACAACATCATATTTGGATATCCAATCCATACCCAAGCTCATATCAATGTCTTCCAAATCTAGCACCTTCAGATCATCATACGCTAGGAATCCACCTAAAAATATGGCAATTCTTGATACCCTGATTTAGTACCACTAAATCACTAGATGAAAACTTAACATGAAGTGGATCGCCAACTCGATCGATGGACAAATGATGTGGGTCAACAAAATTCCTAGCCATGAAAGAGTGAGTGGAACCTGAATCGAAGAGAACGCACGCCTGATGATTCTTAACCTTAAACTCGCCAATAAAATTATACACATAACTAATATGGCGGAAACTGAATCCACAATTACAAATTAACAACTAGAGCAGAATCTAACCTGAGATCACCTTGGTGGAAGATGAGCTTCTTCTTAGGTCACCACATTTAGTTTACCCTTTCTCCAATCCAGTTGTTGCAGTTGCAGTGGTGGTAAAGCCAAAAGTGGAGCTAAATACATCGTAGGGTGGGACTGCAGGCACCTAGACTTCACATGCCCCTTCTGCCCACATTGAAAGCAAGTCTTATCTTTCGACCAACAGTAGGAAACAACATGACCCTTCAGCTTAGACAAAGCACAAATCAGATCTCCCTTGGGTATGCTTTGAATTGCTAGCACCTGATATTGCTTTTGAGCACCCAACCTCTTGAAACATTTTTCGAAAGGCTAGCCTGGATGACCACAAAAGCTACATGCCTCTTTGCTCCTATTCTTCAGAGCAGGGTCAGATACCCAAGGGCTTCCACTATCCTTAACCTTTGTTTTTTTCCTTTCTCAGAAACATGCCATGGTTATTGGCATTATCTATAGCCTTTTCTTCAAAGCAGCTTCCACTGCTTTTGCAAAATTCTCAAATCGGTAAGTGCTGTCTAACAGCTAGATGTCACTACAAAGACCACCCAGAAAATTCTTAAACTTGCCTTATGTAGTTGTTATCAACTCTGGAGCAAACCTGCACAACTTGTTAAACTCGATCTCATACTCACCAACTGTGAGTTGTCTATGCTTCAAATGCAGAAAAGTATTCATCAACTTGTCTTACTCGAACGACTGCAAGAACTTCTTCAATAACATCCCTTTGAACCTATCCCACAAGCACCCATCTATGAGGCCATCTTTTTCTCTAATCCACCAGCCTTTAGCAAGGCCATTCAACTGATATATAGCTACCATAACCATTTGGTCCGCAAAAGTCCCCAAATAAGAAAACATCTCCTCAATAGCTATGATCTAGTCGTCTAATGTCACAAAATAAGCCCCCCCCCATCGTAGGTCGAGGGACGTAAATGCTGTAAATGCGAGATGAAGTTCATCTCAGGAAGAAACAAAATAGGAGGCACCAGGCGAGCAGGAGAGACAGGAACATCCTGACCCACTACATTGTCCTGCACCCCAGCCTGTTGCCCTAAAGTGGCAATCAACAACACCTACATATGTGCTTTCATCACAACCATCTGCCTTGACCGGGTCTCATTGCTCTTGTGTAGCTCCTCGATCATTGATTCACTATGTGCACCCGAAGACTCACCCTCAGACTAGGGAGCCGACCATAGTATATGACGCTTTTGATCCATCTACTTCAAGTACAAACGAACATCTCATCAAAACTTAGCTTAATGCTAGAATTACCCAACTTAGATCAAATCGAAAATGTGTAAACACTTGTTCTTGTTACTACCTTGCTCTAGGATTTTCTATGAAAAATGGTATACTTAACTTAGAATGATATACCATCATCCCTTGGTTATTGTGCATATAATATGAATACATGAATGCTTAAATCTTCATTCCAAATCATGTGTGCACGAGTTTCATCATGTACTTCTTAACTTGGCATGTGTGCTTATACTATGCTATGTTGTGCATGTTGTGCTATGTATCTTAAAAAAGAAAAGGCCTTATTTCATGTGATAAGCAGCATACATAGGAAATATTATGTATCTCGTACTGCATAATTTCACATGTAACGTAAAAAATAAATCTAATGAGAATCCATGTGATAACGTTAATTCGCCCATTTCAACTTCACAGTCACAGGTTGATATGCCTATGAGAATCCATATACAAACACATATTATGCATCTCATACTACATAGTATGTCATATATACATTTGTCAAGCTTACGAGTGTAGTGTCCATGCTTCAGCCAAGACATGTTGATGACACATTGGTGTGTGTATGCAATGAAGTAAGATTCTAAAAATGAATAGCCACTGAAGTAACCCGTCTAACGAATCAAACCAACCTCCATCTGATAGCAACTATCACAATACGCATTTTCTCAATATATAAATATATTTTCAGATTGAGAAAAAATATGTGTTATGATGTCATGTCCTGCATGGGATAACTACAAATGATCAGGCAGCTCTGACTCTACATTTATATTTATAAAAAACATGTATATTTTATGTTGAAGAATGAGATTTAAGTTTATGGAGCAAGGACTGTGTCCCTCAGTCTAGTGGATTAGCTAGTCCACAAGTAGAAATGTACATATGCAACGGAAGAAAATAGAATGTAATTCATTTTATCCTACATGATCATGCAAACCTAACAATATACCAATGATGTTTACATTTCTAAATTTAGTATAAGTAGAAAAGAACGTTCTCGGTTTTAAAAAAGAGTGACGTTTGGTTAAAACAATGTTTTGAGTATGAGTAAAATGCATATTTTTAGACGTATAAAATAGTTAATATGCATCTTAACATAAAACCTTCTCAGAGAGCAATGCATCCACAATACATAGTGGTAGTAGCAAAAATTATAAATAAACAGTATATATAAAAGAAACTACGCTATGGGAGCCAACAATCTGACATGAACACATATCATTAACAGTACAAATCTGAGATATATTATAAAGTCAGTAAAACAATAGACTACCTCTCACTGGTGAGAGAAAAAAGAAATCAACTACTGAAGCATGGAAGAATCAAAATCGGATGGCTCTAACTGTTACTGGTCCGAACCTGAGCCATTCAAAAAGAAAAGTATTCCACAGCACAAAGGTGCCAAAAGGTAGCCCAATAGAGTTTAAAAGATTATCGAGTTAAAAAGGTTACCAACCCAAGAAAGGTAGCAGTGAAACAATAGTAAACAATTGCACAAAATTAAATTGAGCAACCTATAAATTTAGCAAATGAAACACTTAAAACCTTCGATCTTTCTATTTATGTTAAATTTTATTATTTTTAAGATTAAAATAAGAATATATTAATAAATATATAATTTTTTAAAATCAATTCGAGTTGATTTGAATCATATTTCGAGTGATTCAGGGCTGGCTCGAAATTGACTCGAAATCAGATTCGAGTCGAATTGAATCGACTCAAATTGAGTCAAATCAATTTTAACCGATTTCGATTCGTCTCAATTTTTGAACGATTTTCGAGTTTCGAATAATATGCTCAATCCTAAATTTAGGAACCTCCATGGTCGAAGTAAGTAATTTAAAGTTTGCTTTTATGAAAAATTTATTTTAATCCAAAGTGAGTCTGGATCAGGTACTAGTTTTTAGTTTATTTTTTCCTATAGTTTAATTTAACCCTTTTTATATTTAGATAATATAATACTAATTTTCGTCAGTATGAGTAATCAATAGTCCCCGAGTCTAAATACGATAATTTTTATACTATATTTTGGTTGGTACACTTGTCTATTTCGGATTTTAGTTTGAAATTGTTTTTAAAACTATAAAATCTTCATCAACTTTTTGGCGCTGTTGCCGGGAAATATTTTTTGTTGATATTTTGAAAGCATAAATTTTATTATTGTTATCATTCTTTTTCTTCACCTCCATTTCTATTTTTGATTTTCTTTTTCAATTCAATTTCATTAGGAAAAGGTTGTTTATTTTTCTTTAATAAAAAATACTATCTAAACTAGCTGCTACGCTTGCGAAGCTTGAGAATCAACTAAATAATTTGTAAGCCGCACGCAAGCATAAAATTATTTGTAATTATTGTGGTGCTCCTCATCAAAATGAGGAATGTCATATTCATAATTATTATCAAGGGATTTCCTCTGAAAATTATTTTTATAATAATTATGAAAATAATTTTTCTCATTTTAATCATTATTCTTATTCAACTTTTCATGAAAATAATTTTTCAAATTTTACTAATTTTTATGAAAAAACTTTTTGAATTTTAATGTGAATAATTATTTTGATGTAAATAATTATTCTTCCACCTCAGATATTTGTTTATTGTGTTTGTAAGTTCAACCAGAAAAATTCCCGGGTTATGAGAATAATTATTTATATCTGAATTTTTATTCTTCTCATATCGCATCACAAAATTCTTCTTCTAATTTTGGGAACTTTACACAATTCATCGTTGATCCTCCCCAAAATTTAGAAGAAATTATAACTTGTTCTAACACTTCTTCTAATTTTGGGGACTTTACACAATTTCAAGTTGATCCTCCCGAAAATTTAGAAGAAATTATTGCTTGTTCTAATAGTTTTTCTCCTTCTTCGCAAAGTTCACCTATGGCGGAACATGAATCTTCATGTGCCCCCATTGTGTCTTATTTGGAAGAGAAAGAAAAATTATTATATAAAGAATTTGTTAATACATATTCTAATGATTCTTTCCCCTCTTCAAATATTTCACCTAGTATGGAACATGAATCTTCATGTGCCCCCTTGGTGTCTTATTCTAAAGACGAAGAAGAAATTATTATATCAAAAATATATTAAAATTATGGGCACATCGGGTGAGTTAGGAGAACTTGTTTCTTCTCCTACTGCACCCCATTCTTATTTTCTTGAATTTTCGAGCACTACTTCTAATTATTTAGAAATTCAAATTCATCAAAATGAGGTGTCATATAGTATTTCTTTAAATGAATTTTTAGATAACAATTTAATTTTAGAAAATAAACAACCTGCGCCTAATCATATATCTTCGCAAGAGCCTCCTACTCGCGAAGATTTTTCTAACGCTCTTACTCTTGACTTTTATTTCACTAACGAGTTTTAGTTTGAAGATGAGTCATTGCAATTAAATGTTGTCCCCAACCCATTTGCCGCTCATCTACAAAGATTCAAATCACCTCAGGTATGGAAAGGTGATTCGATTCTATATTTTCAAGTTAACTGCGAAGAAAAATCAAGAAGCAAGCGGAGGAGACGCCATGCGAGCAACTTGGGCGTATTCACCCAAGCGTGAATTAAGGAAGTTGCCCACCCACTTTAACTTCTATTTTCCTTTTTCCTAACCCAAACCGTCTAGCTTAAAGACGGAAAAAAGAGAAGCACTCTTGGGAGATACCCCTTGTTTTTATTTAATTTCTTACTTTTTATTTTTTTTTTAAAAAATAATTTTAATTTAGTTCTTTTTGTTTACCCCCTCCTACTTGGCATATAAACATTGGGGGCAATGTTTATTTTTAAGTATGTGAGTGGCGTCCCCTTTCTTGCTTTTAATTAAAAAATTCAAAAAATCCCAAAAAACTAAAAATATAATAAACCACTTGCTTAGTTTTTGTTATTTTCGGATAATTAATCTGAGTTTGTTTATAATAAATTTTATAAGTTTTTGATTTTCTAATCTTTTATTTCATCATTGTTTGTTAGATTTAATTTTTAGTGATTTAAGTTTTAGAAATAAACTTATGAATTAAATTTGTTTAGAGTACCTTATTTACTTCTTTTTCTCTTAATTCTAATTAGTTTCAATTTTATAGTGCTTAGTTTAACAATTTCTAGATTCTAATTATAATCACTTATGCTTAAAGATTCTAAGGAAATTTTAATTTACTATAGTTGCTATCTAATTATTTTAATTTAATCTAAATATTATTTAGCCTCTCCTTTATTTTTTATTTTTCTTGTTATACCATATGTCATGGGGATAGGAGGATAAAATTCATTATCCCTTGATACACATATGCATTTTTTTTATTTTTGGTTAGATCATATGCCATGGGAATTAAAACTTCCTTGGTGCACTTATGCAATCCCCAAATAAAAGATGGAGTAAGAGAATAAAATTCATTACTCCCATTTTATTTTTGTTTTTGAAGAGAGAAAAAATAATATTTGTTCATATGTCTTGGAAAATAAGAGAATTAAATTCATCATTTTCTTGGTAAACATATGCAAATATAAAAAAGAAAAAAATAGATGGGGGTGAGAGAATAAAATTCATCACCTCCAATCAAAAACCTCTTCATTTTCTCTATCCCCCCCAAAAAATATTCTAGAAGTAAATTAAAATACTAAGAGAGTATAAGTAGTAATTTTACTTTTTGCCTTTAAAGGCAATTTTAGAAAAATGTGTGAATAATTCTAATCTAATTTTGTTTGCTAAATTACTTAATTTTGAATTCTAATTAATTTATAAGAGAAATTTTTTCTAAAAATCTTTCTCTTTACATTTTAATTTCATAGTTTAGAACTTAATTTTTAAATCCCTAAATTTTATTTTAACTACCTTTTGATTTAATAAATTTTTAGCCTGATTAAAAAATTATATTAATTTCTTATAAGTCTTCTCATAGTTTTGCTCTGGAATACCAAAAGATTAGGTATGAGGGTATTTGATAAGTCAATTATTATAATTATTTTAATACAGTTTTTATTTAATAAATAGTTATATTTTATTTAGTTTTATAGTAATATTTATATTAATTTGTTTCTTCTCTTATTTCAGGTTAATTTGGGTTCCAGATAACAATTTGAAGCTTACAGGGCTAATCAGGAGAACAACCAAAAGAATTTTGGAAAAATCGCAAATACACGCCCCTGTCACGGGAGTGACCAATAGGTCACGGGTGTGACAGGCAGGCATGACTCATCTAGGAGCCCAGAAGTAAAATTCCACGTCAGATTAAAGTTACACGTGACCATCAATGGGCATGACTAATTGGCATGACATTGACGTAGCGAATGTCCGACTTTCAGAGAGCATAACGGACACAAGGTAGTCTACATGCCCAACACGCTTTGATTCCTAACGCACCTACACAAGCAACTATCATTTCATTACGGATCGGCTCAAACGCAGCACTAAGAACACAATGAGGATATATCGACTCTAAAATAACGATCAAAATAAGAGTCGGATGATTCTCCAAATCAACGTAAAAGTTGCCACTCCTTTTTGAGAGTAAAATCTTGGTTATAAGCCAAGATCAACTCAAGCAAATAGGATCTACCCGATCCGGATTATAGAAGCTTAAAACGATGAAATCAATTTGGGAATTGGCAAGCGATAGTATTTAAAATCACAGAAAAGTTATTCATCCTCCACACAATACTAAGCAATAAATCACAAAGATTAGGGAAGAGAAGTTACCCAACCAGTTTTTCATGAACACACTTGATATGGTGCGAGAATCACTCTCTCCACGCTTCCACCAGCTTCGCACCGAATGGGCTGCAATCCTTCTTCCGTGGAGTCGCACCGAAGGAAGCCACGCCGGCGTCGCACCGAAGTTGGGAAGAGGAAGCAAGGGGGCGGCGACTTCACACCAAGGCCGGCGGATATGACTCTCTCCTAGGCCGAAACTCTCTCAATGAGGGTTAGGTTTAGCTTTTTAATTCTCTAATCTCTTCTCATAAAGGGGGCTCCATATATAGGAGTTACAACACACACATCTAACCATCCAAGATGGAGATGAAATCTCATCCATCTAGAAGGCTAAATACACACCAAAATGTTTGTCTAAATGCAGGAAATAAATATTACAAGTCCCAAAATGAATATAAAATTATTAACCAAGCTTGGAATAATTTTATATTCGCACATATAAAAATAAAATTAAGTAGAGCATGAAATATTAATTAAAATAGTCTTCAAGTGGGTGTATCACGCCGCGGGCAGAGGTTGTAGCGTCGCCTTCCGCTTCCGTTATCGTCGTCATGGCTCTGAAGGTCTTTATGTCGTAGTGCCTTGGCAACCGGATCATCATCAAGTGGAGGTAGCGGGGCTGCGGCATCAATCCTCCCCTGCTCAAAATCACGTATCTCTGATGCGTGGTCCAAGAGATAGCGATGGAGAAGAGCGGCATCCAAGCATCGAAGCTCCGTCTCGAGGATCCAAGAGTCAACCGAAGGGGGGCGGTCAAGCCAACGGACGAGGAAGTGGTAGGTAGCACCATCAGGAATAACAAGTGGCTCAGCCTCCAGGATACTATCTGGAGTAAGGAATGTCTTGGGAAACCTAGGAAACATGTTAGCAGTAGGAATAAAAGAATACAACTCACATCCGAGGAGATACCTGTGGGACCGTAAGAGAGAGATCATCTGAACTACCACTGCCCAACCCATTAGAAAGTTCAGTGGAAGGAGAAGACGACAAAGAATTCAACTCTAGTGGAGGCGAAACAAACAGCGTCAAATCCGAGACATTAAAAATGGGGGAGATACCCCAATCAGCAGGCAAATCCAAAATGAAAGCATTGTCTCCTAACTTATTTATAATCCGAAAGGGGCCGGCGCGCTTTGGTGCTAACTTTTTAACGGTGTCAGATGGCAGTCGTTCGGGAACTAACTGGACTAAGACCAGATCGCCAATCTTAAAGTGTGATAGTCTCCGATGTAGATTAGCGTGCACTTGATAAGACTCGTATTGAGAAGCCAAGGTAGCCCGTATATGTGCATGTAGGTCCTGAATGTGTTGGGCAAAGGTGTGTGCAAACTGACTTGCTTTATACGCTGGGGGTAATGGAACCAAGTCAAGTGGCACCGGGGCCTTGTACCCATGAACGATCTTGTTTGGGGACATACTCGTGGACCTATTTTTGGAATTATTGTAGGCTAATTGGCCATGGGGAAGAAGTAAATCCCAAGTACCTTTGTGGTCACTTACAAGACATCTTAAAAGATTTCCCAAACTCTGATTAACCACTTCTGTCTGCCCATCAGTTTTGGGATGATAGGCGGCGGAAAACAATAATTTGGTACCCATTAAAATCCATAGCGTTTTCCAAAAATAACTCGTAAACTTGACATCTCTATCCGAGACTATTGTCTTCGGTACTCCACGGTGGCTAACAACGTGAGTAAAATATAATTTCGCGATGTGTGACGCATCGTTAGTCTTACTACACTAAAGGAAATACGCCATTTTAGAAAACCGATCTACAAATACGAAAATAGAGTCGTGACGTCGGAAGGTGATGGGAAGGCCTAAAATGAAATCCATGCTAACGTCTTTCCATGGTACGGAAGGGATGGGTAGTGGGGTGTATAACCCAACATTAGATTTAGTACCTTTAGAGACTTGACATGTATGACAACTACTCACTAACCCTCCATCCATTGCCTTAAGTTTAGGCCAATAAAACTTCTCCTCAAAGAGAGCAATGGTTTTATCTCGCCCAAAGTGCCCACTGAAACCGCCGCTATGTAATTCCCAAATAATGTGATGTCGTAACGAGGAATGCGGAATACATAACTTTTCGTGCCTAAAGAGATAACCGTCCCGAATAGTAAAGGCCGAAATAGTCATGGGAGAGCTGTCCTGGGCGGATAGATACATCTCGTGAAAAATATGGGCAAGTCGCGTATTCATCTTTAATGCGCTCGAACCCTATAACATGGACTTGCATGGTGGATAGCAATAGGGTAAGAAGGCTAAGAGCATCGACAATGCGATTATCGGACCCCATAAGGTGGTTAAGAGAAAACGTGTATCCTTGCAAGAAGCCTACCCACTTAGCATGACGCGGACTGATTCTGTTTTGACCGTTTATGAAGCGCAAAGCTTCATGATCGGAGAGGATCATAAACTCCTTGGAGAGAAGATAGTGCCTCCAATGATGCAAACAACGCACAATGGCATAAAACTCTTTATCGTAGTCTGAATAATTAAACTTGGCACCCAATAATATCTCACTAAAGTAACTGATCGGGTGACCTTCATGACTTAAGACACCTCCTATTCCCACCCTAGATGCATCGCAAGAAAGCTCAAAGACCTTGGTGAAGTCAGGTAGACGCAACACCGGTGCCTCAGTCATAAGCTTCTTAATATGTTAGAAGGCAGAGGTGGTGGAATTCGTCCATGTAAACTCACCCTTCTTCATGCAATCACTAATAGGTTCCATAATACTACTAAAGTCCCGTATGAAATGGCGATAGAATGTGGCTAATCCATGAAAACTACGCACCTCCCGTACGCTAGTGGGTTCGGGCTAGTCCCTTATCACTTGAACCTTTCCAAGGTCAACTCGTATACCCTCTGTCCCGACTATATATCCTAAGAACTCTACCTCAGGAACAATGAATGTGCACTTCTTAAAGTTCAAAAATAATGTTTCCTTCCGCAAGGTGGAAAGAACCACCCGTATGTTGGAGATGTGTTCGGCAACGGTGGTGCTATAGACTAGGATATCGTCGAAATAAACTACCACAAACTTCCCCATGTATGGCTGAAAGATGTGTGTCATCATCCGGAGAAGGTGCTGGGGGAATTGGATAACCCGAAGGGCATCACAAGCCACTCATATAATCCGTCCTTAGATTTGAACGTCGTCTTCCACTCATCTCCCTCACGGATCCTAATCCGGTGATACCCACTTTGTAAATCTAACTTCGAGAAGATGGTGGTGCCAGATAAGACATCTAAGAGGTCATCTAATCGCGGGATAGGAAACCTATACTTGATGGTAATCTTGTTGATAGCACGGCTATCAACGCACATCCTCCATGTTCCGTCATTCTTTGGGCAAGAAGTGCTGGGACGACACATGGACTGATACTAGGCCAAATGAACCCCTTCCTTACCAAGTCCTCAAACTGGGTCTATAGTTCCTCATGGGCAGCGGGATGGAGTCTATAATGGGCCTGGTTGGGTAGGGACGAACTAGGGATAAGATCTATCGCATGCTGTATATCCCGAAGCGGTGGTAATGATGAGGGTAGCTCATCCGGGTAAACGTCCTTATATTCTTCTAACAACACTCGTACTCCTCTAGGAAAATCACCCATCACTCCCGTATCAGTCCTCGTGCTCATATGTATGAGAGCAAACATTACCCCATCAAGAAACGGATCCTTCACAAAATCTTTCCTACACACAATACTCAGCGCCTTCCTCTCAACCAGAACAGTGGTGTCATAACTCGGCCCTACAGGCTCCTTTGGAATGGTCGGCCTCAATGTAATGACCTTGCCGTTAAATTTAAAATCGTACGTGTTGGATCTCCCAAAGTGTGTCACATCACGGTCGTAAAGCCAAGGGCGGCCAAACAACACGTGACAAGCGTCCATAGGGTCCGACATCACACCACACCTCATTTGTATAGGACTTGAATGATAGGGGCACTAGGCAACACTTGGTGACTGGAATGGTAACCTTGTTAATCCAAGCTACCTGATATAGAGTTGGGTGGGGTTGTGTGGTCAAGGCCATACGTGTAATGACATTTTCGGAAATGGCATTCACACAACTACCACTATCGATGATCAACTTGCACAACTTCTCACCGCTCTTAAAAATCAACGAAAATATATTCGTCCTCTTCCAGTCATCTAGCGGGCGTGGAGTGGTCAAGATACAACGCATCACCATAATGGGGGAGTCGTCCTCCAAATCACTAGGGACTCCATCCGGGTCACTCTCTTCAGCGGCCTCGTAAAGTATATCAGCGGGGTCGGTAGCCGAATATAATAGGGCTAAGGCCTTAGTCTTAGTTGGGCATTCAAATCCATAGTGGCCCTGGACACCGCAAGCATAACACGTTGTATTGGACTTACTAATCTTTCCTATGGGGATACGCACACTGGAGGGATTCTTAGCATTCCTAGTCGTGATAACTACCGATTTAGACTCGTTGGACCAAAACTTTCCTTTGTCCTAATACGTGGATGCGGATGGCGTGGATTTTCCCTTTGCGTTGGAGTAACAGGAGTGAGCCTTAGAGGCTAAATGTTTTTCAATGTCGAGGGCGACATTGAAAGTTGTGTTCAAATCCGTATGTCCGTAGCGTAGGAGTTTCCGTTGGATATCGGAAGATAGTCCCTTACGGAATCTAGATAAGGTGACCTTAGGGTTCTCTATAAGATCGCAACGCACCATACGGTCCTGCAACTCTCCCATATATTCAGCTACCGAATTTGAGCCTTGCCGCAGGGTGGCAAGCTCATCGAACATCTCTGTGCGATGGTATACGGGGACGTACTGATCGGTCAATAGGTTCTTCATTACGGACCATCTAATAAGTGGGACCCCGTGCCCGGTTCCTAGCCTACGATCCTCGTTTGGCCAATAAGTTTTTTCCAGACCAGTTAATTTCATCCTGGCAACCTGGACCTTTTGCTGGTCCGTAAGAGTGTGCACTCGAAGTAGCACTCAATATCCATAACCCAAGTAAGGAAGATCTGGGGGTCTCCCAAAACATCATAAGTGGGGGCGTCGATCTTAATGGATCTAGTAAGATTAAAGTCATGCTCAGTGCGGTGTTCTCGAGGAGGCACTCGTGGGGAGTCTCCCTCAGAATCCGAATCATGGGCCAGTTGGTGCCGGTTGTGCTGCCCAACATTATCGGGTGGTGGTGGCGGCCCTTGGTTTGGCCGATGAGGACCTCCTTTATTTAAAAGTATTTGTGCTAACATGGCCCTAATCTCGGTCATATCGTTACACAACCCCTCTATGGCCTCAGCATTGGGATCCCTGAAAGAATTAGTGCCTAACCACCTAGAGGGGGGGGGGGTGAATAGGTGTAATTCCTGTTTTTCTTTTAAGGCAGAAAAGCAGTTCAATTAACTAATAATAAACTGCAAAGTGTACTGCTAATATAGCACAGCAATCACAGAAACAATCAATCACAGAGTGCACACAGTTTTTATAGTGGTTCCCCAAGGTCTGGGTACATCCACTTTCCCCCCTTCGCCTATCTAGCAGTGTACTAGACTCGGACTAACTTCTGCACTTCACCTTAGATCCTCAGATCTTACAACTCAGAACCCCAAACAAGGCTCCTACAACTCAGGCAAACTGCCCTACCTCAGCCTTCAACAAGGCCTACACTCAGAGATCACAATCTCCTACAACTCAGGCTCACAGCCCTACCTCAGCCTTCAACAAGGCCTACCACTCAGAGAATTTACTCTCCTACACTCGGCCTTTATAAAACAGGCTTACAGTCTCAGATCTATAAAGATCCTACAAAAATTTGATTTAACAAAGTAAATAACCACCACCGTGATAGAGAGAGAATGGATGGATGGATTCTTGACCAGTTCTTGGAAGAACTTGATGGGAGAGATCAACCAATCTTAGCTTTCTTCAAAGCTTCTTAAATCCGAACTCAGTAGGGTTGAATCTCCTGAGAGGTTGATCTTCGATCAGCTTCGGACTTGAGATTCAGATCTCAATCTGAATCTTTCTTGGCAGCCTGGTTCAGCAACTGCACTTCTTAGATGGAGCTCTCTCTCCAACTTCTTCTAGATCTTTTGTCGAAGGTCTTCATCTTTTTATGTTGTTAGATATCTGTGTAATCTTCAATAATTCTCTTCTGTTTTCCTGTTGAAGGAGTAAGCCTTTATATAGTCTTCCTCCATGGTAACCCGCTGAACCGGTTTCTAATAACCTTCTGACAGCTCTGACAGTAGTAGTTGACCGGTTAGAAATGGCAGCTGTTAAGTCATCCAGTCACTTCTTGAAATCACTGTCTCTGTCTGAAAGTGTCGAGACTGAACTTCATTATATGTCGACATAAGTAGACTAAGTGTTGACACATGCCTTGGTGGTGTCGACACAGCTCCTTTTGTTGTTGTAACAGCTTCTCGACACTGCTTCTTTAGAATGTGTCGACACTGATTCTGTGTGTCGACACAAGCCTTCTTTTCTTTAACTTTGTTAAAACTTGCTATGTGTTGACACATCTCCTTTGTGTCGACACATGTACTTCTTTACTTTAACTTTGTTGATGCTTTGATGTGTGTCGACACAAGTCCTGTGTGTCGACACAGTTGATGTTGACAAATACTTCTGTGTGTCGACACTCCCTCGATGTGTCGACACATTTGATGTAGACAAAGTATTCCTGTGTGTCGACACTACCTTTTGGTGTCGACATAGAGGATGTCAAATTTGCTTCTCTGTGTGTCGACACAGCCTCTTGGTGTCGACACAGTTGATTCTGGTGTCGACTCAGCCTTTCCAAGTGTCGACACAATTAACTCCTAGTGTCGACATAGCTTTTCTCCAGTGTCGACACAAGCCTTCATAAGTGTCGACACTGCGTCTCTAGGTGTCGACACATGGACTTAGAAATTTTTTTGCATTTCCTGCAATTACTTAACCTACACATATAAACTCAAAACACATCAAATACACCTTGATGCATATCATTGAGTAGGGTGAGGCTTCTTCAAATCTGGTACACATTTTCCAATGTACCCAACAATCTCCCCCTATTTGGAGAAGTCATAACCCTTAGTCAATGATATACACCATTCATAACAAATACACATTATGATGTATAATAGCAATATATGACAGGGTAATTTCTTAAACAAAACATATAAAACAAATCATCACAGAATAATAATAATGCTAACACAGAACAAGCTTTAATCATGTTTTGCTTCAACTACAAAAGTTTCTTTAATAAAAGTTTACATAGATTTTAAACACTAAATTTTACAATATGATAAAATCTAGTAAATCTAATCTAAGGCTGCTCTGGCTCCTAGATGACAATGCCCTTGCCTGATTGAATCTTGGCTTACACAGGAACATCAGAGTCATCAGCAGGCATCTTGCCCTTTAGATCTTTCTTTTTCAGCTCTTCAGCCCTTATCTTTTGTCTTTCAAAATAATGATAAGGCTTTGGGAAATATTTGCTAGGCTCCTGTGCATTAGGAGGTAGCTTCCCTAGTTTTGCCTTCCTTCTATACTCTAGAATAGCTTCTTCCCTGGCTTCATGTTTTCTCTATTCTTGTTCAGAGTACCATTTGCCCCTCTCTAGGGTATTGTCCTTTGCAGCTTTCCAAGCAGTCGGTATAATATTTCTAGAAGTAGGACTCCACTGCTCAAAATCTGGCTTTAACTCTGCATGTTCTCTGAATCTCTTCTTGGACAAAAGAGTTTCTTGCTCTTTCAATACTGCCTCTGGCATAGGCTTATCTACTTTCTCAAGAATAATATTTTTATTACCCTCAAGAGGGTTGTACATAGATTGTACTTCTTGATGAATCATCTCAAAATCTGCTGGAGGATAAATTACTTAAGCAACTTCAGCTTGCTCACCTCCAAAAATAGCAGGGTGCACTCCAGATTCAGCCGCATTGTCATCATCACAAAGAGGTGGATATCCAAGTGTGGCTCTAATGCTATTGGAAATCCATTTAGCATGGTCAGATCCAGCTTTGACTAATACTCTCTCCCCCTTTATGACTTCTCTGGCCACATGATCTCTAAGGTCATCCTTTTGAAATCTTATTTGTTCATCCAGAAAATTAACACCATCCTTATAAAATCCCTTTAACTTTAGCAGCAATCCAGAAATGGTCTTTTGAGATAGTTCAATAGCTGTTTTGACAGCAGTTATGCCTTCCTGGAAGTCCTTATCAAACTTCTACTTATCAAACTCTGGCTTGGCTTTAGTCTTATCAGCAGGATGGGCTGTTGCAACATTTTTCAATTCTGTAACAATTGCATTATGGGATGTTGTCAGATTATCATTCATTCTCAGTTAATTTTCTAATACATAGCCTTGCTTAAGGGCTATATCATCAACGTGTGTCTTTATCTTTTCTTGATGGGTAGCTAGGAAAACCACTGCATTACCTCTTTTATGGAAACAATCAATCATTTCCTTCTTATGTTGATTCACCTCAAATCTTATTGATTTTATATCTGTTGCCAAGGAGAGTTGTATATCTTTATGTGTCTCATCCATATACTTCTCCATGGCAATCCTTTGCTCATCCAACTTCACTTGCATGGATACTAACAAAGAATTATAATCAAATGTTGGGGCAGGCTGTGGAGCAACAGTTTGTAAAGCCTTCTTGTAGCTCTGACTTCTCCTTTTGAAGACCCATAGCTTTCTCTTCTTAGATCTTAAAGCTTCTTCATCCTCAGATGCTGAGGTACTAGCTATGTCAACCCTTTCCTTAGGACTAGGAGGCAATTCCTTCTCAGTCCTTGGTAGCTCCCCCTGATTCCTTTGCTCCTCCTCAGTTCTGGTTTGCACCTCATCATTCCTTGCAGTCTCTCCCTAAGACCTTACATGCTCCCCCTCAAGGTTAGCTTGGTCCTCCTCAAGATCAATTTTCTCCCCCTCAAAACCAGCATGCTCCCCCTCAATATTAGTTTGCACTAAATCAGGAAACAACTCCTCTAAGGTAAACTCTTGTTGAGTAGGATCTTGAGGTACTATAAACTCAAGATTATTATCAGCAGCAGATGTATCTTCCATAAAAACATCTTGTGGTTGACTGTGTAGTTATGTTGGCTGGTCAACATCAATCAAAAAATCAGTTAGTGTCTCATCTTTATCAATAAGAATTAAATGATTCACCTCTTGAATTACCTCAAGGATTGTTTGTGTAGCCATCTTACTCTCCAGGTGGGTTGGCTCTTCCTCAATATGAGGATCCCCTTGCACTTGTGCTCCATCTGCAGGGTCTTGTGCAGGAATCTCTTGGGTTGTAGATTTCTTAGGAACCTCATGCCTTTCCTCATCAGGCATGTCCTTAGTTAATACCCTATCCCATCTTGAGATAAACCTAATGTCCATCTTCCTCGTGTGGTTAATTTTAGAACCAGCTGCTTGTTCCATTACTTCTGGAATAGTTCCAGCTAAGTACAGACTCATAATTCTACCCAGATTGAGCTTCTTAATGCTTTCCTTAACCTTTTCAAAAATCACTCCTAACCAATCAGTGTTTAGTGTGAAGATTATTCTGGTCATTAAACTGAACATATGGGCAGAAATTTTATCATGCCCCCTGTCTTGCAGAGTATAACCTTGGCAACTATTTCTGAAAGAAATTTGCCTTGTTTATTCATTTCTTTTCTATTCACTGAGGATCTAATCTTCATGGTGGGATCCAATCTACACCATTGAAGTGCTTCCCTTGTCTTGGAAGAGGTCATTTCTACTTCCTCTTGAATTCTAGGTAGATGTAGAACTTTCCTTAAACTCTTCATAGTTAGTTTAACTTTCGCACCATGAACTGCAGACTTAATCTTGAGTCTAGTAGAATCCAACGTAGCTGCACCATAGAATTCGAGTACTTCCTTCTTCCAAATCTTGGTTGGCTCAGAAACTAGATACTCCAACCAATTCTCAGTAATTAGGGTTACTACCTCCTTAATTTCTGGTTCTTCATGGTCAAATGCGTTGCGTACTAGCTCATATCCTTCATTGACGTTCTCTTCAAGCTTATGCGCCATTAGGGTTTTGAGAAATCTTGAATTTAGATGAGAGAGATGTCGACACAAAGTTTTTGTCTCGAAACTATAGAAAGCGTGTCGACAAACAATGTTGAAAACCTATTTATACCTTTCTAAAAACGAAGGTGAAAAGGCACGTTATAATCCTCTAAATGTGTCGACACTGTTGAAAAGTGTTGACACTGACTACTTAAGTCTCGACAACGGTGTTGACTACTATGTGTCGACACCAATATAGTCGACAGAACTTATGTGTCGACACTTATACATCTGCGCTCGACAAATAGTTGATACTCCACTCGACGAAATATGTGTTGAACCTAAGTGTCGACACCACTTCTGGATGTGTCGACACCTACTCTGGATGTATCGACACTACTTCTCTGAAGTGTCGACACTGACTTTCTAGATGTGTCGACATCTTTTCTCTGGAATGTCGACACCACTTCTATGTGTCGACACAGACAACTCCTTGTGTCGACACCATTTTACTTAGCCAATTTTATTAAACTATCCTAAGTTCAACATTCCTAATTCAATTTTAAACTTATTGAATTTAGTTTCATCTAGAGGCTTAGTAAACATATCAGCAATTTGATAATCAGTTTTAACAAATTCTAGTGAAATGTTCTCCTTCTCTACATGTTCTCTAAGAAAATGGTATCTAATTTCTATATTCTTAGTCCTACTATGTGAGACAGGATTATTAGCTATAGAAATTGTACTTGTAGAATCACATAGCAAATGTGTTCTACTTACTTGAATACCATAGTCTTCTAGCTGCTGCTGAATCCATAAAAGTTGTGCACAGCAGCTTCCTGCAGCAACATATTCTGACTCAGCTGTGGAGATTGCCATACTGGTCTGCTTCTTACTGCTCCAAGACACTAGTCTTCCCCCTAGAAATTGACAGGTGCTTGTAGTACTTTTTCTATCTTCCTTGCAACCTGCAAAATCTGCATCTGAATAGCCTGTCAGTAGAAAATATCCATTCCTAGGGTACCAAAGGCCTAGATTAGGTGTGCCCTTAACATATCTCAAAATTCTTTTCATTGCAGTCAAATGAGATTCTTTAGGGCAGGATTGGTACCTAGCACAGACACATGTAGCATACATGATATCTGGTCTACTACCAGTCAGATATAGTAGGGATCCAACTATCCCTCTATACAAAGTTTCATCTACAGGTTTCCCTACATCATCTTTGCTAAGAGACAGACTTGACCCCATAGGAATTCTCATGGTAGTGTGTAACACCCCCTATCCGTCACATAGCATAAAGCAGTAGGTCCGGCCGGGGCCCGACGCCGTATGCCACAGACAGACCGGGTGGTTACTTATGGAAACCATCCAACCAATCTCAACGTCCTACACAGAGCATTCTAGCGGAAGCAGTTTATAAAAGTTGTAAACAAAGAACCCAGCATCAAAGCATGAATGTCCACTAATACAAAATAGGAATGTTATACAAAATACCCAAAACAAGCCTTAAGTCCTTACAAAATGTTTCACTTGAATATTACATGTTTTACAAACCACGGCACGCAGGCCGGTCATACATGAATAAAACAGTAAACACTTCCATTTGGGCCTTCGAGGGCCGGCTTCGTAAAAAGGGATTTATTCCGCTATTGACCGCTTGGTCCAGCTGCACCTGCAAGCAACAAACCACCGCACGGTGGCGAAAACAAGGCAATGGTCAGCAATGCTGACCAAATTATAACGATCACGCCCCCAACTCGGGGCGGCGATGCTCCTTCCCTGCATTTCATTAGCATAAGCGAGCAATTTATATCAATAGCCAATACATCACAGACGTTGGCTCGCACGGCCACACGCCCCGTGCTCTCAGGGCACATTCTCGGTGAACCGGTCGATGTCACGTCAATTAAAGCCATAGACATTCCGGACTCACCACCGCCACTTGGACGGCCAAACCTATAAGCAATTTGTCTTCCTGGCCTGGGTCACGACAATTTAAGCCATTGACCACCGAAGACCCTAATCTATGCCAACGGTAAGTGCCACGTGCCTTTAGGTCTCTTTAACCGAACGACATAGAGCGGGTACGGTTCCATCTAACCCGTGCTCACATCGCAACGACAATTTAAGCCTTTTGCGCGGGTCAAACTTCCACCGAGTCCCAATTCCATCACAAGTCACATAACCCGGTTATGTTCAAGTTGGCTCTCAAGCCACCAAGTTGGCAAGATCTCGTATCCGCCCAGTTTTCCGGGTGCACCTTTGGGTTAGTCCCCAAGGCTCCGTGCTGCAATCTACCGCGTAGAAAACACGAAAAACAACCAATAGCATGGAGTCTTCTCCGGCATTATGCAATTCAACATCACCGATCCAGACCAACATGTCCGGATAGGCTTCACACATCATGCCTATGTCCGTTCTCGCTTACGGACTCTAAACAACGGGGACTTCACATATCTACCCGAAGGAACGCCTCCAACTCTCCGCAAACTCGCGAGAGTGGGATTCCTATGCAAAGAAAGAGAGCTACTCATGCTCAAGATGAGGATCGTTACCCTTGCGTTCCTCTTTGGTGCCATGGAAAAGTAATCGGACAAAAACCACCGCACTAGCGTTGCCTCCGTGGATCCGGAGTCGGCTCGCGATTCGGAGCTCCGAAGCTCCTCCAATGGCGGGATCTAGCTCCTTCTTCCTCCCTTGGCTCTCCTCTCTCTCTAATGCTTTAGAAAGAGAACACTTAAGAAAAAGTAAGGGTTTTGAAAGCCCAAACCCGGGTATATCCCTTCAGGAACAAACCCCAGCCGTTGGATCTCAAAATAAGGAAACGAACGGCTTTGATTCGGGACTGAAATGCCCAATCTGGACCGAACACGGCCTGGCACACGCCCGTGTCCAGGGCCGTGTGCCCCATTCGCCGTCAAAATCGAATCTCCTGGAACCTCACACGGGTATCGAACACGCCCGTGTTCGAGCTGACACGCCCGTGTTCCACCTCACACGGCCGTGTGGCCGGCCGTGTACCCCATGATTTTTCCCCAAAATCAACCCGAGCACTGTACGGGTTCTAGGACATGCCCGTGTCCTTACCCGTGTCACCTTGACACGCCTGGACCCCAGGCCGTGTACACGGTCTCGACACTCGACATTTCGTCGAGTGAAGATCGTCGACCTGATGACACAGCCTTGGACACGCCCGTGTCCTAGGCCGTGTGCCTTGTCTCGACGAATCGTAGAGTAAAGCTCGTCGACTCCCCGGGATGATCGTCGAGACAGGTCGACACGCCCTGCGACACGCCCGTGTCGCAGGCCATGTGCCTTGTCTCGACGCATCGTCGAGCAAATCTCGTCGACTCCACGGCTAAGTGTCGACACGGGTCGACACGCCCTGCGACACGCCCGTGTCGCAGGCCGTGTGTCCAGTCTCAACGAATCGTCGAGCGATTCTCGACGACTTCGCGGCTAAGTGTCGACACGGGTCGACACGCCCTGGGACACGCCCGTGTCCCAGGCCGTGTGCCTGCTACCAGAACCCAAACTGGCCCAAAACATCCCCCCTACGCTCCTTTGAGTTTTGGGGCGTTACAACTCTCCCCCTATTAAAAGAATTTCGCCCACGAAATTACATAAAGGAAAGACATGTACAAAACCAAAATTTGTACCTGAGCGGAACAACTCCGGATACTCGTCAAGCATAGTCTGCTCTCGCTCCCAAGAGAGCTCCTCCCGACCGCAATTGTCCCACCGGACCTTGACCATCCTGATCTCTTTATTGCGTAGCCGCTTGACCTCCGAGTCCTCGATCCGCACGGGCTAGACCTTTGTCGTTAGCCCACTGTCCACCGGCACTTGATCAACCGCGATCACTTGCGTAGGCTCTTGTACCGCCTTCCGGAGTACCAAAATATGGAATACATCATGTAAACCACTAAGCTCCACTGAAAGCTTCAACCTATAGGCCGCTTCACCAACTCGTTCCAGAACCTCAAATGGTCCAAGGTATCTTGGGCTTAGCTTTTTTCAATTGTCGCACCCGCGAGACACCCTTGAACGGCTTGATCTTTAAGTATACATAATCGCCCACAGCGAACTCCACGTTCCTGTGCTTGGCATTATAGTACTTTGCTTGCCGGTCCTGAGCGATAAGAAACCTATCCCGAATGGTTCGCACCAAAGAAGCAGCACCCTCCACTTCCGATCGCTTATACAACCTTGACTCACCCGTTTCTAACCAAGACAACGGCGTGCGACATTTTCTACCATATAGGGCCTCGAAAGGCGCCATCTGAATACTCACTTGGTAGCTATTGTTGTATGCGAACTCCACCAAATAAAGGTGGTCTTCCCATTGCTTTCCAAAATCCAAGACACACATGCGAAGCATGTCTTCCATGGTTCTATTGACCCTCTCGGTCTGCCCATCCGGTTGCGGATGGAAGGCTGTGCTGAATTTCTACTTTGTTCCCAATATTTGTTGCACCAGCCTCCAATCATTGGACGTGAACCGCCCATCTCGGTCACTCACGATGCTGCGGGGCACACCATGAAGCCGTACTATGTTATCCACATAAAGCATTGCTAGCTTCTCCACCGGATCATCCTTCCTACGCGGAATAAAATGCGACACCTTAGTTAATCGATCAACAACTACCCAAATGGCGTCGTTGCCCTTTTGCGACCTTGGCAAACCATGCACAAAGTCCATAGAGATGTCGTCGAATTTCCACTCCGGAATAGGCAAGGACTTAAGAAATCCTCCCGGCTTTTGGCTCTCCGCCTTTACCAAGGCGCAAGTTTGGCACTTGGCTACGTTTAACGCCACATCCTTCTTTAAACTCGGCCACCAAAATAGTTTCTTTACATCGCGGTACATCTTCGTGCTCCCCGGGTGAATCGAGTACTTGGTATGGCGTGCCTCGTACAACAATTCCACCCGCAAATTGCCCACACAAGGGACGCACAGACGACCGTCTTTCCACAGCAATCCATCCTCCACCACGAATTTGGAATTTGACCCATCCAGAGCCTCTATCATGAATTGCTTCATATGAGCATCCATATCCAAAGCCTGCCGAATCCGATCAGCCAGGTCATATTGGACTTCAGTCCAATTCAGAACTGCTTCAGCACTTGATTGTCTATCCACGCAAACAATCTCCAACGCCTCCAACTCCCGCACCAACCGCTCATCATTCACCGATAGCCAATTGACTTGAGCTGGGGCTCGGCGACTCAATGCGTCCGCAACCGCATTCCCTTTGCCAGGCACGTAGTGGATCTTGAACGTATAGTCCCCCAGGAACTCCATCCATCTACGCTGCCGCATATTCAGATCTTTCTGATCAATAAGATACTTCAGGCTCTTGTGATTGGTGTAGATATCAATCTTCACACCGTACAAGTAGTGTCTCCACAGCTTCAAGGCAAAAATCACGGCCGCTAACTCCAAGTCATGGACCGGATAATTCCTTTCATGCACTTTTAGCTGTCTCGAGCCATAAGCTATCACGCTTCCGTGCTGCAGTAGCACGCAACCCAAACCACTGCCCGAAGCATCGCTATAAATCTCATAGCCTTTGGTCCCACATGGCGAACTCAGCACAGGCGCTGTGGTCAACCGACACTTCAACTCCTTAAAAGCTCGCGCGCACTCCGGCGTCCAAACGAACTTATGCTCCTCCTCGTCAAAGTAGTGAGAGGTAACGCTATCCGTGAGAAGTTCTTTACGAAGCGCCTATAATAGCCGGCAAGCCCCAGAAAACTCCGGACTTCCGCTACAGTAGCAAGCTCAGGCCACTCCCGTATCGCAACAATCTTCGCCGGATCCACAGCAATACCCTCTCCACTCACTATATGACCGAGGAACGCCACTGAGGATAGCCAAAACTCGCACTTCGAGAACTTGGCATATAACTGATTTCTCCTTAGCGTCTCCAACACCAAATGAAGATGCTTGAAGTGATCTTCCTCACTTTGCGAGTACACCAAAATATCGTCGATGAAGATGATCACAAAATGGTCCAAGTACTCCCTGAAAGTCCTGTTCATCAAATCCATGAACACTGACGGCGCATTTGTCAGCCCAAACGGCATGACCGTAAACTCATAATGCCCGTATCTCGTACTAAACGCTGTCTTCGGGATACCACTCTCCCTTATACGCAGCTGATAGTACCCAGCCTTGAGATCCAACTTCGAGTACACCGTCGACCCGACTAACTGATCAAAGAGATCATCAATCCGGGGGATCGGGTACTTGTTCTTCTCCGTCAGCTTGTTGAGCTCCCGATAATCAATACATAGCCTCAAGCTTCCGTCCTTCTTCTTAACAAAGAGGACCGGTGCGCTCCAAGGCGAAGAACTCGGGCGCACATACCCTTGCTCCAACAACTCTTGCAGTTGAACTTTCAGCTCCTCCATTTCCTTAGGCGCTAGCCGATACGGAGATCGTGACACAGGCTTTGCACCTGGCACTAGCTCGATCGTAAAATCTATCTCCCGCTGAGGCGGGGCTCCAGGAAGATCCGTGGGGAACACATCAGGGTATTCCGATACCACTGAAATAAAATCCAACGCGGGCTTCGGCTTTGCAACCTCCACTAGTGTAAAGAACAGTTCTGCTCCGGCACGAACCGCCTTCACCACCTGAAGAGCAGACATCAATGTCTTGCTCGACCCCTTTAGGCCCGTAAAATTCATCTCACGACTTGCTCCCAGCTTAACTTCCTTGCTACCGCAATCTATATGGGCATGCTGCTCCGAGAGCCAGTCCATGCCAAATATGACGTCGAACTCCACTAACGGAAGTAAAGACGCCCGCAGGTCGAACTCCTGCTCCCCAATACGAGTCTTAACATCGCAAATCCTATCCAATCGCATCGAACACCCATTGGGCAACAACACATCCAACTTATCCTTCGCCATCGAAGAAGGGACTCCGATGCGTGATATAAATCCTTCGGACAAGAAGGAGTGTGAGGCTCCCGTATCAAAGAGTGCTCGTGCCGGATTTTCACAAATCAATACAAATCCTAAACAAGCAGTGGTAAGGTAATATGAGCATAACAAGTATTTAAAGAAATTGACTTGCTATTAAGTAAACCGTACCTGTCACCACATCAGCCTATTTAATGGCCTCCTGTTGGCCAAGATTGTAGACCCTTGGTTGGGCCGGAGCATAATGGGATGCGGTCGACTCCACCGTCTTTCTCTTTTCTTCATAAGTAGCTCCCGACTTTCTCTCGGACTTAGGACGTCCGCTCCAACAATCACGGGAGAAATGCCCCGTCTTTCCACATGTAAAACACGCGCCCGGGGTCCGACTCGTAGTCGCCCCAAAAGCACCAGAAGGAGCTGGACCCGAAGTCCTATGCTTCTTGAAAGCCCTCCGATAGCCGGACTTTGAAGTAGTCGGCACTTTAAACTCAGATTTTCTATCACCCAAGCCTTTCTTTGCTTGTACGTTCTTCATGTCCTTCTCTAAGTACCGGGCAGTGTTGACCAAGGTTAAGAAACCCTGCGTCATTGGCCCCGAGAGTAATAATCTCAACTCATCTCTCAAGCCTTCATAGAAGTGATTAGTCTTGCGCTCCTCATCCATGATGGTGGAGCTAGCATAACGACTCAGACGAGTAAACTCGTGGAGATATTCATCCACACTCCTCTCACCCTGTACCAACTTCAGGAACTCATTCTCCAACGCTATCTTCTGCGTCGAAGGGAGGTATCTAGCTAAGAATAATCTCGAGAACTCCTCCATCGAGACATCACCAAGTTTCCTACCTCTCAATAAGTGCAGCTCCAATCCTTCCCACCACATTCTCGCTTCACCGTCCAAAAGGAACGTAGCGATGGTGGTCATTTGCCACTCCTCCGTCTCCGTCGCTGTCATGACTCTCTTCACCCTGGAGAGCCAGTCTTCAGCCTGAGATGGGGTTCCCAACCACGAGAATAACGGAGGGTTAAAGCTCATTACATGCTTAAGCTGCCTCTCAGTTGCCCTCCTCGTTACCACCGATTCTACAACCACTTGCTCCACTCTCCTCGGCACAGCCTCTTGAAGAGGTTCTTTCTCCATCACAGGAGCGGGCTGCTGCGCTTGCCTTGCAGGCTGCGCATTTATCACGGCCAACACCGCTTCAGCCACCAATCGAATATTCTCAGCCGACAGAGGTGTTGCAGGAGCAACATCCGGTGCACTACTAGCCTCAGAAACTCGGCATTCTGACGGCCCAACACCACTTCTGGTCACCTATAGTGGTACAAAACACCGTTAAGCGACCACATAAATTGCAAACAGCAATTATAGGAACACGCAGGTTCCTCAAACACGAGTATTTTCATTCCTAAGTGGACATTCATGGGTTCTTTTCACTGTTATTACGATGACGCACACAACGTGCTCACCACCCCTTAAAAAGAATTCGCCCACGAATTCAATTTAAGCCCGACCAAAACCAGTAGTCTGATACAAAATTGTAACACCCCCTATCCGTCATATAGCATAAAGCAGTAGGTCCGGCCGGGGCCCGACGCCGTATGCCACAGACAGACTGGGTGGTTACTTATGGAAACCATCCAACCAATCTCAACGTCCTACATAGAGCATTTTAGCGGAAGCAGTTTATAAAAGTTGTAAACAAAGAACCCAGCATCAAAGCACGAATGTCCACTAATACAAAATAGGAAAGTTATACAAAATACCCAAAACAAGCCTTAAGGCCTTACAAAATGTTTCACTTGAATATTACAAGTTTTACAAACCATGGCACGCAGGCCGGTCATACATGAATAAAACAGTAAACACTTCCATTTGGGCCTTCGAGGGCCGGCTTCGCAAAAAGGGCTTTAGCCCGCTATTGACCGCTTGGTCCAGCTGCACCTGCAAGCAACAAACCACCGCACGGTGGCGAAAATAAGGCAACGGTCAGCAATGCTGACCAAATTATAGCGATCCCGCCCCCAACTCGGGGCGGCGATGCTCCTTCCCTGCATTTCATTAGCATAAGCGAGCAATTTATATCAATAGCCAATACATCACAGACGTTGGCTCGCACGGCCACACACCCCGTGCTCTCAGGGCACATTCTCGGTGAACCGGTCGATGTCACGTCAATTAAAGCCATAGACATTCCTGACTCACCACCGCCACTTGGACGACCAAACCTATGAGCAATTTGTCTTCTTGGCCTGGGTCACGACAATTTAAGCCATTGACCGCCGAAGACCCTAATCTATGCCAACGGTAAGTGCCACGTGCCTTTAGGTCTCTTTAATCGAACGACATATAGCGAGTACAGTTCCATCTAACCCGTGCTCACATCGCAACGACAATTTAAGCCATTTGCGCGGGTCAAACTTCCGCCGAGTCCCAATTCCATCACAAGTCACATAACCCGGTTATGTTCAAGTTGGCTCTCAAGCCACCAAGTTGGCAAGATCTCGTATCCGACCAGTTTTCCGGGTGCACCTTTGGGTTAGTCCCCAAGGCTCCCTGCTGCAATCTACCGCGTAGAAAACCCGAAAAACAACCAATAGCACGGAGTCTTCTCCGGCATTATGCAATGCAACATCACCGATCCAGACCAACATATCCGGATAGGCTTCACACATCATGTCTATGTCCGTTCTCGCTTACGGACTCTAAACAACGGGGACTTCACATATCTACCCGAAGGAACGCCTCCAACTCTCCGCAAACTCACGAGAGCGGGCTTCCTATGCAAAGAAAGAGAGCTACTCATGCTCAAGATGAGGATCGTTACC
Source organism: Platanthera guangdongensis (assembly GCA_039583875.1). Taxonomy (NCBI): domain Eukaryota; kingdom Viridiplantae; phylum Streptophyta; class Magnoliopsida; order Asparagales; family Orchidaceae; genus Platanthera; species Platanthera guangdongensis. Next base: position 55,888,320 of record CM077160.1, on the reverse strand, counting down.
TTGCGTTCCTCTTTGGCGACATGGAAAAGTAATCGGATGAAAACCACCGCACTAGCGTTGCCTCCGTGGATCCGGAGTCGGCTCGCGATTCGGTGCTCCGAAGCTCCTCCAATGGCGGGATCTAGCTCCTTCTTCCTCCCTTGGCTCTCCTCTCTCTCTAAGGCTTTAGAAAGAGAACACTCAAGAAAAAGTAAGGGTTTTGAAAGCCCAAACCCAGGTATATCCCTTCAGGAACAACCCCCAGCCGTTGGATCTCAAAATAAGGAAACGAACGGCTTTGATTCGGGACTGAAATGCCCAATCTGGACCGAACACGACCTGGCACACGCCCGTGTCCAGGGCCGTGTGCCCCATTCGCCGTCAAAATCGAATCTCCTGGAACCTCACATGGGTATCAAACATGCCCGTGTTCGAGCTGACACGCCCGTGTTCCACCTCACACGGCCGTGTGGCCGGCCGTGTACCCCATGATTTTTCCCCAAAATCAACCCGAGCACTGCACGGGTTCTAGGACACGCCCGTGTCCTTACCCGTGTCACCTTGACACGCCTGGACCCCAGGTCGTGTACACGGTCTCAACACTCGACATTTCGTCGAGTGAAGATCGTCGACCTGATGACACGGCCTTGGATACGCCCGTGTCCTAGGCCGTGTGCCTTGTCTCGACGAATCGTCGAGTAAAGCTCGTCGACTCCCCGGGACGATCGTCGAGACAGGTCGACATGCCGTGCGACACGCCCGTGTCGCAGGCCGTGTGCCTTGTCTCGACGCATCGTCGAGCGAATCTCGTCGACTCCGCGGCTAAGTGTCGACACAGATCGACACGCCCTGCGACACGCCCGTGTCGCAGGCCGTGTGGCCAGTCTCAACGAATCATCGAGCGAATCTCGACGACTTCGCGGCTAAGTGTCGACACGGGTCGACACGCCCTGGGACACGCCCGTGTCCCAGGCCGTGTGCCTGCTGCCAGAACCCAAACTGGCCCAAAACGCCCCCACTTCACTCCTTTGAGTTTCGGGGCGTTACATAGTGGATGATTCTATACCATACTTTTAAATTAACTCCAGGGTGAACTTAGACTGAGTTATGGACAAACCATCTTCAGTCTGTCTTACTTGGAGACCCAAGAAAAACTTAAGTTCTCCCATACTGCTCATTTCAAATTTTCCTTGCATAAGTTTTGCAAACTTTCTCCAAAGATTACTTTCAGTAGACCCAAATATTATGTCATCTACATATATTTGGACTAGGATAATCCTTCCTTTAGATTCCCTAAGGAATAGAGTCTTGTCTATTTTCCCCCTTGAGAATTTATTCTCAATGAGGAAACTAGACAGGGTTTCATACCAAGCCCTTGGGGCTTGTTTCAACCCATACAAAGCTTTCCTAAGTCTATAAACATAGTCAGGTTTGAGAGGATCAACAAAACCTGAGGGCTGCTCTACATAGACTTCTTCCTTTAAATTTCCATTTAGGAATGCTGATTTTACATCCATTTGGAATACCTTGAAACCTTGATATGTTGCATAAGCAAGGAACGTCCTAATTGCTTCCAGTCTTGCTACTGGGGCAAAGGTATGATCAAAGTCAATACCTTCTTCCTGCCTATATCCTTTTGCAATAAGTCTTGCTTTATTCTTCACAATGATCCCATTCTCATCCAATTTGTTCCTAAAAATCCACTTTGTTCCAATGATATTGTGGTCTTTTGGTTTAGGAACTAGCTTCCAAACCTTGCATCTTCTGAACTGATTCAGCTCCTCTTGCATGACATCAATCCAATGTGGGTCTAGAACTGCTTCTTCAAATTTCTTTGGTTCCACTTGTGATAGGAAGCTGGAGCAAAGAACTGTGCTCAGATTCCTGCTTCTTGTTTGCACTCCTTGTCTTGGATACCCAATTATCTGGTGTAGGGGTGTACGTGACACGGACATGCTTACGCTAACCGAAGCTTACCCATCACAGAACATAAAAAATAAAGAGAGTGCTCCGACCAAAAGCGAATGTAAAGGGGTCGGTTGGCTCTCAAAAATACGGGACTCGATACCACGTCCTTAGGACCTAACTCTCCAACAAGCACACAACTCGCCCTTAGTCGGACTCGATACCACGTCCTTAGGACCTACCTCTCCAACAAGCACACACCTCACCGCACCTACACAAGCATCTATTATTTTCACTATAAGCCGTCAATCGCAGCAATAATATACTTAGGAGCGGCTGTAAACGATAAAGAGCGATCAAGAACAAGTTGAGATTAACTCCCTTGTTAGCACAAAGTGTGCCCAAACTTGGAGAACAAGTCAAGGCTAGGCCTAGTTTGTTCTCCAACGGATCTTCTCAATCCGGATAACAAGAGGATCAATAACAACGTTTTGATTAAGATTTTTGCAAGTGGAAAAACACTTTAAAATCGTAGAAAAGACGGATGTATAACCTCCACAAAATCTCACAGCAAGAAAACACAAAGAAAGGAAGGAGATTACCCAACCAAGAAGATGATCACACAAGATTTGTGGGAGAATCACTCTCTCCACAGATCCACCGGTTTCACACCGAATGGGGCTGCTTCCTTCTTCCACGGAGTCGCACCGATAGAAGCCACGCCGGAGTCGCACCGAACGGGGATGGAGGAGGTAAGGTATGGCTTCACACCAAGGGGGTGGGCGGCTAATGGAGTCTCTCCATGGTGGCCGAAATTCTCAAAGGGGAGTTTTAGGTTTTTCTTTTCCAATCCTTTAACTCCTCATAATAGCCTCCTTTAAATAGGAGTTACAAAAGAGATCCAACCGCCCGTGATGGAGATGAAATCTCATCCATCCGGGCGGTTAAATACACACCAAATGTTTAGTAGCACACCAACATGAAAATAAAAATTAATACAAGCCATATTTTTAAAAGCAATTAAAATAAAACTATTTAAAAACTAATTAAAACTTTTAAGCAAGCTTTGCACGCCGCGGACGGAGGTTGTATCGCAGCTTTCCGTTAGCGTCTGTGGCGTTGTCATGACGTCGCAAGTCTTTAAATTGTTACGCCACGGCAACCGGGTCATCATCAGGAAGTGTTGGAGGGGCCGCGCCATCAATCCTCCCCCACTCAAAATCTCGCATCTCCGATGCATGGTCCGAGAGAAAGCGGCGGAGAAGCTCGGCATCCAAACGTTGAAGCTCTGTCACGAGTACCCATGAGTCGTCCGAAGGTGGGCGGTCACGCCAACGGATGAGGAAGCGGTAGGTAGCACCGTCTGGAGTAGCAAGTGGCTCAGCAGCTAGTATCATATCTGGATGGAGAAACGTCTTGGGAGACCTGGGAAACATGTCAGCAGTAGGAATAAAAGAAGGCAACGTACCATCCGATGTTATAACTGCGGGGACCGAAGGAGAGAGATCATCCGAACTACCACTCCCCAACCCATTAGAAATTTTAGTGGAGGGAGAAAACGACAAAGAAACCAACTCTTGTGGAGGTCCAACAAATAGCGTCAAATCCGAGACATTAAAAATAGGGGAGATACCCCATTCAGCAGGAAAATCCAATACGAAAGCGTTGTCACCTAGCTTCTTTATAATCCGAAAAGGACCGGCGCGCTTTGGAGCTAACTTTTTAACGGTGACAGTTGGCATTCGTTCGGGAACTAACCGTACTAAAACCAGATCGCCGACTTTAAAGTGTGACACCTTTCTATGTAGATTAGCATGCGCTTGATAAGACTCATATTGAGTAGTCAAAGTAGCTCGTATACTTGCATGTAAGTCGTGAATATGTTTGGCGAAGGATTGTGCAAACTGACTTGTTTTGTATGTGGGAGGTAAGGGGACCAAGTCAAGTGGCACAGGGGCCTTATACCCGTGAACAATTTCATTCGGAGACATACCCGTGGACCTATTTTTAGAATTATTGTAAGCCAGTTGTGCATGTGGAAGAAGTAAATCCCAAGTGCCTTTATGATCGCTCACTAGACATCTAAGAAGATTTCCTAGGCTCTGATTGACTACTTCCGTCTGGCCATCAGTTTGTGGATGATAAGCCGCGGAGAATAATAATTTTGTTCCCATAAGAACCCACAAGGTTTTCCAAAAGTAGCTAATGAACTTTACGTCCCTATCCGGGACAATAGTCTTCGGAACTCCACGGTGACTAATGACGTCCTTAAAATATAGTTTCGCAATGTGAGAAGCGTCATTGGTCATAATACATGGGAGGAAGTATGCCATCTTGGAGAACCTATCCACAACAATGAGTATAGAATCATGACGTCGAAGGGTGGGGGAAGGCCTAATACAAAGTCCATGCTCATGTCTTCCCACGGAACGGACGGAATAGGTAGAGGGGTGTATAAACCTACATTGGACTTAGTACCCTTTGAAACTTGACACGTACGACAACTGCTCACAACTTTCCCAACCATCGCCTTTAGTTTAGGCCAAACGAATTTCTCCTCTGCGAGCGTAATCGTTTTGTCTCTTCCAAAGTGACCACTCAAGCCACCACTATGTAACTCCCAAATGATGTGGAGTCGCAAAGAGGAGCGAGGGATACACAATTTTCCGTGTTTGAATAAATATCCGTCTCTAAGTGAAAAGGCTGTGATGGTCGTGGGAGAGCTATCCTGGCAGATAAGTATGGCACCTGAAAATCAGGGCATGTGGCGTATTCATCCTTTATGCGCTCGAACCCTACCACGTGGACTTGGATGGAGGAAAGTAAGAGGGTGAGGCGACTCAGTGCATCGGCAACTCGATTGTCGAACCACTTAAGGTGCTTGAGAGTAAATGTGTATTCTTGCAAGAAGGATACCCATTTAGCGTGGCGCGGGCTGATTTTGTGCCGACCATTGATGAATCGTAACGCTAAATGATCAGAGAGGATCACGAACTCCTTATGAAGGAGTAGTGCCTCCAATGATGCAAACATCTAACGATCGCGTAAAACTCCCTATTGTAATTGGAATAATTTAATTTAGCACCCGCTAATTTCTCACTAAAATAACTAACCGGGTGACCCTCTTGACTCAAGACACCTCCAATCCCTACGCCAGATGCATCACAAGTAAGCTCGAAGACCTTGGTGAAGTCTGGGAGACGTAACACCGGTGCTTCGGTCATAAGCTCCTTAATACGACGGAATGCAAATGTGGCGGATTTGGACCATGTGAATTCGCCTTTCTTCATGCAGTCCGTAATGGGTGCCATAATGCTACTAAAATCGCGTATGAAACGACGATAAAAGGTAGCTAACCCGTGGAAACTACGCACCTCACGAAGGCTAGTGGGCTCGGGCCAGTCTCTAATCACTTGAACCTTTCCTGGGTCAACACGAATTCCTTCAGAGCCAACTCTGTAACCTAAGAATTCAACCTCTGAAACATAAAACGTGCATTTCTTAAGATTTAGATATAAGGTTTCAGTCCTTAAGGTGGAGAGGACTACTTTGATGTGGGAGAGGTGTTCGGCGGGGGAGGTACTAAAGACTAGGATGTCGTCGAAATATACTACAACAATCTTCCCCATATATGGCCTAAAGATGTGCGTCATCATCCGGGAGAAGGTGCTGGGGGCATTGGATAACCCAAAGGGCATCACAAGGCACTCATACAACCCGTCCTTAGACTTGAACGCTGTCTTCCACTCATCCCCCTCTCGGATCCTAATTTGGTGGTAACCACTCCGTAAGTCCAATTTTGAGAAGATAGTGGCACCCGATAGGACATCCAAGAGATCATCTAGTCGCGGAATTGGAAACCTATGTTTTATAGTAATTTTGTTGAGAGCTCGGCTATCAACACACATGCGCCAGGTGCCATCCTTCTTAGGGGCAAGAAGAGCGGGGACAGCACATGGGCTCATACTCGTCCTAATAAATCCCTTATTTAGCAAATCCTCTATCTGGGTTTGTAACTCTTTGTGGGCAGCATGATTAAGCCTATAGTGCGGTTGATTGGGTAAGGACAATCCGGGGATAAGGTCTATAGCGTGTTATATATCTCTAAGTGGTGGTAACGACGAAGGCAACTCTTCCGGGTATACATCCCTAAACTCATCCAACAATACCCGTAGCTCTCGGGGTAAATCTTCCAACACGCCACTATCAGTCTTTGCACTCATGAGAACGAGAGCGTACATTATACCCCCAATGAAGGGATCCTTCACAAATTCCTTCCTACCAACTAAACTCAAGGCTTTCCTCTCTACTGGGACGGTGGTATCCTTAGCCAACACTACCAGCTCTTTTGGCACAGTCGGTCTCAAGGTGACGATCTTGCCATTGAATTTGAACTCATAAGTGTTGGCACGACCATAGTGCGTCACATCACGGTCGTATAGCCAAGGGCGGCATAATAACACATGACAAACGTCCATCGGTAGGACGTCGTACCAAACCTCATCTGTGTAGGAGTTGAAAGACAGGGGGACTAGGCATTGTTGGGTAACCTTAATAGTAACCTTACTAATCCAACAACCTGGTAGGGGGTCAGGTGTGGCTCGGCAGTCAAGGACATACGCTTAACAGGGTTCTCAGAAACGGCGTTTACGCAACTACCACCATCGATAACTAATTTGCAAAGTTTTTCTCAACTCTTAAAGATCAGGGAAAATATGCTCGTCCTCTTCCAGTCGTCTACGGTACGAGGAGTGGTCAAAATACAACGCATCACCATAAGGCGGTGATCGTCCTCCAAGTCTCTAGGGACTCCTTTGGGGTCGCTCTCCTCTTCGGCCTCATAGACATAATCGTCAGGGTCGGTAGCGGACTCTAACAAGGCTATGGCCTTCGTCTTAGTGGGGCATTCGTAGGCATAGTGGCCTTGAATGCCGCATGAGTAACAAGTGGTGTTATCCTTGCTAACCTTTCCTACGGGGATACGCTCACTAGCGGGGTTCTTGGTATTTATAGCGGTGATCACTACGGATTTCGACTCAGATGATCTACATTTTCCCTTATCAGGAAATGTGGAAGAAGATGCCCCAGTGGTGGACTTATTCTTCATATTAGAATAACGGGAGTGAGCCTTAGATGCTAGGTGCTTTTCAATGTCCAAGGCGGCATTGAAAGTCGTATTCAAGTCCGTATGACCGTAACGCAAGAGTTTCCGCTGAATGTCGGGGTGAAGTCCTTTTCGAAATCTAGATAAAGTGACTTCGGGGAGCTCTCGAAGGTCACATCGTACCATACGGTCCTTAAGTTCTCCCATATATTTAGCAACAGACATTGATCCTTGTCGAAGGGTGGCAAGCTCATCGAACATCTGCGTCCGATGGTACGCGGGAACGTACTGATTGGTCAGCAGGTTCTTCATCACAGCCCATCCAATGAGTGAGACCCCGTGCCCAGCTCCTAACCTACATTCTTCATTCAGCCAATAAGTTTTGGCACGTCCCGTTAATTTCATCCTGGCAACTTGAACCTTTTGGGGGTCCGTGAGGTTGTGCCATTCGAAATAGCACTCCATGTATATAGCCCAATGGAGGAAGATCTAGGGATCTCCCATGCCATCATAGGTGGGGGCATTTATCTTGATGGACCTCGTGATATCAAATCCTCGCTCGGGGCGGGGTTCTCGAGGGGGCACACGGGGAGAGTTTCCCTCAGAATCCGAGTCAAAGTTCGGTTGGTGCCGGTTGGGCTGCCCAACATTAACAGGAGGTGGGGGTGGCCTTTCCTGATTTTGTAGGATCTGGGCTAAGACGTTCCTAAGCTCAGCCATTTCGGCACGAAGACCCATTATAGCCTCGGTGTTGGGATCACCATGCTCGTTCGCAGCCATCCTAGACGTAGACGGGGTTGTGTACTCCGTCCCTAGCCTAGTGCGCATTCAGGTTTGGGAGACCCTGGGCAAGATGAATTTTCCTAAGGTTGAAGCTATACTGGAAATGGAATATTTTTAGATATTCCCGATGGGAGTAAGGCGTAGATCATTAAAATTTTTTTTTTTTCAGATTTCGCAGAAAATTACAGATTTTAGCCCGCTATTGGCAGACCACAAAATTTTTTTTTTTGATTTTTTTTCTAAGATTAGATGGACCGACAAGGAACGCAGCGAGGATGTTTGCAACGTATAAGTTGAAACAACCTCGCTTTGATACCAAATTGGTGTAGGGGTGTACGTGACACGGACGCGCATACGCTAACGGAAGCTTACCCATCACAGAACATAAATAATAAAGAGAGTGCTTCGACCAAAAGCGAATGTAAAGGGGTCGGTTGGCTCTCAAAAATACGGGACTCGATACCACATCCTTAGGACCTAACTCTCGAACAAGCACACAACTCGCCCTTAGCCGGACTCGATACCACGTCCTTAGGACCTACCTCTCCAACAAGCACACACCTCACCACACATACACAAGCATCTATTTTTTCACTATAAGCCGTCAATCGCAGCAATAATATACTTGGGAGCGGCGGTAAACGATAAAGAGCGATCAAGAACAAGTTGAGATTAACTCCCTTGTTAGCACAAAGTGTGCCCAAACTTGGAGAACAAGTCAAGGCTAGGCCTAGTTTGTTCTCCAACGGATCTTCTCAATCCGAATAACAAGATGATCAATAACAACGTTTCGATTCAGATTTTTGCAAGCGGAAAAACACTTTAAAATCGCAGAAAAGATGGATGTATAACCTCCACAAAATCTCACAGCAAGAAAACACAAAGAAAGGAAGGAGATTACCCAACCAAGAAGATGATCGCACAAGATTTATGGGAGAATCACTCTCTCCACGGATCCATCGGTTTCACACCGAATGGGGCCGCTTCCTTCTTCCACGGAGTCGCACCGATAGAAGCCATGCCGGAGTCGCACCGAACGAGGATGGAGGAGGCAAGGTATGGCTTCACACCAAGGGGGTGGTCGGCTAATGGAGTCTCTCCATGGTGGCCGAAATTCTCAAGGGGGAGTTTATGTTTTTCTTTTCCAATCCTTTAACTTCTCATAATAGCCTCCTTTAAATAGGAGTTACAAAAGAGATCCAACCGTCCGTGATGGAGATGAAATCTCATCCATGTGGGCGGTTAAATACACACCAAATATTTTGTAGCACACCAACATGAAAATATAAATTAATACAAGCCATATTTTTAAAAGCTATTAAAATAAAACTAATTAAAAACTAATTAAAACTTTTAAGCAAGCTTTGCGCGTCGTGGACGGAGGTTGTATCACAGCTTTCCGTTAGCGTCCGTGGTGTTGTCATGACGTCGCAAGTCTTTAAATTGTTGCGCCTCGGTAACCGGGTCATCATCAGGAAGTGTTGGAGGGGCCGCGCCATCATTATCTGATTTGCTGGGTGATCCTTTAAGTGTCTATTAGCTGGAGGTAGTCTATCTTCAGGTTGAACACCTCCAGCCTCTTCATTAAGCTGCACCTCTTAGTTTTCTTCAGCATCTTGAGGGTCTTGTACTCCCCCTGGACAGCAGCCACCATTTTCCACTTCCTGATTTACAGTTGATTCTTCTATAACGATAAGCTTGTTCATTCTCTCATTTATAACTGTAGAACTGCAAGCACTACTTGGCAACTCACTGTTAATCAGTCTTGTTTCATCAAAGACTACATGTACAGACTCCTTTACAACTTGAGTAATCAATTTGTAGACTCTATAAGCCTTACTATTGTTGATGTAACCAACAAATATCCCTTCTTGGGATTTGGCAGCAAACTTGGTTAGATAAGACTTGTCATTGTTAAGTATATAGCACTTGCAACCAAAGATCCTAAAATAGGATAAGTTTGGTTTTTTGCCCTTCACAATCTCATAGGGAGTCTTTTTGTGGCTCTTGGTGATAGTAGCCATATTGATCACATGACATGTAGTGTTTACTGCCTTAGCCCAGAAATATTCTGGGAGAGAAGTGTCACACAATAGAGTTCTAACAGCCTCTATCAATGTTTTATTCTTCCTTTCAGCAATACCATTTTGCTGTGGTGTTCTAGGTGAGAAAAATTCTTGAAAACTCCCAAATTCTTCACACAGTCTTGTAATATTTTCAGACTGAAATTCAGTGCCATGGTCAATTCTGATTTTGACCACAGTACTGTCCAACCCATTCTGAATTTGTTTAACAAAACTGAAAGATATGGTACCTAAACACCTAGAGGGGGGGGGGGGTGAATAGGTGACCAAAACCTTTTTAAAACTTTGTTGGCAGCACAACAGTTTATAACACAGATTTCTGAGTAAGTTCTCACAGCAAACACAGCAATTCACAACACAGCACAATCACAGCACAGAATACACAAGATTTTATAGTGGTTCCCCAATCTTTGGGTACATCCACTTTCCCCCTTCGCCTATCTAGCAGTGTACTAGATTCGGCCAAACTTCTCCACTAGCTCAGAACCCAACTAGGTTCCTACACCTCAGGCCCAAAGCCTTACACTCAGCCACCAAGGCCTACACTCAGCCACCCAGGCCTACACTCAGCCAATTAAGGCCTACACTCAGAGTTCTTCAACTCCTACACTCAGGCAATCAAGCCCTACCCTTAGCCTTTATAATATAGGCTTACAATTCTCTCAGATCCAATGGATCCTACAAGTTAAAATAGAAATACAATAGCTAACTCTACAACTCAAAAAATAAGAGAGGAGTTGAGAGTTTCTTGAAGAGTTCTTGGAAGAACTCAGTTAGATCCAAACTGACTTAGCTTCCTTCAAAGCTTCTTGAGTTAGAACTGAATTAGTCTGAATCTTCTGCAGTTGTTCCTTGACCTCTGCTTCTTGAGATCCAGATGTTTCTGAATCCTTCTTCTCAGCCTTAGTTCCAAAGACTGAATTCTTGATTGGAGCTCTCTCTCTCCAACTTCTTAGATCTGCAGTTGGACTGACAGATCTTCTTGTGTTGATCCTCTGTGTATCACTTCTTGATTTAATCTGATCAACTACTTTAAGTATTCTCTCAAGCTGTAACTCTTGTTTCTCAATCACAACTTCTATTTCTGTAAACTATGGATGCCTATTTATAGGCTTCCTTCATGGTAACCGGCTGGTCCGGTTCATAACAAACTTCTGATTTCTCTGACAGTTGCTGTAGACCGGCTGGATCGGCAGCTGTCATGTCAACCAGTCACTTCTTGAAATTCTCTAACTGTCAGATAGTGTCGAGACTTTCTGTTCTTAAGTGTCGACACTTATAGACTAAGTGTCGACACATGTTGTGTAAGTGTCGACACAAGTCTACAAGGTGTCGACACAATTCCTTGTATGTCTCAACACAGATTCTTCTGCATGTGTCGACACTGAAATTGAGTGTCGACACAAATACTTGTACTTCATTCTTAATCTGTATTCTTCTAAGTGTCGACACATCTCCTTTGTGTCGACACATCTTCACGTGTTGAAACTGTCAAGTGTCGACACTGCTTCTTGGTGTCGACACAAGTCTTCACTTTTGTTTCTTCAGCTGAGTGTCGACACATTCCTTTAGTGTCGACACTTGTACTTAGAATATTTTGTAATTTTTCTGTTCTTTGCTAAGTGTCGACACAGCTCCTTGTGTCGACACTTTCTTCAAGTGTAGAGTCTTCAATTAAGTGTCGACACATTGTGCTAAGTGTCGACACTTTCTTCAAGTGTTGACTCTCCTGGTTGTGTGTCGACACATTGTGCTGAGTGTCGACACTTTCTTCAAATACTGACTCTTCAGCATAGTGTCGACACATTGTGTTGAGTATCGACACTTGTACTTAGATTCTGCAGACTTTTGCTGAGTGTCGACACATCTTCAAGTGTCGACACTTTCTGGTGTAGACTTAGCTCTTCTAGGTGTCGACACTTCTGCTAAGTGTCGACACTGCTTTTCTGCATACTTCTTCACTGAGTGTCGACACAGCTCCAAGTGTCGACACTTTCTGTCTGGTGTCGACTCTTCTTCTCAGGTGTCGACACAATGACTCCAAGTGTCGACACTGCTTGTCTGGGTGTCGACACAAGCTTTCTCAAGTGTCGACACTTTCCCTCTGGGTGTCGACACATGGACTTAGAAACTTTTAGCTTCAGTCTAGTGAATACCTAACCTGCACAAGTAACTCAAACAAACATCAAATACATTATGATGCATATCATTGAGTTAGGTGAGGCTTCTTCAAATCAGGTACATTTGACCAATGTACCCAACAATCTCCCCCTATTTGGAGAAGTCATAACCCTTAGTCAATGATATACATCACTCATAATTAAAAATTAGAGAATGATGTAAAGCAGATATATATCAACAGGGTATACTTAAACATGTAATAAAGCACACATGTATACTCATTCAGCATTACAGAACAACCAAGAATTAGACACATTCTACTGAATCAATCATGAAATATATTTATCAAAAACTGTCCAAACATTGTGTTCAATACATTGTCAATGATTTACAAAAATATTTAGATGTAACAAATTACAACATTCTTCAGTCTAATCTTAATCTAATTCTGCTCTGGTTCTTTTATAACTATGCCTTTCCCAGCTTGTATTTTGGCTTTTACAGCAGCAGCAGCAGCAGGCTCAGTATCAGCAACCTTCTTCCCTTTGGAGTCCTTCTTCTTAAGTTCTTCAGCCTTGATTTTCTGCCTTTCAAAATAATGATAGGGCTTAGGAAAGTACTTGCTAGGCTCCACAGCTGTAGGAGGTAGCTTTCCTAACTTAGCCTTCCTTCTATATTGGACAATGGCTTCCTGCCTGATTTCATGCTTCCTCCATTCTGCTTCTGAGAATCATTTATTCCTCTCATGTGCATTGTCCTTGGCTGCTTTCCAGGCTGTGAGAATGATATTCCTAGAAGTAGGGCTCCACTGTTCAAAATCTGGTTTTTGCTCAGCCAGTTCCCTGAACTTCTTCTTTGACAGTCTTGTCTCTTCTTCTTTGTCCATAGCCTCTTGCATGGCTGCTGTAATAGGTTGAACAACCTTTTCCAGAATAACATTTGGCTTGCCAGCAGTTGGGCTATACATTGTGCTTATCTCAGCATGAACCATGTCAAAATCTGGAGGTGGATAGATCACCTGAGCTACTTCCTGTTGCTCTCCTCCAAGATATACACTTTGAATACCAGATTCAGCTACATTGTCATCATCACACATGGGAGGATAGCCCAGTGTAGCTCTGATGGAATTAGAAATCCATTTGGCATGGTCAGAGCTAGCTTTGACTAACACCCTCTCCCCCTTTATGACTTCTTGTTCTACATGATCTCTCACATCATCCTTTTGGAATCTGATTTGGCTGTCCAAGTACCTGATTCCCTCTTTAAAGAAAGGTCTAAGCTTGGTAAGTTGTTCTGAAATGACCTTCTGTGAATCCTTAATGGCAGTCTTGACAGCAGCAATTTCTTCCTGAAATACTTTATCAAATTCAGCTTTGGCAGCAGCAGATGATGTTGAAGGTTCAGCAGACTTACTCTTCAGTTCAGTGACTATTGCATTGTGAGAAGCTGTCAGATTATCATTCATTCTCAATTGATTTTCCAGCACATAGCCTTGCTTCTGTGCTATATCATCTACTTGAGACTTTATTTTCTCTTGATGGGTTGCCAGATAGACCACTGCATTACCACCCTTGTGGAAGCAGTCAGTCATTTCCTTCTTATTCAAATTCATTTCAAACCTTATTGATTTGATATCTTGAGCTAGATCAAATTGTAGGGACTTGTGGCCTTCATCAATATATGTCTCTATAGCCCTCCTTTGCTCATCCAGCTTAACTTGCATTGCTACCATTAAGCCACTGTAGTCTGTTGATGGAGCTTGTTGAATTAGAGAGTGTTGAGCAACTGTTTGTAGAGCCTTCTTGTAGCTCTGACTCCTTCTTTTAAAAACAAAGAATTGTTTCTTCTTAGCTTGCTCAGTTTCATCATCCTCAGACTCTGAAGTACTGGCTATATCCACCCTATCCTTAGGGCTTGATGGTTTTTCAGCTTGCACATCTTGTGCCTTCTCAGTGTCTAGCCTTATAGGCTCTTCCTGAACATCCAAGTTCTCCCCCTCAATAGCAGCACTCTTCTCTTCATCAGCAGCAGTCTTGTCCATGTCAAAATCCTCTTGTTCTAGATTCAGAAACAGATCTTCCATTGTGTATTCAGGAGGAGACTGTGCAGGAGATGTACTGGGTTCATCAACCACTTTATCAGGAATCACTACAGATGTGTCTGGAAGAACAACATCTGGTTCTTGGTGTGCTTGCTGATTTTGCTAATGGACATCAGACAAATCAGAATCAATTATAGAAAAATCTAAAGTATTGAGGTCAGAAAGTACCTCTAGGATAATGAGAGTAGCTTGCTCACTCTCCAGTGTAGAGGGTTGTTCTACAGCTGGAGGCTCCCCCTGGCTTGGATCCTTGGGGCTAGCTGGAGGCAACTCCCCCTGGATCTCAGCTGGCTCTTGTGGAGCAGGTGACTTCTCTGCAGCCACATCTATTGGACTATCAGGAGTGAAAACAACATGTTCTTCACTGCCTGAGCTGCTGGAGGACTCCTGAGTCACAGCAGCAGTCTTCCTCTTCTTCCTGGGAGGAGAGTCTTTCTTTGAAACTTGCTTTTCTGGGGTTGGAACTTCTTTGGACAGCACTCTTTCCCATCTAGAGAATATCCTTGAATCCATTCTCCTCATGTGATTGATTTTAGTTCCAGCAGCAGTGCTCATTACCTCTGGAATTGATCCAGCCAGGTAGAGACTTAGTATCCTGCCCAAATTGGGCTTCTTCAGACTTTCCTTCACTTTCTCAAATACAATCATAGACCAGTCTGTTTTGAGGTTGAAGATGATTCTGGTCATAATACTGAACATAGAGGCTGACACCCTGTCATGTCCTCCTGGTTTGCTTAGTATAACTTTGCCTACAACTTCAGACAGGAATTTGCCTTGATTATTCATTCCCTTCCTGTTGAAAACTGAACCTATTTTCATCTTAGGATCAAGACCACACCAGGTAAGTGCTTCTCTGGTCTTAGATGTGGTCACTTCCTCTTCTTCTTGAACTTTAGGTAGCTGAAGTACCTTTCTCAAAGACTTGGGTGAAATCTTGACCTTGGTGCCATGCACCCTTGACTTAATTCTGTAGCCTGAGTCATCTACAGACGCTCCTGTAAGGAATTCAATAACTTCCTTCTTCCAAATTTTGGTTGGTTCTGAAACCAAGAACTCCAATCCTGAATCGGTGACTAGGGTTATCACCGATTTGATTTCTTGATCACCGTCGTCGAATGCACCACGCACGAGCTCATAGCCTTCGTTAACGTTCTCTTCCAACTTAGGAGCCATTAGGGTTTGGAGAATTAGTCTTTAGAGAAGAGAAATGTCGACACAAGAGTTTTGGTCTCGAAACTTTTGAAAGCGTGTCGACAAACAAAGACAGAACCCTATTTATACCTTTCTTGTTTGAAGACGAACAGGCGGGATGAATTTCTAAAGATGTGTCGACACTGTCAATAGGTGTCGACACTGACTTATAATGTCTCGACACACATGTGTCGACACAAGTTTAGTCAACAGATTTTAAGTGTCGACACTTGGTTAAGTGTCGACACCACATTACTCGACATGTAGTCGAGACTTTACTTAGAAAATTCTGAGTAAAACTTAAGTGTCGACACCTTATTGGATGTGTCGACACCTACTCGACATGTGTCGACACTAACATTCTGAAGTGTCGACACCAGCTTCCTAGATGTGTCGACACCATTTTCCTGAAGTGTCGACACCTACTATTCTGTGTCGACATAGACTTGTCTATGTGTCGACACCTTTTTACTTAGCCAAATTTTAGTTCTGTAAACTTAGTCTAAGTTTATCATACCTAGTTCAATTTTGAACCTATTGAACTTAGCTTCTTCTAAGGGCTTAGTAAACATATCTGCTATCTGATTATCAGTTTTAACATATTCAAGTGCAATATCATTTCTTTCTACATGCTCCCTAAGAAAGTGATATTTAATCTCAATATGTTTAGTTCTACTATGTGATACAGGATTGTTAGCTATTGAAATAGCACTTGTAGAATCACAGTAAAGTGGAGTTCTACTTACCTGAAATCCATAGTCTTCTAACTGATGTTGAATCCACAGAAGTTGAGCACAGCAACTTCCTGCAGCTACATATTCTGACTCAGCTGTGGAAATAGCCACACTAGTCTGCTTTTTGCTGCTCCATGAAATTATTCTTCCACCTAGGAATTGACAGGATCCAGTAGTGCTCTTTCTATCTTCTTTGCATCCTGCAAAGTCTGCATCTGAATAGCCTGTTAGATCAAAATCTCCATTCCTAGGGTACCAGAGGCCTAGATAGGGAGTGCCCTTTAGATATCTCAAGATTCTCTTGACTGCAGTCAAGTGAGACTCTTTGGGGCAGGCTTGATACCTGGCACAAACACATGTAGCATACATAATGTCAGGCCTACTTGCAGTCAAGTACAGTAGGGAGCCAACTATCCCTCTATACAAGGTTTCATCTACAGGTTTCCCTGCATCATCCTTGCTCAGAGACATACTTGACCCCATAGGAGTCTTCATGGTACTGGATGAATCCATACCATACTTCCTTATGAGTTCTAGGGTGAACTTGGACTGACATATGGATAGACCACTTCCAGTCTGTTTAACTTGGAGACCCAAGAAAAACTTCAGTTCTCCCATACTACTCATCTCAAATTGACTTTGCATAAGCTTTGCAAACTTTTTGCAAAGGCTACTTTCAGTAGACCCAAATATAATGTCATCTACATATATTTGGACAAGTATGACTTTGCCTCTAGATTCCCTAAGGAATAGAGTCTTATCTATTTTCCCCCTTGAGAACTTGTTCTCAATGAGGAAACTAGATAGGGTTTCATACCAAGCTCTAGGTGCTTGTTTTAACCCATATAATGCTTTCCTAAGTCTATAGACATAATGTGGAAGAGTAGGATCAACAAAACCTGAAGGCTGCTCCACATATACTTCTTCTTTCAAATTACCATTTAGGAATGCTGACTTCACATCCATTTGGTATACCTTGAATCCTTGATAAGTTGCATAGGCCAAGAACATCCTTATGGCCTCCAGTCTGGCTACTGGGGCAAAGGTTTGATCAAAATCAATACCTTCTTCTTGCCTATATCCTTTTGCAACCAGTCTTGCTTTATTCTTTATGATGACCCCTTGTTCATCTAACTTATTTTTGTAGATCCACTTAGTTCCTATAACATTGTGGTCTTTAGGCTTTGGAACCAGCTCCCAAACCTTGCACCTTTTGAACTGATTAAGTTCTTCTTGCATAGCTTCAGTCCACTGTGGATCTTGTATAGCTTCTTCAAATTTCTTTGGTTCTATTTGAGACAGAAAACTTGAATATACTACAGCATTCTGATTTCTGCTCCTTGTCTGAACACCTTGTCTTGGATCTCCAATAATCAACTCTACTGGATGATCTCTTAGATGCCTGTTGGCTGGAGGCATCCTTACTTCTGGTTGTACTTCTTCAGCATCTTCATCATGCTGAGTTCCTTGTACTTCTTCAGCTCCTGGTACATGTAGTTCTCCCCTGGACATAAGCCATCTTCTTCTACTTGCTGTCTTGCAGCAGGTACATCTTCTATGGTTAGCTTGTCCATCTTCTTAGTAAGACCTGTGGGGCTGCATACATTGCTAGACAACTCATTGTTAATTAGTTGTGTCTCATCAAAAACTACATGCACAGACTCCTCTACAACTTGAGTAGTCAAGTTGTAGACTCTATAAGCCTTACTATTATTGCTGTACCCAACAAACACTCCCTCTTGGGACTTGGCAGCAAACTTAGTTAGGTAAGACTTTCCATTGTTAAGTATGTAGCATTTACAACCAAAGATCCTAAAGTAGGATAAATTTGGTTTCCTGCCTTTCACAACTTCATAGGGGGTCTTATTTAACCTTTTAGTGATGGTAGCCCTATTTATCACATGGCATGCAGTGTTAACTGCTTCAGCCCAGAAATACTCTGGCAGTGATGAATCACTTAATAGGGTTCTACCAGCCTCTATCAAGGTCCTATTTTTCCTTTCAGCAATGCCATTTTGCTGAGGTGTTCTAGGTGAAGAGAATTCTTGAAATATCCCATAGTCTTCACACAGCTTTGTCATGCTTTCAGACTGAAACTCAGTACCATGGTCACTTCTAATTTTGACCACTGTACAGTTCAATTCATTCTGAATTTGCTTAACAAAACTATAGAAGACACTAGGTGTTTCAGATTTCTGCTTTAAGAAGAACACCCAGGAAAACCTTGAGTAGTCATCAACAACTACAAAGGTGTAGACCTTCCTACCTAAGCTGTGAACTGGCATTGGACCAAAGAGATCCATATGCAAGAGGTATAAGCACCTCACAGCATCTTTGTTCTCAATGCTTTTAAAGGTGGATTTGGTCTGCTTGCCCTTTTGACAAGCTGAGCAAATGCCCTCTTTAACACACTTAACTTGAGGACCATTCCTCACTAACTCTTTGCTAAAGAGTTTGCAAATAGTCTTATAGTTAAGATGAGCTAGCCTCTTGTGCCACTTGACACAATGAGAGACTGTCTCATCAGCTACAAGACAAACAGGAGAACCATTGTTCTCAATCATAATGTCTAAACAATAGACATTTCTCTTTCTATATCCTGTCAAAATGATCTCTTGATCACTTGACCTCTTGATATGACAACCATTTTTAACAAATGAGATGTCATACCCTACATCACTTAACTGACTTATACTAATGAGGTTGTATTTCAACCCTTTAACATAAGGCACTTGAGTAATGGTAACAAGGTTTGAAGAGATGTTACCAAA
Organism: Platanthera guangdongensis; assembly: GCA_039583875.1. Classification (NCBI taxonomy): domain Eukaryota; kingdom Viridiplantae; phylum Streptophyta; class Magnoliopsida; order Asparagales; family Orchidaceae; genus Platanthera; species Platanthera guangdongensis. The sequence goes on along the minus strand of CM077160.1, from coordinate 55,869,547 downwards.
CCCTTTGATGATTCTTTTTCAGAACCACCAAAGGTCACTTTAGGACCATTTTTGATTGGAATGTAGTCCTTCAGTAGTCCCCTTGTTCCAGTCATATGTCTGGAACATCCACTATCCAAGTACCATGTTGGGGTATGGCCACTTGGATTCACCTGCAAAACAAATTAATGAACCTTAGAACCCAAAGTAAACTTGGGTCCTTGGTGATTGTTAGTTTGCAATTTGACATAGCTACCTGCTAGCTTTCCACCAGGTAACTTGCTACTCAACTTGGCACTGGCATTGTGCCAACAATCCAAGGCAAAGTGGCCAACCTTGCCACAACACCAGCATTCAAACTTGTTGTACCTTTGCTTAGGTACAACCTTTGCTGTTTTGACTGCAGCAGGCTTGTTGAATGTTGGGGCTTTGCCCTTGGACTTGAACTTGAACTGTACAGTCCCTGCAGGTCTAACAAAACCTAGTCCAGCTTTGCCTTTTTGATGAACAAATTCATCAATTAATGGTAATACTGATTTAGGTTTTGAAAACCTGGCAGCAAGTTCTTTTTCCTTCTGGAGATTGATCTCCAGTCTCTTAATTTGATCATTCTTAAATGTAATAGTACCCATCTGAATCACTGTAATGTGTTTCAGCCTGGCTACTTCATTCAGTTTTTGATCATACTATTTTTCAAAATCTGTTGCAGCTGCCTTGAGATCAGCAATCTCCTTTGCCTGACTTTTGGCAAGGGACTTGCTTTTCTTATAGGCTTGCAACAGTACTTTATATTCATCTAAGAGCTGATGAATATCTCCCTCAGATTCAGAAACACTTCCATCACTTGATGAAGATGAATCTGACTCTGAACTAGAACTGAAATCTGAACTTTGAGTTGGACTTTGTACCTGACTAGGTCCTGGCTGCTCCAGGATTTTGGTACTTTCAGTCAATGCCATCAGTCCTTGGCACTGACACTCTTCTTGTTCATAGATTGATTCCATGATCTGCATAAACTCTTCTTCTTCTTCAGCAAATAGCCCTATGTAGGCTTCAGCATCTGTCTCAGTATCTGAAGAAGAAATGTCTGAAAGAGTCTTCTCATTCTTTGCAACAAAGGACTTCTCCTTCTTTCCTTTGAAGTGAGTCTTCTTTTTGTCACTGGATTCTTTTCTTCTCTCAGGACAATCTGCAATTACATGACCCTGTCTATTGCAGCAGTAACACACTATCTTAGACCCAGTTGCCTTGCTAGTCTTTGTCTTTTTCTTGTCCTTCTTTGAAGGCTTCTTCTCCTGATACTGTACTTCTTTCCCTTTGGAAAATGAAGGTCTGGACCTCCACTGTTTCTTCTTCAGGAATTTCTGAAAATGTCTGGTGAATGCAGCAAAGTCTTCATCACTTTCACTGCTTGTAGACTTTGTGCTAACAGATTCATCAGATTCTGATTCAACTACCTCTGGAGGTGGAGTTGATGACTTAGTCCTGCCCTTTCTAGGTACTTCTGTCTTGAAGGCAACTGTCCTTTCCCTGTGCTCAGTCCTTGTTGATTTTTCTTCCTCTTTTCTCACTGACAGCTGCATCTCATAAGACAACAACTTCCCAAACAGTGTGGGAGGAGGAATTTCTCCCAACTTTGCCATTTCTCTGATGGCACAGATCTTAGTGTCCCAATCTTTGGTTAGGGACCTTAAGAACTTATCATTCAATTCATAGTTAGTGAACTCTCTTCCATAGGACATGAGTTCATTAACAATTCTATAGAACTTTTTGTAGCATTCAGTGATGCTATCTCCTCTTCCTTGCCTAAAGCTCTCATACTCTTGATTAAGCAAGGACTTTCTATCTTGCCTTACTTCTTCAGAACCTTCCATATAGACTATAAGAGTGTCCCACATCTCTTTTGCTGTCTTACAGTGAATTAAGTTCTGGAAGGTGGCATCATCAATGGCACTTACTATTATGTTTTGTGCCCTTTTGTCCATAGTGGCTAGGACAATTTCATCCTTGGTCATCTCAGAGAAATCCTTTGGAGTCCTCTGATTTGCATCCAATACTGAGATCTTCATGGGCACATAGGGCCCCTCTTTGACTGTGATGTAGATTCTAGGGTCTGAGGCCTCCATAAATAGCCTAACCCTTTCTTTCCAGATTCCAAAAATCTCCTTCCTGCATATGGGTAACTTCATGGAACCCAACTCTTTGTAATTCTCATAAGAACCCATGTTTCTTGATTTTCTTGAAACTGTGTTCTGACTTATCCTAAATCTGCCAAACTGGATCTCCTCAGACAGTTAGTCCTTTTTGAGTAACCTGGCTCTGATACCACTTGAAAGATATGGTACCTAAACACCTAGAGGGGGGGGGGGGTGAATAGGTGACCAAAACCTTTTTAAAACTTTGTTGGCAGCACAACAGTTTATAACACAGATTTCTGAATAAGTTCTCACAGCAAACACAGCAATTCACAACACAGCACAATCACAGCACAGAATACACAAGATTTTATAGTGGTTCCCCAATCTTTGGGTACATCCACTTTCCCCCTTCGCCTATCTAGCAGTGTACTAGATTCGGCCAAACTTCTCCACTAGCTCAGAACCCAACTAGGTTCCTACACCTCAGGCCCAAAGCCTTACACTCAGCCACCAAGGCCTACACTCAGCCACCCAGGCCTACACTCAGCCAATTAAGGCCTACACTCAGAGTTCTTCAACTCCTACACTCAGGCAATCAAGCCCTACCCTTAGCCTTTATAATATAGGCTTACAATTCTCTCAGATCCAATGGATCCTACAAGTTAAAATAGAAATACAATAGCTAACTCTACAACTCAGAAAATAAGAGAGGAGTTGAGAGTTTCTTGAAGAGTTCTTGGAAGAACTCAGTTAGATCCAAACTGACTTAGCTTCCTTCAAAGCTTCTTGAGTTAGAACTGAATTAGTCTGAATCTTCTGCAGTTGTTCCTTGACCTCTGCTTCTTGAGATCCAGATGTTTCTGAATCCTTCTTCTCAGCCTTAGTTCCAAAGACTGAATTCTTGATTGGAGCTCTCTCTCTCCAACTTCTTAGATCTGCAGTTGGACTGACAGATCTTCTTGTGTTGATCCTCTGTGTATCACTTCTTGATTTAATCTGATCAACTACTTTAAGTATTCTCTCAAGCTGTAACTCTTGTTTCTCAATCACAACTTCTGTTTCTGTAAACTATGGATGCCTATTTATAGGCTTCCTTCATGGTAACCGGCTGGTCCGGTTCATAACAAACTTCTGATTTCTCTGACAGTTGCTGTAGACCGGCTGGATCGGCAGCTGTCATGTCAACCAGTCACTTCTTGAAATTCTCTAACTGTCAGATAGTGTCGAGACTTTCTGTTCTTAAGTGTCGACACTTATAGACTAAGTGTCGACACATGTTGTGTAAGTGTCGACACAAGTCTACAAGGTGTCGACACAATTCCTTGTATGTCTCGACACAGATTCTTCTGCATGTGTCGACACTGAAATTGAGTGTCGACACAAATACTTGTACTTCATTCTTAATCTGTATTCTTCTAAGTGTCGACACATCTCCTTTGTGTCGACACATCTTCACGTGTTGAAACTGTCAAGTGTCGACACTGCTTCTTGGTGTCGACACAAGTCTTCACTTTTGTTTCTTCAGCTGAGTGTCGACACATTCCTTTAGTGTCGACACTTGTACTTAGAATATTTTGTAATTTTTCTGTTCTTTGCTAAGTGTCGACACAGCTCCTTGTGTCGACACTTTCTTCAAGTGTAGAGTCTTCAATTAAGTGTCGACACATTGTGCTAAGTGTCGACACTTTCTTCAAGTGTTGACTCTCCTGGTTGTGTGTCGACACATTGTGCTGAGTGTCGACACTTTCTTCAAATACTGACTCTTCAGCATAGTGTCGACACATTGTGTTGAGTGTCGACACTTGTACTTAGATTCTGCAGACTTTTGCTGAGTGTCGACACATCTTCAAGTGTCGACACTTTCTGGTGTAGACTTAGCTCTTCTAGGTGTCGACACTTCTGCTAAGTGTCGACACTGCTTTTCTGCATACTTCTTCACTGAGTGTCGACACAGCTCCAAGTGTCGACACTTTCTGTCTGGTGTCGACTCTTCTTCTCAGGTGTCGACACAATGACTCCAAGTGTCGACACTGCTTGTCTGGGTGTCGACACAAGCTTTCTCAAGTGTCGACACTTTCCCTCTGGGTGTCGACACATGGACTTAGAAACTTTTAGCTTCAGTCTAGTGAATACCTAACCTGCACAAGTAACTCAAACAAACATCAAATACATTATGATGCATATCATTGAGTTAGGTGAGGCTTCTTCAAATCAGGTACATTTGACCAATGTACCCAACAAAAACTATATAAGACACTTAGGGTTTCAGATTTTTGTCCTACCTACACTATGAACTGGCATAGGACCAAATAGATCTATATGCAAGAGGTATAGACACCTCACTGAATCCTTGTTTTCAAGGCTATGAAAGGTGGATTTGGTCTGCTTGCCATTTTGACAAGCTGAGCATATCCCATCCTTTATACACTTAACTTGAGGACCATTCATCACTAACTCTTTGCTAAAGAGTTGGCCAATAGTCTTATAGTTAAGATGGACCAGCCTCTTGTGCCATTTAACATAATGAGAGGCTCTCTCATCAGCTACAAGATAAATAGGAGAAACATTGTTCTCACACACAAAGTTAAGACAATAAACATTTCTCTCTCTATATCCTGTCAATATGACCTTTTGATCACTTGACCTTTTGATATGACATCCATTCTTAATAAATGAAATGTCATATCCTAAATCACTCAACTGACTTATGCTTATAAGGTTGTGTTTCAAACCCTTCACATAGGCCACTTGAGAGATAGTAATCTGGTTATTAGAAATGTTACCAAATCCTTTGATGATTCCTTTTTCTGAAGCACCAAAGGTTACTTTAGGGTCATCCATGATAGGTTTGTAGTCCTTCAGCAACCCCCTTATTCCAGTCATGTGCCTGGAACATCCACTATCCAAGTACCATATTGGGGCATGTCAACTTGGTCTCACCTGCAACACAGATTACTTAACCTTAGAACCCAAATAACTTTTGGGTCCTTAGTACAAGTTAGTCTGAACTTTAACAAATATACCTGTAGCTCTTCTAGCAGGCAGATTTCTACTCTCCTTGACACTGGAATTGTGCCAACAATCTAAGGCAAAGTGGTCTACCTTGCCACAACACCAACACTCAAACTTGTTATACCTTTGTTTAGGTACAACCCTAGTTGAATTGTCTACAACAGGCTTCTTGTTTTTTGCTGGGGCTTTGCCTTTAGATTTGGACATAGCAGTCCAGGCAGTTTTCTTAAACCATAATCCAGCCTTACCCTTTTGTGACACAAAGTCATCTATTAAGGGTAATATAGATTTTGGCTTAGAAAAACTAGCCACAATCTATTTCTCTTTCTGAAGTTTAACCTCCAGATTTCTAATCTGATCATTCTTGAATGTGATTGTGCCCGTTTGAAAAATAGTTATATTTTTCAATCTGGCAATCTCATTCAGTTTTTGATCCAGCAACTTCTCTGAATCTAATGCAGCCATCTTAAGATCTGCAATTTCCTTAGCCTGAGATTTGGCCAGGTTTTTGCTCTTCTTAAGTGCCTGCAATAAATCTCTATATTCATCTATCAGCTGATGAATATCACCTTCAGACTCAGACTCATCCACATCACTTGATGTAGATGTTGCTGACTCTGACTCAGTACTACAATCTGAAAGACATTGTATCTTATTAGGACCAGGCTGATCCTGGCACTTGTCTTCTTCTGACACAGCCATTCGTCCCTTGCACTGATGGTATTCTTGTTCATATATAGAGTTCAGCACCTGGAGAAACTCTTCTTCTTCATCTGCTGCATATAGACCAATATAGGCCTCAGCTTCAGATTCTGACTCTGAAGTAGATTGGTCTGACAAGGTCTTCTCCTTCTTAGCAACAAAGGATTTTTCCTTCTTGCTTTGGTGTTGACTCTTCTTCTTATCTGCAGTCTCTTTTCTTTTATCTGGACACTCAGCCATAACATGTCCAGGCCTATTACAGCAGTAGCAAACTATCTTGGATGTTGTATATTTGCTTGGCTTAGACCTGCTCCTGTCCTTCCTGGATGACTTCCTCTTTTGATAATACTCATCCTTAGGCTGAGATGTGGAAGGCTTAGACTTCCACTGCTTCTTCTTTAGGAATCTCTGAAACTATCTTGTAAATGCTGCAAAATCTTCATCAGAGTCACTGCTATCTGAAATCTGGTTGTCTGAATTATCTGAAGCAGTTTCAGCAATAATCTTAGGAGGTGATGGAGACATCCTCCTATTTTTCTTATTGTCTTCAACCTTTAAGGCCACAAACTTTTCTCTATGCTCACCTTTTGCACTTTTCTCTTCTTCTTTCCTTGTCATTAGCTGCATCTCATATGATAGCAGTTTTCCAAACAAGGTTGGTGGAGAAATATCTGCAAGTTTGGCCACTTCCCTAATGGCACAAATCTTAGTGTCCCAATCCTTTGTCAAGGATCTTAGGAATTTATCATTCAGTTCATATGTACTGAATATTCTACCATAGGACATCAGCTCATTTACAATCCTATAGAACTTTTTATAGCACTCAGTTATACTGTCATACTTTCCTTGTCTGAAACTTTCATATTCCTGGTTCAGCATAGATTTTCTATCTTGTCTTACTTCTTCAGAACCCTCCATGTAGACTATTAAAGTATCCCACATGTCCTTGGAGGTCTTGCAGTAAATCAAATTTTGAAAGGTTGCATCATCTATGGAACTAACTATGATATTCTGGGCTCTCTTATCCATAGTTGCCAAGATGATCTCATCCTTGGTTATCTCAGAATAATCCTTGGGAATTCTTTGGTTTGCGTCCATAATTGAAATCTTCATTGGAACATAAGGACCTTCCTCGACTGTAATATAGATCCTTGGATCAGAAGCCTCCATAAATAGCGTGACACTTTCTTTCCAGATGCCAAATATCTCCTTTCTGCATATGGGTAATTTCATAGACCCTACCTCCTTATGATATTCACCTGAACCCATTTTCTTGATTCTTGAATCTTCCTTATGGATCTCACTCTGACTCTTAAGTCCTTCTTTGAGGAACCTCGCTTTGATACCACTTGAAAGAATTAGTGCCTAACCACCTAGAGGGGGGTGAATAGGTGTAATTCCTATTTTTCTTTTAAGGCAGAAAAGCTATTCAGTTAACTAATAATAAACTGCAAAGTCTACTGCTAACACAACATAGCAATCACAGAAACAATCAATCACAGAGTGCACACAGTTTTTATAATGGTTCCCCAAGATCTGGGTACATCCACTTTCCCTCTTTGCCTATCTAGCAGTATACTAGATTCGGCCTAACTTTTGCACTTCATCTCAGATCCTCAGAACCCCAAACAAGGCTCCTACAACTCAGGAAAACTGCCCTACCTCAACCTTCAACATGGCCTACACTCAGAGATCACAATCTCCTATAACTCAGGCTCACAGCCCTACCTCAGCATTCAACAAGGCCTACCACTCAGAGAATTTACTCTCCTACACTCAGCCTTTATAAAACAGGCTTACAATCTCAGATCTATAAAGATCCTACAAAAATTTGATTTAACAAAGTAAATAACCACCACTCTGACAGAGAGAGAATGGATGGATGGCTTCTTGATCAGTTCTTGGAAGAACTTGATGGCAGAGATCAACCACTCTTAGCTTTTTTTAAAGCTTCTTGAATCTGAACTCAGTAGGGTTGAATCTCCTAAGAAGTTGATCTTCAATCAGCTTCTGACTTGAGATTCAGATCTCAATCTGAATCTTTCTTGGCAGCCTGGTTCAGCAACTGCACTTCTTAGATGGAGCTCTCTCTCTCCAACTTCTTCTAGATCTTTTGTCGAAGGTCTTCTTCTTTTTGTGTTGTTAGATATCTATGTAATCTTCAATAATTCTCTTCTGTTTTCCTGTTGAAGGAGTAAGCCTTTATATAGTCTTCCTCCATGGTAACCGACTGAACCGGTTTCTAACAACCTTCTGACAGCTCTGACAGTAGTAGTTGACCGGTTAGAAATGGCAGCTGTCAAGTCATCCAGTCACTTCTTGAAATCACTGTCTCTGTCTGAAAGTGTTGAGACTGAACTTCATTATGTGTCGACATAAGTAGACTAAGTGTCGACACAAGTGAACTAACTGTCGACACATGCCTTTGTGGTGTCGACACAGCTCCTTTTGTTGTTGTAATAACTTCTCGACACTGCTTCTTTAGAATGTGTCGACACTGATTCTGTGTGTCGACACAAGCCTTCTTTTCTTTAACTTTTTTGAAACTTGCTGTGTGTCGACACATCTCCTTTGTGTCGACACACGTACTTCTTTACTTTAACTTTGTTGATGCTTTGCTGTGTGTCTACACAAGTCCCTTGTGTCGACACAGTTGATGTTGACAAATACTTCTGTGTGTCGACACTGCCTCTATGTGTCGACACATTTGATGTCGACTAAGTATTCCTGTGTGTCGAGTCTGCCTTTTGGTGTCGACACAGATGATGTCGACTTTGCTTCTCTGTGTGTCGACACAGCCTCTTGGTGTCGACACAGTTGATTCTGGTGTCGACTCAGCCTTTCCAAGTGTCGACATAATTAACTCCAAGTGTCGACACAGCTTTTCTCCAGTGTCAACACAAGCCTTCATAAGTGTCGACACTACTTCTCTAGGTGTCGACACATGGACTTAGAAATTTTTCTACATTTCTTGCAATTACTTAACCTGCACATATAAACTCAAAACACATCAAATACACCTTGATGCAAATCATTGAGTAGGGTGAGGCTTCTTCAAATCTGGTACACATTTTCCAATGTACCCAACAATCCCGGTGTTCATTTGTAGCCATCCTAGACGACGATGGTGCAGTGTACTCCGTTCTTAGTCTAGTGCGCATACATGTTTATAAAATATGTTGACGATGCTTTTTCCTAGGGTTGTACCTATATGGAAGACAAAATATTTTTATAGTTTCCCGAAGTGATTAAATCGTAGAGCGTTTAAAAAATTTTTGTAATTTTTCGCTGAAACATAAACTTTTTAGAGCGCTATTGGCAAACCATAAAAAAAAATTTTATTTACTGCACGTGCGGAGAAAACTATAGTGAGGACTCGTCAACTAAGAAGTTACAACAACCTCGCTTTGATACCAAATTGACGTAACGAATGTCCGACTTTCGAAGAGCATAACGGACACAAGGTAGTCTACCATGCCCAACACGCTTTAATTCCTAACGCACCTACACAAGTGAAAGATATTGTACCTAAACACCTAGAGGGGGGTGAATAGGTGACTTGAATCTTTTTAACTTTTATGGCAGAATACAGACTCTAACACAGAATTAAAGCTACTTTATCACAGTAATCACACAGCAATCACAAAATATCACAGCTCACAGTAGACACACAGTTTTATAGTGGTTCCCCAATGTTTGGGTACATCCACTTTCCCCCTTCGCCTATCTAGCAGTGTACTAGATTCGACCAAACTCCTCCTCTATCTCAGAACCCAAAACAGGCTCCTACACCTCAGGCCCAAGGCCCTACAACTCAGCTTCTTCACAAAGCCTACACTCAGCCACCAAGGCCTACACTCAGCCACCAAGGCCTACACTCAGCTACCAAGGCCTACACTCAGAGATTTAGATCTCCTACACTCAGCCTTTATAATTACAGGCTTACAAGACTCAGATCCAAAGGATCCTACAAGAAAAATATGAATACAATAATGTTAACTCAGCAACTCAGAGACAAGAGAGGAGAGTTGTGAGTTTCTTGATGAGTTCTTGTAAGAACTAAGCTGAAATCAATCTGACTTGGCTTTCTTCAAAGCTTCTTGAATGTAGAACTCAATAAGATTGACTCCTTCTGCAGTTGATCCTTAATCTCTGCTACTTAAGATTCAGAATAAATCTGAACCCTTCTTCTCAGTCTGGTTCCAATGACTGATTTCTTGGATGGAGCTCTCTCTCTGCAACTTCTTAGATCTTCACTTAATAGCTAGATCTTCCTTTTAATTACTTCAACAATAGTTTTTGTAGACTGTATAAGCCTATTTATAGGCCTTCTTCATGGTAACCGGCTGGTCCGGTCCATAACTGATTTCTGACAACTCTGACAGGTGCTGTAGACCGGCTGGAATGACAGCTGTCAGGTCATCCAGTCAGTTCTTGAAAATTCTGTAACTGTCTAGAAGTGTCGAGACTATCTGTCTTTAAGTGTCGACACTTATAGACCAAGTGTCGACACAAGTTGTCTAAGTGTCGACACTAGTCTACAAGGTGTCGACACAACTCCTTGTATTGTAGATTTTATATCTCGACACTGCTTCTTCTTCATGTGTCGATACTGAAATTGAGTGTCGACACAAGTACTTGTACTTCAGTATTATGCTGAATTCTTCTAAGTGTCGACACATCTCCTTTGTGTCGACACATCTTTGTGTTGAATCTGTTAAGTGTCGACACTGCTTCTTGGTGTCGACACATGTCTTCAGTGTTGATACTTGTTGAGTGTCGACACATTGCTCTGGGTATCGACACATTCTTCTTCTGTCGAGACTCTGGCTGAGTGTCGACATATTCCCTTAGTATCGACACTTGTACTTCGAATATTTTGTTGAACTTTGCTGATCTATGCTAAGTGTCGACACAACTCCTTGTGTCGATACTTTCTTCAAGTGTTGAGTCTTCAGCTGAGTGTCGACACATTCTTTCTTGTGTCGACACTTTCTTCAAGTGTTGACTCTTCTGTTGTGTGTGGACACATTGTTTTGAGTGTCGACACTTATACTTAGTCTCTGCTGACTTTTGCTGAGTGTCGACACAGCCTCCAAGTGTCGACACTTTCTTATGTAGACACAGTTCTTCTAGGTGTCGACACTGATGTTAAGTGTCGACACTGCTTCACTGCACTTTTCTTCACTGAGTGTCGACACAGCTCCTTGTGTCGACACTTTCTGTCTGGTGTCGACTTTGCATCCCTGGTGTCGACACAATGACTCCAAGTGTCGACACTGCTTGCCTGGGTGTCGACACAAGTCTTCTTAAGTGTCGACACTTTCCTCCTTGGTGTCGACACATGGACTTAGAAACTTTTTCTTCTTTCCTGCAAATACTTAACCTGCACAAGTAAACTCAAAGCACATCAAATACATTTTGATGTATATCATTGAGTTGGGGGAGGCTTCTTCAAATCAGGTATATTTAAACCAATGTACCCAACAATCTCCCCCTATTTGGAGAAGTCATAGCCCTTAGTCAATGATATACACCATTCATAATAAAATTACAAAATGATGTAAAGCAGGATTTTATATAGTAGGGCAATCATAAACATGTATCAATCAAACATGTATTCATAGACATCATCACAGAACAAATATGAAATAGATTTAACATATAACACATTGTTCTAATATCTGTCATATTCATTTTCAAAAGTTTACAGAATTTTGTACATCAAAAAGATTATATAGTAAACTTTAAGAAAATTCTAATTCTATTTCTGTTCAGGCTCCTTGATCACTATTCCTTTTCCAGCTTGTACTTTGGCTTGAACAGGAGCTTCAACAACTTCAACATCAGCATGCTTCTTGCCTTTCAGATCTTTCTTCTTTAGCTCTTCTGCTTTAATCTTTTGCCTCTCAAAATAATGATATGGCTTGGGAAAGTACTTGCTAGTCTCCTAGGCAGTAGGAGGTAGCTTTCCCATCTTGGCCTTTCTTCTGTATTGGACTATAGCCTCTTGTCTTGACTCATGCTTTCTCCATTCAGCCTCAGAAAACCACTTGTTCATGTCTTGAATGTTATCTTTTGCAGCATTCCATGCAGTCAAAATAATGTTCCTAGAGGTGGGGCTCCACTGCTTAAAGTCTGGTCTTTGTTCAGCTTGCTCCCTAAACCTCTTTTTAGACAATCTGGTCTCTTATTCTTTCTGCATAGCTTCTTGCATAGCTTCAGATATTGGCTGAACCACTTTCTCTATAATGACATTGTCCTTGCCCCCAGGTGGGCTATACATGGACTGTATGTCAGCATGTATCATGTCAAAATCTGGTGGAGGATAGATAACTTGAGCTACTTCAGGTTGCTCACCTCCAAGATATGCAGGATGTATGCCAGATTCTGCCACATTATCATCATCACAAAGAGGAGGATAACCAAGAGTTGCTCTGATAGAATTTGATATCCACTTGGCATGATCAGAGCTGGCTTTGACTAAAACTCTCTCCCCCTTTATGTCTTCTCTTTCTATATGATCTCTGACATCATCTTTCTGAAATCTCACTTGATTATCCAAATAATTAACTCCATCTTTAAAGAAAAGTTTTGAACCTTTGGAGTTTGTCAGTTATCAACTTTTGAGAATCTTGAATGACAGTCTTAATAGCAGTGATTTCTTCTAGGAATACTTTGTCAAATTCTACTTTAGCAGCAGTAGTAGAAGTAGGCAAGCCAGCAACCATGTTCTTCATCTCTGTAACAATTGCATTATGGGAAGCAGTTAAGTTATCATTCATTCTGATTTGATTTTCAAGTACATACCCTTGCTTCTGTGCAATGTCATCTACTTGAACTTTAATCTTTTCTTGATGTGTAGCTAAGTACACCACTGCATTCCCTCCCTTGTAGAAGCAGTCTGTCATTTCCTTCTTATTAAGATTCATCTCAAATCTTATGGACTTAATGTCCTGTGCCAGATCAAACTGTAGTGATTTGTGCCCCTCATCCACATAAGTTTTTATGGCTTTTCTGTGTTCATCCAGTTTAATCTGCATAGCAACCATCAGTGCACTATAATCAACAGTTGGAGCTGGCTGTGATATAGGCTGTGGAGTAACAGTTTGGAGAGCCTTCTTATAACTTTGGCTCCTTCTTCTAAATACTTGAAATTTTCTTTTCTTAGCCCTTGTAGCTTCTTCATCTTCAGAGGCTGAGGAGCTAGCAATTTCTACCCTCTCCTTAGGGCTTGGGGGTAACTCCTTCTGCACATCTGGTGCCTTCTCAGTCTCTTGCCTTGCAGGCTCTTCAACAATGGGCACTTGCACCCCCTCAACTGGAGCATTCTCCTCCTCATCAGCAGTTTCTTTGTCAAAATATGTTTGATTCAGGTTAAGGAACAGATCTTCCATTGTGTATTCTTGTGGAGAATGGGCAGGAGAAATTCTTTGCTCATCTACCACTGGATCAGATACAGTTTGAGCTGCAGCAGATGTGTCTTCCATGACAACATCTGGGACTTGACTATGAATCTGTGGTTGCTGACAAACATCAGGCAAATCAGTATCCTCTAAAGGAAAATCTAAAGCATTAAGCTCAGTGATTACCTCTAGAATTGTCGTTGTAGCTTGCTCACTCTCAAGAGGAGTGAGTTCTTCCACAACTAGTGGCTCCCCCTGGATGTGATCCTTGTGTATGGGGCTAGCTTGAGGTAGCTCCCCCTGGATTTCAGCAACATCTTGAGGAGCTGGAGACTTTACAACAGTTCCTTCCTCATTCTCATCAGGTGTGAAGACCACTTGCTCTTCACTATCAGAGCTGCTAGTTGGAACCTGAGCCACTGGAGCAGCTTTCCTCTTCTTCTTCTGAGGTGATACTTTCTCAGGAACTATCTTCTCAGGGGTTGGCATCTCTTTAGACAACACCCTGTCCCATTTGGAGAAGATCCTCATGTCCATCTTTCTCATATGGTTTATTTTGCTTCCAGCAGCTTGACCCATAATTTCTGGTATAATACCAGCAAGATATAGACTTAATATCCTGCCCAAGTTGGGCTTCTTCAGGCTTTCCTTGATCTTCTCAAACATCACTACAGACCAGTCAGTTTTCAGATTGTAGATTATCCTGGTCATAATGCTGAACATATGGGCAGATACCCTATCATGCCCTCCAGGTTTGCTTAAAATTACTTTGCCAACTATTTCTGACAAGAATTTTTCTTGGCTGTTCATGCCTTTCCTATTGAAGACAGAACCAATTTTCATCTTTGCATCAAGTCCACACCAAGTTAATGCATCTCTGGTCTTTGAAGCAGTAACTTCATCTTCTTCTTTAGTTCTTGGTAACTGTAGTATTTTCCTCAAGCTTTTAGGTGAAACCTTAACCTTTGCACCATGAACTCTGGAATTGATCTTGTATCCAGATTCTTCCACTTCAGCTCCATTGAGGAATTCCAGTAGCTCTTTCTTCCAGATTTTAGTAGGCTCTGAAACAAGAAATTCCAACCCCGAGTCTGCAACTAGGGTTATTACATTCTTGATTTCTGGATCTGCATCACCAAATGCGTCGCGCACCAGTTCATACCCTTCGTTGACGTTCTCCTCAAGCTTTGGCACCATTAGGGTTTGAAGAATTTGAACTGAGAGAAGAGAGGTGTCGACACACAAGTTTGGTCTCGAAACTTTTGAAAGCGTGTCGACAAACTAAGGCAAAATCCTATTTATACCTTTCTAAGTTTGAAGATGAAAAGGCGGGCACCTAACTTAAATTGTGTCGACACTATTGATAAGTATCGACACTGACTTATAATGTCTCGACACATATGTGTCGACACAAGTTTAGTCAACAGATTATATGTGTCGACACTTGTTTATGTGTCGACACCACTGAACTCGACACATAGTCGAGACTTTACTTAGATAATTCTGAGTAAACACTATGTGTCGACACCACCATGGTTGTGTCGACACCAACTTATCATGTGTCGACACTAATATTCTGAAGTGTCGACACTAATTTCCTAGATGTGTCAACACCTTTTCCTTGAAGTGTCGACACCACTATTCTGTGTCGACACAGATATCTCTGTGTGTCGACACCTTTTTACTTAGCCATTTCCAATTCTATAAACTTACTCTAAGTTTATCATATCTAGTTCAATTTTAAACCTATTGAACTTAGTTTCTTCTAGGAGCTTAGTATACATAGCAGCTAATTGATTATCAGTTTTAACATATTCTAGTAAAATATCTTCTTTCTCTACATGCTCCCTAAGAAAATGATATTTTATCTCAATATGTTTAGTTCTACTATGGGAAACAGGATAATGTGCAATTGATATAGCACTTGTAGAATCACAAAAGAGTGGAGTTCTACTTACCTGAAATCCATAATCCTCAAGCTGATGTTGTATCCAAAGAAGTTGAGCACATCAACTTCCTGCAGCCACAACTCTGATTCTGCAGTGGAGATAGCCACACTTGTTTGCTTTTTGCTACTCCAAGAAATCAGTCCTCCACCTAGGAATTGACAGGTTCCAGTTGTGCTTTTTCTGTCTTCTTTGCATCCTGCAAAGTCTGCATCTGAATAACCTGTTAGTTCAAAATCCTCATTCCTAGGGTACCAAAGGCCTAGATAAGGAGTGCCCTTTAGATATCTCAATATTCTTTTGACTGCTGTCAAATGAGACTCTTTAGGGCAGGCTTGATACCTTGCACAGACACATGTAGCATACATGGTATCTGGTCTACTTGCAGTCAAATATAATAGGGAGCCAACTATCCCTCTATACAAGGTTTCATCTACAGGTTTCCCTGCATCATCCTTGCTAAGAGACATACTTGACCCCATAGGAGTCTTCATGGTGCTGGATGAATCCATACCATACTTCCTTATGAGTTCTAGGGTGAACTTGGACTGGCAGATGGATAATCCATTCTCAGTGTGTCTTACTTGGAGACCCAAGAAGAACTTTAGCTCTCCCATACTACTCATCTCAAATTGACCTTGCATTAGTTTTGCAAACTTTTTGCAAAGGCTACTTTCAGTAGACCCAAATATAATGTCATCTACATATATTTGGACTAGTATTACTTTGCCCCTGGATTCCCTAAGGAATAGAGTCTTGTCTATTTTCCCCCTTGTGAACTTATTCTTAATGAGGAAACTAGATAGGGTTTCATACAAAGCCCTAGGGGCTTGCTTTAACCCATATAAAGCTTTCCTAAGTTTATAGACATGATTAGGTAGAGTTGAATCAACAAAACCTGATGGCTGTTCCACATAGACTTCCTCTTTAAGCTTACCATTCAGAAATGCTGACTTGACATCCATTTGGTAAACTTTGAATCCTTGAAAGGTTGCATAGGCCAGGAACATTCTTATGGCTTCCATTCTGGCTACTGGAGTAAAGGTTTGATCAAAATCAATACCTTCTTCCTGCCTATATCCTTTAGCAACCAATCTTGCTTTGTTCTTAATGATGACTCCTTGTTCATCCATCTTGTTCCTATAGGTCCACTTGGTTCCAATTATATTGTGGTCTTTAGGTTTAGGAACAAGCTCCCAGACCTTGCACCTCTTTAACTGATTCAACTCTTCTTGCATTGCCTCAATCCAAAGAGGGTCTTTGATGGCTTCTTAAAACTTTTTTGGTTCAACTTGGGATAGAAAACTGGAGTAGATTGCTGCATTCAGATTTCTGCTCCTTGTTTGTACCCCTTGTCTTGGATCACCAATGATTTGCTCAGCTGGATTATCTCTAAGATGCCTATTGGCTGGCGGCATCCTGGCTTCAGGTTGAACTTCTTCAACATCTTCATCATGCTGTACTCCTTGTACTTCTTCTGCATTAGGTACATGTAGTACACCCCCTGGACCACAGCCACTGTCTTCTACTTGCTGTCTTGCAGTAGGGTCTTCTTCTATAGTGAGCTTGTCCATCTTCTTTGTTAAACCTGTGGGGCTGCATACACTACTAGACAAATCATTGTTAATAAGCCTAGTTTCATCAAATACTACATGTACAGTCTCTTCTACAACTTGAGTAGACAGGTTGTAGACTCCATAAGCCTTACTATTGTTGTTGTACCCAACAAAAATTCCCTCTTGGAACTTGGCAGCAAACTTAGTCAAGTAAGACTTTCCATTATTAAGTATAAAGCACTTACAACCAAAGATCCTGAAGTAGGATAGATTTGGTTTCCTGCCTTTCACAACCTCATAGGGGGTCTTGTTGAGGCTTTTAGTAATGGTAGCCCTATTAATAACATGACATGCAGTATTCACTGCCTCAGCCCAGAAGTATTCTGGTAGAGATATATCACTTAATAGGGTCCTACCAGCCTCAATCAAGATTCTATTCTTCCTCTCAGCAATGCCATTTTGCTGAGGTGTTCTTGGTGAAGAAAACTCTTGAAATATCCCAAATTCTTCACATAGTTTTGTCATGCTATCAGACTGAAACTCAGTACCATGGTCACTTCTCATTTTGACCACTGTACTATTTAGTTCATTCTGAATCTGTTTGATAAAGCTATAGAAGACATTGGGTGTTTCAGATTTCTGTCTAAGGAAGAACACCCAGGAAAACCTTGAGTAGTCATCTACAACTACAAAGGTATAGACCTTCCTATCTAAGCTGTGAACTGACATTGGACCAAAGAGATCCATATGCAAGAGGTATAAGCACCTCACAACATCTTTGTTTTCAATGCTTCTAAAGGTGGATCTAGTCTGCTTGCCATTTTGACAAGCTGAGCAAATACCATCTTTAACACACTTAACTTGAGGACCATTCCTCACTAACTCTTTCTAAAGAGTTTGCCAATTGTCTTGTAGTTTAGATGGGCAAGCCTCTTGTGCCATTTGACACAATGAGAGACTGTCTCATCAGCTACTAGACAAACTGGAGAATAATTGTTCTCAACCATAATGTATAGGCAGTAGACATTCCTTTTTCTATACCCAGTCAAAATGATCTCTTCATCATTAGACCTCCTGATATGACAACCATCTTTCACAAATGAGATGACATATCCTACATCACTCAATTGACTTATACTAATAAGGTTATGTTTCAAACCTTTAACATAGGCCACTTGAGTAATTGTAATAAAGGAGTTAGATATGTTACCAAATCTCTTGATGATCCCTTTTTCAGAACCACCAAAGGTGACTTTTGGACCATCCTTTATGGGTGTGTATTCCTTTAGTAAACACCTTATTCCAGTCATGTGTCTGGAACATCCACTGTCCAAGTACCATATTTGGGCATGGCCACTTGGACTCACCTGCAAAACAGATTAGTGAACCTTAGAACCCAAAGAATTCTTGGGTCCTTGGTACTGGTTAGTTTGCATCCTAACAAAGCTACCTGCAGGCTTTCCAACAGGCAGTTTGCTACTCACTTTGGCACTAGCATTGTGCCAACAGTCCATTGCAAAGTGGCCTACCTTGCCACAACACCAACACTCAAACTTATTGTACCTTTGCTTAGGTACTGTCTTTGCTGTTTTATCTACAGCAGACTTGTTGAGAGTTGGGGCTTTGCCCTTGGACTTGGACTTGGACTGAACAGTCCTTGTAGGTCTAGTAAATCCCAGTCCAGCTTTACCTTTGTGATGAACAAATTCATCAATTAAGGGTACAACTGACTTAGGTTTAGAAAACCTAGCAACTAAGTCCTTCTCCTTCTGAAGATTAATCTCCAGACTCTTAATTTGATCATTCTTAAATGATATAGTCCCCATCTGAATCACAGTTATGTGCTTCAGTCTGGTTATCTCATTAAGATTTTGATCAAACAACTTCTCAAACTTAGTTGTAGCAGCTTTGAGATTAACAATTTCCTTTGCCTGACTTTTGGCTAGGGACTTGCTCTTCTTATAAGCTTGCAACAGAACTTTATATTCATCTATCAACTGATGAATATCTTCTTCAGACTCAGATGCACTCTCATCATTTGATGATGATGAATCTGATTCTGTACTGCCATAAGAAACTGAACTTAAAGTTGAACTTTGTACCTTACTAGGTCCTGGCTGCTCCAGGATTTTGTCACTTCCTGTCAATGCCATTAGTCCTTGGCACTGACTGTTCTCTTGTTCATAAATAGAGTTCATGATCTGAATGAACTCTTCTTCTTCTTCCTCAGCAAACAACCCTATATATGCCTCAGCATCTGACTCAGTTTCTGATGAAGAAATATCTGATAGGCTCTTGTCCTTTTTGGCAACAAAAGACTTCTCCTTCTTGCCCTTGTATTGAGTCTTTTTCTTGTCATTAGACTCCTTCCTTTTTTCTGGACAATCTGCAACAACATGACCTTGTCTATTACAGCAATAGCATACTATTTTTGAAAGAGTTGGCTTGCTAGACTTAGTCTTTTTCCTGTCTTTCTTTGAAGACTTTTTATTCTGATAATAGTGTTCTTTTCCTTGTGAAGTAGATGGTCTTGTCCTCCACTGTTTCTTCTTTAAGAATTTCTGAAAATGTCTTGTAAAGGCAGCAAAGTCCTCATCACTTTCACTGCTCTCAGACTTTCTGCTTTCTGAATCTTCTGATTCAGTTTCAGCAACCTTTGGAGGTGGAGTTGGTGACTTACTCCTGTATTTTCTGGGGGCTTCTGATTTGAAGGCCACTGTCCTTTCTTTGTGTTCACTTCTTGTTGATTTCTCCTCTTCTTTCCTCACCATTAACTGCATTTCATAGGACAGCAATTTGCCAAACAGTGTTGGTGGAGGAATTTCTCCCAACTTTGCCATTTCCCTAATGGCACAGATCTTGGTGTCCCAATCTTTTGTTAGGGACCTTAGAAACTTATCATTGAGTTCATAATTACTGAACTCTCTGCCATAGGACATGAGCTCATTCACAATCCTGTAGAACTTCTTATAGCACTCAGTTATGCTATCAGCCTTACCTTATCTAAAACTTTCATATTCTTGATTTAGCAAGGATTTTCTGTCTTGCCTAACTTCTTCAGAACCCTCCATATACACAAGAAGAGTATCCCACATCTCTTTAGTTGTCTTACAGTGTATCAGATTCTGAATAGTTGCATCATCTATGGCACTCACTATTATGTTCTGAGCCCTCTTATCCATAGTGGCTAGAACAATTTCATCCTTTGTCATTTCAGAGAAATCCTTAGGTGTTCTCTGATTTGCATCTAAGACTGACACCTTCATGGGCACATATGACCCTTCCTTTACTGTGATATAAATCCTAGGGTCTGAGGCTTCCATAAAAAGTCTCACCCTTTCCTTCCAGATCCCAAAGATCTCTTTCCTACATATGGGTAACTTCATGGATCCCAATTCCTTGTGATTCTCAATGGAACCCATGGTTCTTGATTTTCTTGATTCTTTAATTGATTTAGACTGAATTTGCCAACAGCATCTACTCAGACAGTTATGTCCCTTTTGAGTAACCTCCCTCTGATACCACTTGAAAGATATTGTACCTAAACACCTAGAGGGGGGTGAATAGGTGACTTGAATCTTTTTAACTTTTATGGCAGAATACAGACTCTAACACAGAATTCAAGCTACTTTATCACATTAATCACACAGCAATCACAGAATATCACAGCTCACAGTAGACACATAGTTTTATAGTGGTTCCCCAATGTTTGGGTACATCCAATTTCCCCCTTCGCCTATCTAGCAGTGTACTAGATTCGGCCAAACTCCTCCTCTATCTCAGAACCCAAAACAGGCTCCTACACCTCAGGCCCAAGGCCCTACAACTCAGCTTCTTCACAAAGCCTACACTCAGCCACCAAGGCCTACACTCAGCCACCAAGGCCTACACTCAGCCACCAAGGCCTACACTAAGCCACCAAGGCCTACACTCAGAGATTTAGATCTCCTACACTCAGCCTTTATAATTACAGGCTTACAAGACTCAGATCCAAAGGATCCTAAAAGAAAAATATGAATACAATAATGTTAACTCCGCAACTCAGAGACAAGAGAGGAGAGTTGTGAGTTTCTTGATGATTTCTTGGAAGAACTTAGCTGAAATCAATCTGACTTGGCTTTCTTCAAAGTTTCTTGAATGTAGAAATCAATAAGATTGACTCCTTCTGCAGTTGATCCTTGATCTCTGCTACTTAAGATTCAGAATAAATCTGAACCCTTCTTCTCAGTCTAGTTCCAATGACTGATTTCTTGGATGGAGCTCTCTCTCTCCAACTTCTTAGATCTTCACTTAATAGCTAGATCTTCTTTTTAATTACTTCAACAACAGTTTCTATAGACTGTATAAGCCTATTTATAGGCCTTCTTCATGGTAACCGGCTGGTCCTGTCCATAACTGATTTCTGACAACTCTGACAGGTGCTGTAGACCGGCTGGAATGGCAGCTGTCAAGTCATCTAGTCAGTTCTTGAAAATTATGTAACTGTCTAGAAGTGTCGAGACTATCTGTCTTTAAGTGTCGACACTTATAGACCAAGTGTCGACACAAGTTGTCTAAGTGTCGACACTAGTCTACAAGGTGTCGACACAACTCCTTGTGTTGTAGATTTTATATCTCGACACTGCTTCTTCTTCATGTGTCGACACTGAAATTGAGTGTCGACACAAGTACTTGTACTTCAGTATTATGCTGAATTCTTCTAAGTGTCGACACATCTCCTTTGTGTCGACACATCTTTGTGTTGAATCTGTTAAGTGTCGACACTACTTCTTGGTGTCGACACATGTCTGCAGTGTTGATACTTGTTGAGTGTCGACACATTGCTCTGGGTGTCGACAAATTCTTCTTCTGTCGAGACTCTGGTTGAGTGTCGACACATTCCCTTAGTGTCGACACTTGTACTTAGAATATTTTGTTGAACTTTGTTGATCTTTGCTAAGTGTCGACACAGCTCCTTGTGTCGATACTTTCTTCAAGTGTTGAGTCTTCAGCTGAGTGTTGACACATTCTTTCTTGTGTCGACACTTTCTTCAAGTGTTGACTCTTTTGTTGTGTGTCGACACATTGTTCTGAGTGTCGACACTTATACTTAGTCTCTGCTGACTTTTGCTGAGTGTCGACACAGCCTCCAAGTGTCGACACTTTCTTGTGTAGACACAGTTCTTCTAGGTGTCGACACTGCTGTTAAGTGTCGACACTGCTTCACTGCACTTTTCTTCACTGAGTGTCGACACAGCTCCTTGTGTCGACACTTTCTGTCTGGTGTCGACTCTGCATCCCTGGTATCGACACAATGACTCAAATTGTCGACACTGCTTGCCTGGGTGTCGACACAAGTCTTCTTAAGTGTCGACACTTTGCTCCTTGGTGTCGACACATGGACTTAGAAACTTTTTATTCTTTCCTGCAAATACTTAACCTGCACAAGTAAACTCAGAGCACATCAAATACATTTTGATGTATATCATTGAGTTGGGTGAGGCTTGTTCAAATCAGGTACATTTAAACCAATGTACCCAACAACAAGCATCTATCGTTTCGTTACGGATCGGCTCAAATGCAGCACTAAGACCACAAGGAGGAGAGATCAACTCTAAAATAACGATCAAAATGAGAGTCTGATGATTCCCCAAATCAACGTAAAGGTTGCCACTCCTTTTTGAGAGTAAAATCTTGGTTATAGGCCAAGATCCACTCAAGCAAATAAGATCTACCCTTTCCGGATTATAGAAGTTTAAAATGATGAAATCAATCTTGGAAATGGCAAGCGATAGTATTTAAAATCACGGAAAAGCAACGATTGTTCATCCTCCACACAATACTAAGCAAGAAATCACAAAGATTAGGGAAGAGAAGTTACCCAGCCCGTTTTTTCATGAACACACTTGATATGGTGGGAGAATCACTCTCTCCACGGTTCCACCGACGTCACACTGAATGGGCTGCAATACTTCATCCTTAGAGTCGCAACGAAGGAAACCATGCCGGCGTTGCACCGAAGTTGGGAAGAGGAAGCAGGGGGGGCAGCGGCTTCACACCAACGCCGGCTGCTAGGACTCTCTCCTTGGCCGAAACTCTCTCAATGAGGGTTAGGTTTAGCTTTTTAATTCTCTAATCTCTTCTTATAAAGGGGGCTCCATATATAGGAGTTACAACACACACATCTAACCATCCAAGATGGAGATGAAATCTCATCCATCCGGAAGGCTAAATACACACCAAAATGTTTGTCTAAATGCAGGAAATGAATATTACAAGTCCCAAAATGAATATAAAATTATTAACCAAGCTTGGAATAATTTTATATTCGCAGATATAAAAATAAAATTAAGTAGAGAATGAGAGATTAATTAAAATAGTCTTCAAGTGGGTGTAGCACGCCGCAAGCGGAGGTTGTAGCGTCGTCTTCCGCTTCCGTTAGCGTCGTCATGGTTCTGAAGGTCTTTAGGTTGTAGCGCCTCGGCAACTGGATCGTCATCAAGTGGAGGTAGTGGGGCGGCGGCATAAGACATCCAGTCCAATAGCATTAAGAAACCAGTTCCAGATCGAAGGCATTCCTGCTTACACGGCCTAGGTCACAGGCGTGACATATGGGCATGACCCGTCCTTCAAACGCCAGAGTTATTCCCGCTGTTTCTGCTTCCCGCCATTCCAGCAACCGACAAGACATGACCTAGGGCACGAGCGTGACCTAGGGGCTTGACCCGCCACATAACAACTTTTGGCAGTTTCTCTTCAACGTTCCTAGGCCTTGAAGACGATGGTTCCGAGCCTTACACGCCCTAGGTCACGAGCATGACCTAGGGGAGTGACTCTCCAACAAAAATCCTATCAATTCCGGACAGAACCAGAAGCTAGGAGTCATCTAGGGAGTCATCTAAGAGTAGTCGTTAGGCTGTTTTAGTAGCTTTATTTCCACTTTTATTCCATTTCTGTACTTTTCAATTTTCTAGCATCGCTTTACTTTTTTATTTCAATTCAGGAACTTTTTCTATCATGCTCTTGTCTTTCTTTTTATGTATTTTCTTCTAGGAGACGTTGAGTCGAGTTGACTCGCATTGAGTGTTGACTGGCATTGAGTGTTGACTAGCATTTAGTGTTGACTGGCGTTGAGTCGAGTTGACTGGTGTTGAGTCGAGTTCGACGAATGTCGAGTCAGCTGGCATAACATGGGTGTGTCAGACTGAACATGGGTGTGTCAGACGGTACACGAGCGTGACTTGACTTTAGCATTGCAGGCGACAACTTTCTACTGGAATCAAAGTGACACGCCCAGGTCACGGGCATGACATGGAGTTCACGAGCGTGTACTTTAATTTTTCAACTTTTTCCTGAAAAATTTAAGAAAACAAAATTAAGCTAAGTTAGAAGATGTATATACAAAAAAGGAACATTTTATTGAACAAAAATAACTAAAAAATGAAAATAAACTGAAATGACCAAAATAAAGTACGTAAAAATACGAATATTTACAACTCATCAAACATCAGTAGTCGGACTAACGGTCGCGACTACAGCTTCACCCACAATGCATAATCCACTAGCGGAGCGGATTTCTAATGTAACATAATGTCGGGGAAGGATACAATCGACCCGGTAGCTCCTCTTGGACCATGGTTACCCGAACCCCTCTCATTTGAGAGATCCAGTACCTAAATGCTTGAAAGAAAATAAGAACAACATGGATGTCATGCACACATCCTAAAGATCGAGAGGAGAGGTGTCGTTACCTTACGACTCCTCTTCCTAGCCAGGGAAAAGTCGATTTACACTGAAGAAAGTTTGTGCCTTCAAGTTCTCTCCTCGGATCTGGCCTCAGATCGACGATCGGAGCGCCGAAGCTTCGTCAATGGCGGAGAAAGTCCTTCTTCTTCCTCCTCCAAACTCTCTCGTCTGCTACCGCCGAGCGGTAACCACCTACCATGCCGTGGTAGCTTCCCGAGCTCTCGGCCCGAAAAATAATGTCACGCTATCGCCGACGGTAAGGATAACGTTGTGCGGTAGTTCACTCGACACCTACCACTCAATGCCTGGCTCTCAACACACTCAATGCTAATTTACCGCCAAGCGGTAGCTAACTAACGCCGCGTGCTAGTACTCAATGCTCTCAACGCTTGGTTTCTATAAAACATGGCTATTACCGGGTGATTGCTACCTAATGTCGCGCGGTAGCTTCCAGAAGCTCAAGATCTAGAAAACTCTGGGTATTACACAAACATAGCATTTCCTTCGCTTGATTCTTTATCTCTGGCTGGAGAAGCGCTCCCTAGGGTGACGTGCTCCCATCGATCTTTCCCACCAAGTCCATGTGTGGCACACGGTGCGGGCGAGTGGTGATTCGAAGGGAGTGATCCCCAACTTTCGAGTGTGGGAGGTGCCCCTAGAGGCTTGGGAATCTTTGAATTCCTTAGTATGTGAGTGTTTGAGCTTGACGTTCCTCCATCTGACGCATCTTCTCCTCTATTGTTGATGCCAGTGTGATAACAATCTCCTCCAGAAGTGTTATGGGGTTAATGGGTGATTCATTTAATTCTTGATCACTAGACTCTTCGTAAGCTGGTTATCCAACGATATGTGTTCTTCCTTTCATCATTGTAGTTGATGTTGTGATCTGAAAATTTGTTAGATCTTTTAGGAACACCTTCTCAAAGACGGTGGTAAACTATTGTGGGTTGCCCGATTTTTACCCAGACCGAAGAGTCGAACAGCCTTATCTCGGAGTCGGGTCGAGCGCACAAACAGTCAAAGAAAAATAACAGGAAATGACAAAAGGCTTTTTTTGACATGGAAACCCCGAAAGGGTGAAAAACCACATGGTTGGATCTGTGTCGATCCAAAATCAACTATTTTCTTAGAGTTTACAATAGTTTGTCACGATCTCTCAAAGGGTGACAAGCCACCTCTATATGACAAGCCTAAAGTACAATGATGAAAAAATAACTAAGTCCTGGAGCCTCGATGGAAGCACTCTAGTCTAGAAATTTGGCTAAGTCCACAGAACCTCGATGGAAGTGTTCTGTCCTAGAAATTTGGCCAAGTCCATGGAACCTCAAAGGAACTGTTTCATCCTAAAAATTTGGCCAAGTCCATGGGATCTTGATGAAAGCACTTTTGCGAGAAAGAGTGGCGCATCTTGAAGCCTACCCAAGCCTTTTCGCTAAAAGAGGAGTGAAGCGAATTCCTGGGCGGAGGATCAGCCTAAGTACATGATCTTACCAGAAAACCTCAGAGCACTTTATAGCCTTTGGAGTTGTTTGTCTTCAAATGAAGACAAGGGGGACTATTCATAGTTTTTTGGAGAGAAATGTCAGTAATTGCGCCGAGGCAAAATTTGTGATGGAGAATGGTGTCACTCTGTTTCGGTCACATGGATCACCAATTTAGCGAAATGGAAAAAGTGCCCTCGGGCAGTTTGGGCGGCCTGGGTGGGGTGCATGACGGTGGCAGCAGCAGCGGTCAGAGAGGGTGTTGGAGGCCAGAGGTGGTGGCGGCCGCCAGCATGCAAGCATGGTGCTTATGCGCTACATGCGTGTGTGGGGGCATGCTCGCCAGTGGGCTGCACGTGCGGGATACATGCACCGGCACACTATGCTCGCACAGGGAGCACGCGCGCATGGGGAACTCCCGCCACCATTTTGTGCATGATTGCGCTTTGTGCGCGCACACCCGCACATTGTGCGCACCTGTACGTTGCACGTATGCATAGGGAATGCTCGGTCACATGCGGCACTCATGCGTTTGCATTTATTTTAGCCCCTTTTTTCGGTGTGGTTCTTCCTACATAGTTGCTTGGGTGCCCATGCTTCATCTGCCCCAATAGGGATGCTTTCTAGCATTTGAGGTTAGCGCGGCTCGCTTGGTCGAGTTGTCTTACCTCTGTTCCTTGGCTGAGATATTTCCAGTTTGACATGAGGATTTCAGGGGGAACCCCCCATCAAAATGTATATTCGTACTCTAGCCTAAAGTATTCCTATACAAAAAAATAGTTCCTATATCTATGTGTACAACCATGTATTTGTCAAGCGGGTTCAACCTGTAGGGAGTGAGTAGCAGGTACCTATCTTCACCAGGCACTTGCTACCCAGACATTCAATAAGGGGAGAATGGAGCGGGCAAGTTCGTACTAATCCCTCATTTAGGAGGCAAGTGGCGAGTGTCGGCTTCACCAGGCACTCGCCACCCGGGAGAGTGGGTCATAGCCCACTTTGCTCGCCTGCCAAGCAATGTGTTCTATGTTCCCGTGACATCCCATTTTCATCCTGACAATATTCTTTCCAAATAGCGGAGTTTTGCTGCTAGCACACCAAATTGGGCTCTGTTTTGTTGAACCAAAAGTTGGGATCTCGATATCTGTAGAACATTCCCACATAACTATAAATAGACCCCACAAGGCAACCTTTGGAGATTACCTCTGCTTGGCTTCTCTCCTTTGGTTAACTTTGAAAGACAAGAGCTTCAGCTCACTATTCACTATAATTTCCGGGTGGGTAGTCGGGAGCTCTACAATCCCGTTGAAGGTGCCCAGTCCATCATTAGATTGGGAGGGGAAGTGACCTAAGATCTTCTTGGTGTGTGACAAGACCTACTTGTTGCGGCTCGGGGTTCTGTTTGAGGTTCGGGTGAGAAGGCCTCTGAACTGTAAATCCTCAGCACAGTGTGCTTGTTATTTTCGAACTCCTCAACTACAATTCTAGTCTGACTCCTCATTGAACTGTTATTTTCGGGTTCAACATTTTTGGTGCGGTGAGCGTGGATCGTAGCTTGCAAAAAAATCCTGAGTGAGCACCATGGATAGAGATGAGGGGCTAGGAATTGACCCAGAGAGCTCACTGCCTGCAAATGGCTTCGTGACCCAAAAGTAATTTGAATACATCACGAAGGTCATCATGGAGACACTACACTCCAGCCTCATGACACGAGCCGTCGAGTACTCGACACACACAGTCCCAATACTCGCCCGACCGATATTTGGCAAGGAGGCATAGGGTAGCAAAGCTGGGAAGGAGATTGTGGTGGACATAGGCGAGAGAACACTTCAGTGGCGTGGGTTATTCCCTGTCTCGTTGGCAGTCCCCAAGTTAGGCAGGCTGGTCCGACGAGATCCCGCAGCTTGCCAGGAAGGCTCGGGAAACCCCTTTTGTTAGATCATCCTCTCATGCCCAATGTTAGAAGGCTTCGGATATCTAGTCTTGTCCTTCTATGCAGGCAAGGACGATCTAATTCAACATGTGCAATGGTTTGAGGACGTAGTCCCCATTAGCAAATGATAGATGCCTTCGAGTGCAAGCTGTTCGACATCAATTTCAAGGACAAGGCAAGGGAATGGTTCCACCAGCTTCCCTCATGAACCATATACAGCTTTGAAGACTTGTGTCGTGGCTTTTTATTGCGCTTCTCGACGTCGAAAAAGCGGAAGAAGTGCGCTGAGGCCAATTATTGAAATAAAATTATATAAAAATAACTCTAACATTCGAGTTATGACCGTGCGTCATCGTCGTGGGGGAGGTGATGAAAGTCCACCTAGTGTCAAGTACCTTCACCTATGGGGGGGGAATAGGTGACTTGCAGCGTTTTTGTGGAATTAAAATTGTACCTGCACAAGATAATAAAACAACACAGCAAAGAAAGGACACAAACAATTTATAGTGGTTCCCCGATTTGGGTACATCCACTTTCCCCCTTCGACCTATCTCCCAACAAGGGACGACTCGGTCACTTCACCAACAGGATTGAAATCCAATCCTTGCACTATCGGAAGGAACCCTTCCACACGTAGGAGACAACACTCCCACAACACGGGTTGCACCCAACCCTTACAACTAGGAACCAACGTTCCTTTACAACAAAATGAAACTAGAATGTACAAGAAATACAAACAACTTTTGGAGACTAAGGTGTCCCTCTTCATTCGATGACGTGTTCTTGAAGTCAACGAAGTGTCCACAACCCTAGATCTCTCTTGGAGAGAATCTCCCCGAAACCAGCGGCAGCTAGAAGGGCAGCGGCTTGGTCCTCGGGATCGGCGGCGAAAACGGTGTGCGGCTGCTGTACTTTGGAGATTCAATCTTCGTAGAAAAGCTAGCAAGGTCTACCAACAGTCACACTAGGATCAATCGTCTCGATCGATTCGGAAGGGGAAGGTTTTCCTGATCAACGAATCAAGAGAAAAAGGATCACTGGTTAGACGCGTGTGACGCTATGCTTGGCTAAGCTTCTATCGCCGGGAGATCTGGAAGATACCACGATCAAACGGCCGGCGATCGACTAGCATGAGCGGCGACGGCGGCGGAGCAGGTATCGCGATCTAGGTCACGTCGGCGGCTCGTGAATATTTTTCTGTCGTCCACGTTTACTTTTCAAAATACGCGTGTATTTATACGGTAGAATACACCTTTATGACCGTTATGGGTCCCACCTGAAGAAACCTTAATTCCGGTTCAAAATAGAGCCTTAACATTTGATCCAGTCCAGTGGTATCCAGAAAATTGCCCAAGTCAAATTCGGTGAGAATCGAATGTGATTCTCGACGAGTCGGCGAGAATCAGCCGGTGATTCTCGACGATTCGTCGAGAATCACTAGTGATTCTCGCCGAATCACTTGAGGATTCTCGACGATTATGACTTAGCGCCAGATTTGCACGCTTTGATGTAGCCGGATAGAGATAGCGAGAATCAACCAGTGATTCTCGACGATTCGGCGAGAATCACTAGTGATTCTCCCCGAATCGACGAGAATCACTTGGTGATTCTCGTCGAATAACACTTAGATAATTTTTCGTCTTTCTGCCCATGAGCTGCTCCTTGACCCATCCTTGCTCCTTGTCTGCTCTTGCATTATCACAGCCCTGTACTTGAAAATAAGTACACTCCAATAGAGAGAGTACACGTAGGCCAATACACTGATCTACTCAACGAGGGATTACGTCGTGCAGACCCGTGTATATTGACCTACTGCACCCTGACATTGGAGTGCACTTAGCGTGGAATAAATGCAAGCACAACTTAAAAGGTTTCATCAAATACATTGTGAATTCATCTCAGCTTGACAGGTGGCTTTGTCAAATCCAGGTAATTGTGGATACATTACCCAACAATCTCCCCCTATTTGACGAAGCCAAAATCCTACTAGCTAAGATGAATACCACCATCCAGATAATATATACAGCATATAAAATTCAAAGATACGTTACAAGGAAATAGAGGCAAACAGATCAAAGCTTGAGTCAATCATAAATTCATATACATATATATATATATATATATATATATATATATATATATATATATATATATATATTCCCAAGATTGTTCATATAACAATAAGAAAAGATAAAAGTGTTCATGTAACAATGAAAAGCTATAAATTTATGTCTATTGCTCTTTGGCTAGGTCATCCTTGTGTTTTTGAGCCAAAAACTTCTTTCTTTGCCTCTCAACGTACTCCTTGCGCTTTGGATAGTATCTGGGAGGAGAAGCTTTATCTGCCGCAGTGTTGGTCCTGAAGAAGATGTTCCGTTTAGCTTCATATGTCTTGTGCAACTCCCATTCATGCTGGCTGTATACGTCGTTCCGATTGATTTCCCCTTTTTCTTGCAGCCAGAACATGTCCAAGATAATGCTCTTTGATACCGGACTCCATCTTTCTTTCCTTACTTCATCCTCCTTCAATTTGATTCTCTTTTCAGCTTGTGTTTCCTTAGATGTCCCTTCCTGAGATTTTCCCTTGTCCCTAGCTTTTGCTAGGGCTCCTTGGTCAAACATTGCCATCATTTTTGCCTTGGAGGTGTCCCTAGCAGCCCTATGAGCATCAGCTTCACTTAAAGGAACTTCTTCAGCACTTGCTCCCTCATCACCCGCAGTATTATTTTTAGGAGCAGGATTACCCTCAGGATTTTCAGGGAGATTAGCGCCTAACGCTTGTTTGAGCATCCACCAGCAACAGTCATAAACATATATGTTTGACTGCTCAAAATTTTTGATTATGATTTCTTGAAGCTCGGCCATCTTAGCTGTATATTTTTTCTCCCCCTTTTTGGCTTCGACTGCAATGGAGTTTGCATAAGAATGCAGTGACTCATCAATGTGCTTTGTAGTCTTGGAGAACTCGATAATCAAGGCTTGTTGATTGTTGTTAAGAGTCACCATATTGCCATCAAACTTTTGAATGTTATTTGCTACGACATGAGCATTCTAATTCACTACTGCGAGAGTATCGGTGTTCTTTTTCAATCAGTCCATAAGAAGAGTTACAGCTTGGCCGGCTGCTGTATACTTGTCTTCAAACTTTTTTTCCATCAAATCCAGTTTGTGATTGATTTCCACAAATTTCTTGAGCATGAGATTCTCAGATTTCTTAATTCTTTTTAACATTTTATTTTGAGCTTTCTCAAAAGATGCTTTGAGCTCATCCACGATACCTTGAATAACATTCACCGTGTGATTAGCTAGATCAGCTCGTAGAGGATGATCCTGAGGCAATCCTTGGCCTTGCTCTTCAGCAGATTCACTTGCAGAGCTGGACACTAGCACAGTCTCTAAGGGGGGAATACTTGCAGCCTCAGTAGATTTCTCGGAAGTACTTAGCAGTCTCAGCTGAGAGGACTCCCCCTCCACTATTGCACTAATTTTCTCAGGAACGATCTCAGGAGCTTGCTTTTCAGATGGAACTTCAGTGATGTCCTGAGGCTGCTCCAATACTTCCTGTCTCGCATTTCCTTCTTCCTCATCCTCATCATCCATGAAATTATTTTCAGCTGCATTATCTTCCAAACCTCCCTCATCATTTTCCTCTACATTACCTCCGGCTCCTAGATCATTCACGTTCAGGGCCGCCTCATTTTCCATCACAGCTTCACTTTCTTCTTGTAGATCCGCAACTGCATCTCTAGCTATCTGAGAGATGCCAGATATGATATTAGCAGAAGCGGGTAGAGGCTCCCCCTCAATTCCTGCAGTCAGTGCATCAGGAATTTCACTAGGGATAACCAAGGAATTAGCTACAGTTCCGTCCTCGGCAGGAGATTCTTCTTGTTGTTCTACCATGGCAGCCTGCCGGATGCGTCTCTCCCATCTGTCAAATACGCTGGAGTCCATTTTCTTCAAATAATGCGATGGAACGCCTTTACTCATGTCAAACCTATCTCCGTTTAACTGATTGAGATATAGGCTGATGATTCTTCCAAAACTTGGAGATCTGAGAGTGTCCTTAATCTTCTCAAAAAACAACGCCCCCCCCCCCCCCCCCCCCGTTGAATCTCTTTCTGCAGACAATCGCCACAAGGATCTTGAACATGTCCGCTGAGATGTGGTCATGTGAGCCGGGTTTGCATATCAGTACTTTCCCTATGATGTCGGACCGAAGTTTCCCCTCCTCATTTATTTCCTTTTGCTTTATCGATCTGGTTCCTCGAGCGAGTCCACAGAATAATAATGTCCTGGTTTTATCATGTTCCTCCAGATAATCCTCGTGCTCAGAACTAGTGAGCTGCAAGTATTGGGTCAGCTTGCTTGCAGACATCTTCATCCTTGCACCTGCAACCTTGCTCTTGATAAGAGAGTCTTCATTCCGGAGTTTGGCGGTTGCGAAGAACTCCATCACTTTCTTGTCCAAGATTTTGCAGGGGTGCTCCAGTATGAAAGAGAGTCCAGCCTCTTCAAGCATGATGATGATGTTTCTGAATTCATCTGAAGCATGTGAGAACCCTGTTCGAACCAACTCACATCCAGTGACCAGGCCGGCGGTTGTCCTTGGAGCCATTGCAAACCTAGGGAGGGAATCCCAATTCTACGCTTAATCAGAAATCAAGAGGGAAGCGACACTAACATTAAAGTCCCTGTAAGGATGAGGAAGTGGTTACCCAAAAGCGTAGACGGTGAGAATCGACGGAGACGACGGGAAACCGGGAGGCGCTCGCGACTTTGTTTGATCGAAACCGCGGAGAAATCCCTGGACAAGAGAGGAGTGATCCACGGAAGGAAGAATCGGCGAGTTGCCTGCGGGATATCGACGGAAGAAATTGCAGGGATTCCTGCGGGATGTCGACGGAAGGGGCTGCGGGATTCCTGCGGGATGTCGTCGGAAGGAGCGGCGGGATACTTGCAGGATATCGACGGAAATGAACCACTTCGACGGAAATGAGGAATATGAAGGGTCGGCGGGATTCTTGCGCGATATCGACGGGTTTTAACGGTGTTTTAACTAGGTTTTCGTGCGAAACGTGAAATACAAGGGATCGGCGGGAGTTTGTCTAAGTCGAAATCGACGGGATTCTTCAAGAGGAATCTACGGGTTAAGAGGCATGCTGGATTCTCGAGAGTCACTTGCAAGTCCACCTAGTGATTCTCGAAATCTTCTGATATTAAGACGGTTTAAAAATCTTCTATATATATATATATATATATATATATATATATATATATATATATATATATATATATATATATATATATATATATTTCTTAATACCAATTTATTGAGGGTTTGAGCGGGGTTTTTCCATACATTTCTTGATGTCAATTGTAAGTTTTAGTGATTTCCAAAGACGTATCTTCTTTAAATTTCAGTGAACTGATTTATGCCTGTAGATGGTTGTTCTCGAATCTACCAGTGAATTTATAGATTAAATCTTTATTAATGTATCTAAGGTTTATTTTTACAGTGTTAGCCTTTCCTTAGGTGTACACACATATATGTGTATATATATAAATATATATATATGTAAATGTCGATACAATATGACTCAAGTATTTGAGCTGATCAAAAATACCTGGGATTATGAGATTTATCATTTTTAGTCCCTCTGGTTAAGGCATACCAGGTGTTCAATGTGAGTATACCATTGTAGATAGTACTTCTGTTATTCCAGATATTTGTTCCAATTCAGTCTTGAAACATCTTCTATCTAGTTCCTATCATATTTATGGGAACCTAGACTACCCTGTAAAAGAGAGTTACCTTACCTTAGGAACCCAATACATATTGGGTCCTAGGTTCTTGTTAGCATAAAAACTTGAATGCCTTCCCTCAGAAATCCTGTCAGGAAGACTACTGATGAGTCCACATTTTACACTGATTTTTGGACTCATCTGTGCTAGTTTTTTCGCCTTAACACTACACTTGAGAGCCTTTATTGCTTATTTGTGTTTATGTACCTATTTCACGCTTAAGTGCACTGTAGGCCCGCTTATGTGTGCTTTCTGTGTTTCCATTTTGTTGTTATTCTCTAGCCCTATCTCGGGGATGTGGTGTGCACGTTCTGGTGGCCTTTCTGCCCCTTCTGCTGGTACAGGGGTCGTGTGCGTGTTCCGGGATGGTTGTGAAACAGGAATACTGTGCACGATCAGGGGATCTAATGCGCACGACCACTGGTCGTGCGCCACCGATCGTGCGCACTACTCTACGTTTTCAATAGAATCAGCCTGGGGTAAGCGCACGACCACTGGTCTTACTGCGCACGACCACTGGTCGTGTGCCACTGTTCGTGCGCATTACACCCCCTTTTTCATAACCTTGTCTCGGTAATCGCACGAGCACTGGTCATAGGGCACACGACCACTGGTCGTGCGCTACTGCTCGTGCGCTTTTATGCTGATGCTTCTTGTCCAGGTTGCAGGTTTATTTGGAAAAGCCGCACGATCATCGACCTACAGTGCGCACGACCACTGGTCGTGCGCCACTGATCCTGCGCACTGCTTCTGCTGCCTCCGTATATAAGGCCCTACTCCGCGTTTTAGGTCAAAGCCTGTCATTTGCTGCGATCGGAGAGTGCGCGGGAATTGCCTTTTCACTTCTCCAGCTGCTCCATCACTTCCATCTTCGTCGGGAAGCCATTTCCACTTACTCCGAAGCTTTCCAACACTCCGGCGAAGGACTCGGCCATTGATGACTTCAACTCCAATCTTTCCTGCAGAGTTGGTGAAGTAGATAACCTAGAGAACGGACTTAAAGTCCTTCGAGGTGACAGATCGTTGGTACCGGAAGCCTCCTTGGACTGAGCCCGGAAGCAGATTGACAACTCGCTACTCCGGCCACGACCCGCGGTGGATCTTCATTCTCTTTTGGTTTACTCCTCTTCCCCTTCCTCTGTGTTATGAATGTTTTGAGCAGTGTAATGAACATTTCCATCCCTGAATATCAAGTTTACTTTCTAGTTAATGGAATGTTAGTTTCTTCTTATGCTTGTGAGTTCTGTCTGTGAATGCGCCTCACTCACCCCACATCCACTTCATTCTTGTGCCTTGTCCGATTGCAATCCACACAAGAACGCTGCAATCCATTAGTTTCCCTTCCACTCGCCCAACTGAAGTTCGGCATAGCGGCCGACAAACCCACTTCACCTTGCGAAGCGGTGCCGTCGACCCGCATAGTTTTTACTTGTTTAGTAGATCAAACATCCACGATCTCCCTAGTCCTCTATTTCCTTTTTGTTCTATTTTTAACTTTCATAACGATATTCTCAGTACTGTTGCCGTTCTACGCTA
This sequence comes from Platanthera guangdongensis, assembly GCA_039583875.1. Lineage (NCBI taxonomy): Eukaryota > Viridiplantae > Streptophyta > Magnoliopsida > Asparagales > Orchidaceae > Platanthera > Platanthera guangdongensis. The sequence goes on along the minus strand of CM077160.1, from coordinate 55,834,328 downwards.
ATTGCATTCCTCAAGAGACCGACACTTGGGGATTTACTCCCAAAACTTTATTACTTGTGCGACCGGTGCGCTTGTCGTATTACACGCATCAAGTTTTTGGCGTCGTTGCCGGTGAATGCAACTGTAGAGCGACTTCGGATGACTTCCAATATTGTTATCAGAGTTAGTATTGTTTTGTTTTGACTGCTGTTTCTTCTAGTGTGTAGTGTTTGCCGCAGTGAATGCAAGGCCGAGCTACAAGAGATTTTGTCACCTACGACCCAGAGATCGAACGTACTCTCTTAGCACGAAGACGCGCCGCAGCCATCATTTTTGCTCCAATGGGAGACCAGCTGTATCTGGATGCAGGCAACCGAGTTGGAGGGCTACCTCATGACGACGAAAATGAAGTGAATCCTCCCCAGGTCCGCACCATGAGGGATTATACTACACCCACTGTTGGGAGTATATACCCCGGTTTCGAACCTGCTATTACCAATCCTCAGTTCGAGATTAAACCAGCTATTCTGAATATTATTCGGAACAACGCACAGTTCTCCAGAATGGCCACTGAAGACGCCCATCTTCACCTTACAGAATTCTCCGAGATCTGTGCCACGTTCCGCTACGCTGGAATCCCAGATGAAACAGTCAAGCTCCGTCTCTTCCCTTTTTCATTAAGAGACAAAGCCAAGACATGGCTTCACTCCCTTCCACCTGGAACAGCCCCCACCTGGGAGGCTTTGACTACAAAATTTCTAGCTAAGTTCCATCCGGTGGATCGGATCGTGAGCTTGAGGCGCGCAATAGCCAACTTCCGGCAAGACGATCAAGAAAGTTTAGCCAAAGTTTTGGAGCGTTTTAATGAGCTGCTGAGGAAGTTCCCTAATCATGGATTCCAAACGTGGAATCTCGTCGAAAGTTTCTACTTTGCTATTGATCCCCACCACCGAGCCATGATCGATGCTGCCTCCGGAGGAACCATCATGAATCTTGCTCCAGATGATGCTCTGAAAGTCTTACAAGACACCGCAACCCACAGTGCGTACTGGACCGCTGGAAGAAACATCCCACGAAGCACCAGTGGAGTGTTTGCCTTGGATATCCCCAAGCCTGCTCCTGCCGCCCCAGTGATGGCAATCTCATGTCAAGGGTGCGAAAGCACTGATCATCACAGCTTCTAATGCTCAGGAGTTGAGGTACAAGACGAATCTTTGTTTTTGAATGAATCTGTTAATTTTGTTGCCAATCAAAACACGGGAGTGCCATACGGGAATACTTACAACCCGGGGGTGAGAAATCACCCCAACTTTTCTTGGAATCCTAACACATCTGGCCAAAGATGGCAACCGGGGCAGCATCAAAATGATGTGTATGCTTCCGGTAGCCAACCGCGGCCGCCTCAACCGAATTATTCCCAAGGGGCCCCCATCGTTAAGAAAAATTATTTTGAAGAAATGTTCGAGAAGTTTGTTGAGATTTCCCAGACCAACATGACAAATCAGGCCGCCTCGATGCGCAAACTGGAGGCACAATTGGGCCAATTGGCTTAAGTGGTTTCTAAGCGCACTCAAGGCACCTTACCGAGCAACACTGAAAAGAACCCCCATGAACAGGGAAAGCGCCTTGGGGAGGACACTTCGGGAAACCCCAACGAACTTGTCATTAATTGTAAAATCAATAACATCGACACTCCAGCATTATGCGATTCCGGGGCGTCCAGCAACATACTCACTTTGCAAGATGCTGCAAAGATGCAGTTACAAGTTGACATTGAAAATCGGAAATCACTTATCTTAGCTAATGGCAATCTGGTTGACACGGAGGGCAGTGTGCGGGACGTAGAAATCGAGGTTAACGGCACCAGTATCACCACTGACTTTCAGGTTTTGGGACCACAGGACAATAACTCTATTCCTATATTAGGAGTCCCATTCCTAACAGCCAATGGCGCATCCCTCGACTTTTCCAAAGGCCGTGTCACTTGGCCAAACGAAGAGTCCACCCTCGATAAAACATCCATACATTTTTCTTCCATCCCAAATAACATTTCTCTGAGTGTCACAGATGTCAAGCTGGATTCAGGTCCCCCCGCATTGGAAGCACATCTGGAGGAGACGCCAAAGAACGGACTTTCTCCGGAAGTCGATGAGAAGCAGGAACTACTGGTCCACGAAGGGATCAATTGCACCAAAGCCACGACTGCCTTTCTACTGCCAGCCATATCTGTTGTTGAGCATGGCGAACTAAGTTTTATTCGGGAGAAATCCCTGGACAATAATTTGTATAATTCTGTTAAACGATCTGTAAGTTGGGCATATCCGGTTGCCATTACGGTGCCAGATAGGCCGCCGCCAACCACGACACAAGGAAACCCCACAGCCTACCTTCATTGGAAGTCTCCCACGGTGGAGAAACTAAAAGTGGCCAAGCGCTTACGCGAAGAGCGCTATGCTGCCTTCCGGCGCGCGAAAGAGTGCACTCGCAGTAATAGGACAATGCCTACCCCGACTGCAAAAAGACACTCTGTTGTTCTCTCGCATCCCACCGGCGAGACTTACCATAAATCTGCGTATAGCTGATTGTGCCATCCTCTTTCTTGCTACTTGTTGAATGCTGGTTGCTCTATTTTTAATTTTGTTTCCTTTTGCTACTGCCAAGAACTCTCTATTTGAAATACTAATACAGGTATTTGGTCCACCTTAAGGACGAAAAACAAAAAGGCTTTCGGGAGACAACCCAAGTTGGACCGTTCGGTCCTATGCTGTGTTTTGATTTCGGTTTATTTCTTCATATATATATATGTGTCCAGCTTTTGTTTGACTTACATCCTTTAATCACAGGTGCAGGATTCTTAGAGGCGCGGCAACGTGGCCGCACTTGGACATCTCATTGCCCGACTGGTATGCTCAATTTTGAGCATAGGTAACTTCCTACCCTAGCTATATCTCCTCTTTGGAATGTTTATTTTTATTCGTTGTCAACTTTAAGTCTGGGGGGGGGGGGGAGTATGCTTGTGATCACTACACCGCACTTTCTGTTGCATTCCAGTTTCTTATTTACTTATTTCTTGCTTTTTGGTTGCACACACTGAATCACCCACACGAGTGCGCTCTTACCCACGCGCACAACCCGAGTTAAATTTATTGCTTTTGTGTAAACTTTAAAATAGTGGTAGTGGCTTAGGATTTCAGGATTGAGTCGTTTGAAACTCATGCAGTGCTCCTAATCGAATACTCATGGTTTGTGTAGAGTTAGGATAGAACTAATTTTTCTTTATGCTCGTAGAATTATTCTTTTCTGCTCACGTCAATATTGTTTGTACTGCTCAAAATCTGAATCTGGGATAATCAAACGATAGTGTAGGAATGTGTGTAGCCGCCACTAGACTCGTATTGCTCGAGTCGGGGGGAAGGATCATCTTTCTCGGTGGCTAAGAACTTGCCCTAAGCTACTCTCGAAGCATTGGTGCACGGTTAGTTAAGCGTGAGCATGACGTAGGCCTTCTTTTTGGCTAGTTTGAGCCTTGTTTAGCCATTCCTACCAGTTAACCATTGCATGCCAAATTTGTGCCTACCCTTCCTTTGATCCAGCTCCACTCACTTTCACCAAGGCCTGAAGCTAAACCCACCTTCGCAATCAAATGCTTGAGCTGATTTGTATTTCCTGTTTTGCCGAGGTTGTGATTAGTGGACATTGTTTTTGGGGGTGCTGATTTTATTCCCATTTTGATTGCTTCGTTTGGTGATTGCTAGCGCAGAAAAGAAAACAACAGTTTATGAAAATAAAAAGCTGATTCGCGCAATAGAAAAAACGAATATTTATATGAAAGAATTGCTTTGAGATCTTGATCCCCATCCTCTTTTTTGAATTTGGTCGGGTTCAGCCGTGTTCACACCCAGATTTCAAGCTAAGTCTGGGGGCGTGTGCCCCATTCTTTTCTAAGTGGCTGTTTTGGTTTGGGTTGTTTTCGCTCGCTTTGGTTGCATAGAGTCTTCATGTTTATCTTTGACCACCAAGCCGTTGCCTAAGCCCCATTTCCTCCTACAAGTCCTACTGATTCACGCTTGAGTCTAACCCGCGCCGTGGAGAGAGTGTGAACGTGCAAGCGTATGGTCCCCGACATTGGTGGATTACTTTGGAGGTGATCCTGAGTCCCGAACTTTGGCAATACTCACCTTAGTGGCCTGCCTACTTTCTTCCTGCACATGATCGCACGATTCTCCAGAATTCTAATTTTGAGCAATTACAATATTTATTTACGTCTGTCGAATAGTTTAAACTACGTTGTATAATTAAAAAGTTTTTCTATTATATCTTCTATACTCATGATATATTTGATTTCTCGTCTTACTTCTTTCTGAAATTGCTGAGCCAGTTAGCTATCTTCGAGTCCATGGAGTGATGATTTGCTCGGGACATGCAAATGGTTAAGTATGGGGGTGTGATGAGTCCACATTTTACACTGATTTTTGGACTCATCTGGGCTAGTTTTTTTCGCCTTAGCACTACACTTGAGAGCCTTTATTGCTTATTTGTGTTTATGTACCTATTTCACGCTTAAGTGCACTGTAGGCCCGCTTCTGTGTGCTTTCTGTGTTTCCATTTTGTTGTTATTCTCTAGCCCTATCTCTGGGATGTGGTGTGCACGTTCTAGTGGCCTTTCTGTCCCTTCTGCTGGTACAGGGGTCGTGTGTGTGTTCCGGGATGGTTGTGAAACAGGAATACTGCGCACGATCAGGGGATCTAATGCGCATGACCACTGGTCGTGCGCCCCCGATCGTGCGCACTACTCTACGTTTTCTATATTATCAGCCTGGGGTAAGCGCACGACCACTGGTCTTACTGCGCACGACCACTGGTCGTGCGCCACTGTTCGTGCGCATTACACCCCCTTTTTCATAACCCTGTCTCGGTAATCGCACGAGCAATGGCCATAGTGCGCACGACCACTGGTAGTGCGCCACTGCTCGTGTGCTTTTATGCTGATGCTTCTTGTCCAGGTTGCAGGTTTATTTGGAAAAGCCGCACGATCATCGACCTACAGTGCGCACGACCACTGGTCGTGCGCCACTGATCGTGCGCACTGCTTCTGCTGCCTCCGTATATAAGGCCCTGCTCCGCATTTCAGGTCAACGCCTGTCATTTGCTGCGATCGAAGAGTGCGCGAGAATCGCCTTTTCACTTCTCCAGCTGCTCCATCACTTCCACCTTCGTCGGGAAGCCATTTCCACTTACTCTAAAGCTTTCCAACACTCCGGCGAAGCCCTCGGCCATTGATGACTTCAACTCCAAGCTTTCCTTCAGAGTTGGTGAAGTAGATAACCTAGAGAACGGACTTAAAGGCCTTCGAGGTGACAGATCGTTGGTACCGGAAGCCTCCTTGGACTGAGCCCGGAAGCGGATTGACAACTCGCTACTCCGGCCACGACCCGCAGTGGATCTTCATTCTCTTTTGGTTTACTCCTCTTCCCCTTCCTCTGTGTTATGAATGTTTTGAGCAGTGTAATGAACATTTCCATCCCTGAATATCAAGTTTACTTTCTAGTTAATGGAATGTTAGTTTCTTCTTATGCTTGTGAGTTCTGTCTGTGAATGCGCCTCACTCACCCCACATCCACTTCATTCCTGTGCCATGTCCGATTGCAATCCACACAAGAACGCTGCAATCCATTAGTTTCCCTTCCACTCGCCCAACTGAAGTTCGGCATAGCGGCCGACAAACCCACTTCACCTTGCGAAGCGGTGCCGTCGACCCACATAGTTTTTACTAGTTCAGTAGATCAAACATCCACGATCTCCCTAGTCCGCTATTTCCTTTTTGTTTTATTTTTAACTCTCATAACGATATTCTCAGTAATGTTGCCGTTCTACGCTAATTGCATTCCTCAAGAGACCGACACTTGGGGATTTACTCCCAAAACTTTATTACTTGTGCGGCCGGTGCGCTTGCCGTATTACACGCATCAACTACCCCTGCTCAGAAGATGTGGATATGCCCTTGCCCTTAACACAGAGGGGTTGTGCTAACAGTCTATGGCAAAGTGTCCTACCTTGCCACAGCACCAACACGTGTGAATGTTGTACCTCCGTTTCTGACCTGATCCAATGACTGAGGTAGTTATGGTCCTAGGTCCAAACGGGATAGATCCGAATTTGCTCCCAAAATTGCCTCTTCCACCGTGACACTTGGAAGGGTGGAAGGAATGCATGTAGCGAGCTTCATGAGTCCTGGGAGGTGGTGCCTTCATTTCAGTCAGCACCCTTCCAGAGTCCCCATGAGAACTTACTGCATGAATTCTAACCTCCCTTTCCTGTGTCCTCGGGTGGTGAGAAGCGTTCTTAGAGCTGATACCCGCAGATTCATGCCGAGTTGGGGCAGTGGCCGGGGATACAAAGGGCTCAGAATGAGCCTTAGGTATTCTTTCATGGGAGGCCATGACAGCCCTTGCACTATGGGTGTCTCCACATGAGGACAGATCACCCTTGCAGTGACCACGATTGTTCATGTGATCATACCTGAAGGCATGATGAGTACCCTTCCTGCCTGGAGTGGGGGGTCGGAATACCGTTTCCCCATTTCTCCATGAATTGATAATTCGGGAGATCCACCCATTTTCTTCCTTTCTCTTCATAGCATCAACCTTGGAAAAGTTGAATACTATCCTTTTCTTATTCTCTAGACTACTCTCTAGATCTGAGATTTTAGAGTCCTTGACCTTGTTGGATGCCAATTGGAGAACCAATAAGATCTTCAGCCGAGCAATCTCCTGAGCTTTCTCCTCAACAAGTAGGTTGCTTTTTTGAAGGGCTCTCTTCAGGGAATCAGGATTTTCTGAAGGGTGACAATTCCTGTCTTCAGGAACTTCAAGAGAGAAGGGGCAAGATGAAGAAGTTACCTGCTTTTCAGAGTTATTGCCACGAGCGCCAGAGACCGTTGTGTCAGGATCATCAGAACTGCTTTCCTCAATTTCTTCTTCAGTCTCTAACAAGGACACCGGAGCTCTGATGCTGTCCGATTGATCCTTGCCTTCATCTTCAGAGGCGAGGACCCCCACATAGACTTCATCCTCTAGATGACAGCAGATCCCTGATTTCTTTGATCCCCCCATCAGCTCTGAGATGGTTACCCACATAGATTTGGCTGTCCCACATTTTTCCAATCTAGAGCGAGAAGGTCCAGACCAGATATCCATGATGACCTGACGAATCATCTTCTCCAGATTAAATAATAAGAGTTCAGTCTCCGACATCTCAGTAATACACTTGGGGATATGGATATCCTTTCCAGAGCCGGAGGTCTTCATAGGAATGAAAGGGCCCTCTTCTAGGATGAGAGATGCTCGAGGATCGATAGCCTTTAGGTAATAAGATACTCTCATCTTCCAGACAGGCTAACACTTCTTAGTGCACGTGGGAAGTCTTAGTGGAGATATCCCATGATCCAGCTCCATGCTTTTGACACTGGTGGTAGGATTCTACTCAAGGTGTTAACCTTTTTGATGAGTAACCTCGCTTTGATACCACTTGAAAGTCCACCTAGTGTCAACTACCTTCACCTATGGGGGGGGGGGAATAGTTGACTTGCAGCATTTTTGCGGAATTAAAATTGTACCTGCACAAGATAACAAAACAGCACAACAAAGAAAGGACACAAGCAATTTATAGTGGTTCCCCGATTTGGGTACATCCACTTTCCCCCTTCGACCTATCTCCAAACAAGGGACGACTCGGTCACTTCACCAACAGGATTGAAATCCAATCCTTGCACTATCGGAAGGAACCCTTCCACACGTAGGAGATAACACTCCCACAACACGGGTTGCACCCAACCCTTACAAATAGGAACCAACGTTCCTTTACAACAAAATGAAACTAGAATGTACAAGAAATACAAACAACTTTTGGAGACTAAGGTGTCCCTCTTCGTTCGATGACATGTTCTTGAAGTCAACGAAGAGTCCACAACCCTAGATATCTCTTGGAGAGAATCTCCCCGAAACCAGCGGCGGCTAGAAGGCCAGCGGCTTGGTCCTCGGGATCGGCGGCGACAATGGTGTGCGGCTGCTGTACTTTGGAGATTCAATCTTCGTACCAAAGCTAGCAAGATCTACCAACGGTCACACTAGGATCAATCGTCTCGATCGATTCGGAAGGGGAAGGTTTTCCTGATCAACGAATCAAGAGACAAAGGATCTCTGGTTAGACGCATGAGACGCTATGCTTGGCTAAGCTTCTGTTGCCGGGAGATTTGGAAGATACCACGATCAAACGGCCGGCGATCGAATAGCATGAGCGGCGACGGCGGCGGAGCAGGTATCGTGATCTAGGTCACGTCGGCAGCTCGTGAATATTTTTCTGTCGTCCACGTTTACTGTTCAAAATACGCGTGTATTTATACGGTAGAATACTCCTTTATGACCGTTATGGGTCGCACCTGAAGAAACCCTAATTCTGGTTCAAAACAGAGCCTTAACATTTGATCCGGTCCAGTGGTATCCAGAAAATTGCCCAAGTCAAATTCGGTGAGAATCGAAGGTGATTCTCGACGAGTCGGCGAGAATCAGCCGGTGATTCTCGACGATTCGGCGAGAATCACTAGTGATTCTCGCCGAATCACTTGAGGATTCTCGACGATTATGACTTAGCGCCAGATTTGCACGCTTTGATGTAGCCGGATAGAGACGGCGAGAATCAACCAGTGATTCTCAACGATTTGGCGAGAATCACTAGTGATTCTCCCCGAATCGGCGAGAATCACTTGGTGATTCTCGTCGAATAACACTTAGATGATTTTTCGTCTTTCCGCCCATGAGCTGCTCCTTGACCCATCCTTGCTCCTTGTCTGCTCTTGCATTATCACAGCCCTGTACTTGAAAATAAGTACACTCCAATAGAGAGAGTACACGTAGGCCAACACACTGATCTGCTCAACGAGGGATTACGTCGTGCAGACCCATGTATATTGACCTACTGCACCCTGACATTGGAGTGCACTTAGCGTGGAATAACTGCAAGCACAACTTAAAAGGTTTCATCAAATACATTGTGAATTCATCTTAGCTTGACAGGTGGCTTCGTCAAATCCAGGTAATTGTGGATACATTACCCAACAATGAGGAATGGATTATGGAGAATGAAGAAGAGTGGCAGCTCTCGTTCGATCTTGTAGAGGAACTTCAAGACCTGGATGCCCTTCTCTAGGAGGGGATCAAGCATCAGATGGAGAGGTACTTCGATAAGAACATCAGGCTCAAGCACTTTTTAAAAGGTGGTCTGGTCCTCAAAAAGGTCAACATCGAGGGAATGGTGGTAGTCATTGACAAGCTCCAGCCTAACTGGGAAGGACCCTTTGTAATCCTCGAAGCACTTGCCTCAGGAAGCAACCACCTCCAGAATAACGAGGGAGCACCCCTTAGCAGCACTTGTAGTGGTGATGACTTGGAGTAATTTTACCAATGAAATAAACAAACAAAATTCTCTCCTCTCTAATAGTCTTTCCAATTTTTACTCATAGCTTGACAATTCCAAACAAAAGCACCCCCGATAGGATCCCGCTGACCAAACTACCACAATATAGCAGGACAAGCAGGTCACTTGAGTGGAGGGCTGAGATGAAAACAACTCCAAACCAAAGCACCCCTGATTGGATCCTGCTGATCGGGCTACCATAAGGCAGGTCGCCTAGGTGGAGGGCTGAGATGAGAATAACTCCAAACCAAAGAACCCCAGATAGGACCTCGCTGATCGGGCTACCACAAGCTGGCGAGAGCAGGCAGGTCCCTCGAGTGGAGGCCTGAGATGAGAATAATTCCAAACCAAAGAACACCTGATAGGATCTCGTTGAATGGGCTACCACAAGCCGGCATGGCAGGTAGGTCACTCAGGTGGAGGGCTAAGATGAGAACAATTCCAGTCCAAAGCACCCCTGATATGATCCCGTTGATCGGTTTACCACAAGCCAGCAGGGCAGTTCACTCGGGTGGAAGGTTGAACGGCCATAAGGGGAGAAAAGAATCAGGGTTAATCTCCCAAGGTCCTGGGAGCCTGGTGTCTCAGGAGATGGATTGAAAAGAAGCATGCAAAAGAATGAATGGAAAATATGGTAAGATAGAGAGGGGGAGAGTGTAATCTTTCTCATCCCTCGACTTGTGCATTCCTGATTCAGCCAAATTTCAGGGCGGAGGGGATGCTACGCAAGCACCCAGACCGTGCAAGGATCCCATACATCCCCCCTATATAAGGGGTACTTGGGGGCTCCCAGAGTCATAATTCACTTGTCCTTCTTTCGAAAAGTGGCAAGTGCGCCATGCTTGCGAGGTTTTATTCTCGCGAGTCAGGATAGCCCCCCCCCCCCCCCCCCCCCCCCCCGATTATCCGGGTGAGTTCCTAGACCTAAAGGGAGAGCACTCGACAACAAACTGAAGAAAAATAATCACTCAGCGAAACAATGCGAAAAACAACATAGAAGAAGATTAAAACAACACATCAAGTATAACAAAAAAAATTTTGTATGTTTCCCATTACATCACAAAAAAGTATGGAGACGTTCAATGCTCTCAGCTCGCGAGAAGAGCCGAGGGTGGATGCTCCATCTCATCATCCGCCATGGATGAGTAGCTGCGTCTTGAGGAGGGTGGACTCGTTGTTAGTGCAAAGAAGTCTGGGATGAGATCCTCCACGATCAGCTCCATCCAGTCATCACGCAAGGCATCGAGGTACCACAACATATTTTGCATTGACTCAGTCGTTTGCATGGTTAGGAACTTGCAGGTACTCTCCACCTCCTGCGGGGTGAAATGAAGAAGCTTGTAGCTGTCGGATATAACCTCACCAGGCTTCTTGGCAGTCTTCTCCACAAGGGTCGCGGCAAGCCTCTGATAGGTGTCTGCAAACTCCTCCTCTAGCTCGCAAGCACGCGCCCACATGTGGTCGGCAGTCTCCACATACTATAAAGGAAAGAAGTTGGAAAAAGGAGGGGAGAGAAGAGAAAGATGAAAAAGAAAGGAAAGAAAAAGTTAAGTCCAGGGATGACATACCATGCCACTGGATATTGGATCTAGTGGCCAACCTTAGAGGTGGTTGAATAAGGTTTAAAGATTTTATTAAAAATTCAAATAGTTTTATCCGTGAAAACTAGTTCTGGATGCTACCGCGGGATGCTAGCTTGATATCATGCGGCAGTAGGTCACAGACTTCATTTTCTTGAACAAATTTCTCCTTTGAGATACGCACACCCATCATAGATCTACAGACAAACAACCACGATGTCGCACGCATAATAAAGAACAAATAATAATTCTATTCAATAAGAAATGAAAGTGGTTTATAATTACAAGCAACTAGATCTCCATAACGCCAGAGATCAGAGGTAGTGAATTTTAAATTTTCTTTTGGTTTCTATACCGACCCACAACCCAGACTGGTTGGCTCTCTCCCTTTCCCTCCAGGAAAAGTCTTCGAGCCGGCTCTTCGCCTTCACATAAGAAAGTGTCTTAGAGCCCCACTGGATCCCCCGATCTAGACATCCCGTCCCCGGAATGATTTCTCATGGAATCCTTCCTGTATTCGGATGACCTTCACCGGTCGATTTTCCTCGCCACAAACATATAGAAAGGAGAAAAATACAAAGAAAGAGTAAAGAAGATTTAAAATTGATTCTACATCAAGACGATTCCTCCGTTGGAGATGCATAACTAGTGTTAACGATCTTCGTTCTATTGCAACCGATCAACTTCGCTTGGTCGTTGTAGACCTTTGATCGTCGGAGATCTTCATGCGCGAAAGGGAGGAAGGTGGCTTTCTCTTACTTTGATGGAGACGGTGGAACGCTGCTCAGAAGCGGCACACGAAACCTAGAATTAAGTTCTGTCTCTCTTGATTCGTACAAGGAACGAAAAAGCAAAACCCTTTTATACATATTTGAAAAATTGACTACCACCAGCGGTAAGACTACCGCCCGACGGTAAGACCAGCACCCGATGGTAGGTCGTTGTGCGTTGATAAGACAGTTGTCCCGCGGATTTTGAAAAATATTCGAAAAATATAATTTTCTGCTTTTTCGTGCTAGCGCGCTGCAGTACCCAACTATCACATAGATGTAGCTCAAACTTATCAACAAAGCCACTTGATGATCGTTGAGAGAGCTAGTACTGCACGACAGGAAGTTAGCGTTGCGTGGTAGGTCGCCGAATGCATGTCTAGAATAGATTCTGAGGCTAGCGCAGGCGATAGCTCGACCTGTAACGCCCTAAGTTTTCATAGGCAAGAAAAGAAGGTACCACGTGGCGTTAATGGTACCGCATGGAGGTAGTGTCAGTTGTTGAGATCGTCGAGTATGGCTTGTTGACTCGACACATTATCTACCATGCGGCGGTAGGTTATTAACACGTAGTATTAAACAATTAATTGGCCGAGCTCTCGAGATGTTATTGCACAGCGGTAGGGATACCACAGGCGGTAGCTTGGGAAATTTATTTGTTGAAGCTCTCGAGTTTCTACCATGTGGCGGTAGTAGCTGTCACGCCTCAGTAGCAGGAGCGATCATGTCGTAAACATCGCTATCTACCGAGAGGCATTAGCATCCTATCACGCAGAAATAGTGAAGCTGTAATGGCGTGGCCATGTGTCGGCATATGGTTGGAGGGCCTTGGCGATGGCACGCAAAACGAGACATTGATTAACTGTGTCGTGCGGCGGTAGTTTGTTACCCCGTGGGGGTAGCTCAGTTTATAGTGTTGGCTCGGCTGTTTTCACTTCATTATTTTGGTGTTTGAGAAACTGGGGTTGGATTTTTGGAGGAGGAGAAGCAGTGCTGGAGAGAGGAGATCTCGTCATTGTTTGAGATTCGGAGCTCTGATTCGCAAGGTGAGTTTGGATCTACAAAGGTAAAGTTGAAATGGTCATTTTTGAAAGTCTTTATTTTCAAGGTTAGCAAAACCACCTAGAGAGGGGTGAATAAGTTTCTGGGTCTTTTGTATATCTTTTAGCTTTTATAAGTTTAGGCTGTGAGTGGTGATTTACTTCCTATTGCTTTCAAGACATTCACCCAGATGACACTGTAATTTATAGAGGTTTCCCAGATTATGGGTGCATCCATTATCCATCTAGCCTTTCTAACAGTGTGTTAGACAAGGCACTTCTCAAATATCTCAGCTCCTAAGAGCTTACAACACGATACCGCAGGATCACTCAGTCTCCTCCAAGACTTACAACTCAGGCACAAAGCCCTATAACTCAGTGATCAGAAGATCACCTATCTCAGGCCAAAGGCCCTACCACTCATGCTGGGAGGACAGCCCTACCTCAGATCCAACAAGTCCTACACTCGGCCTTTATAAATAGGCTTACAACTCAGATCTAAGAAGATCCTACAAAAAGAAATAAGTTTGTTGGTGTTGATTACTAGACAACAAATAATTGATCTCTATGTCTTTCTCCTTCTGTCCTGAGAAAGATCAGTACAAATTTCTTCTTCATAGCACTAGAAAATAATCTTCAGGATTTGCTCAGCTTGGGCTGTGAAGTGCCCGCAACTACTGTTAGCCCATGCAGCTCCTTCTTTCTTCCTGTTGATGATGAAGACGACAACATCTAACAGGAAGAACTTTCAGGTCGATTGATTTGAACTTATGCTTCTTGTCTCATTAACATTTTCGAGGAAGACGATGAAGACCTTCCGCTTTTCGAAAAGACAAAGCCCTAAAAGTTAATTCGATTTCGCTGATCTCATTATTTTTATCTTCCAACATACAACATCTCATTTCCTGTTGGCCCAGCTTTAATTACTGATTTACCACCTTCCTTTTACATAATATATCATACAGCTGGCTATCGGCGCCATCAGTGGTGTGTTGGATCCCTAGTTCTATTTGGGCTAGGTTCACTATCTAGGATAATTGACCCAACATGTATAGCCTGGGTCATGTCTATGTTCTAGAGTTTACGCTAAGTCCTTATAAATAACCACACATGGACCAGCCAACAGAAGACTGCAGAAGACTCAGACTTAGAAGAAAATCAAGTTCAGGAAAGTGAGTTCGATGTTCATCGAACTCAGCTCGACGAAAGTCGTGCTCCGCTTGACGAACTCATAGCAAATTCTCTGAGTTGAGCTTGACGATATTCGAGCTCAGGTCGATGAATTCTGGGTGATCAACTTCAACACATTAAGTCCAGAATCCTTTCTCTGAACTCAGGTTGTTGAAGTTACATTATCAGCTCGATGAACTTAGAGCATAGAAATGGGAAGTTCTTCACACAAAGCACTTAGCTGATCTCAGGTCGACGAACTTAGTTCTCAGGTCGACGAACAAGGATTCCCAAGTCGACGAACAAGATGAAAGTGCAGGTTAGATCTGATATACTCTAGAGGGGGGGGGGGTGAATAGAGTATGGTGCTTACTAAAAACTTTTGACAACTGTTGTTGTATACCTAAGTGAACAGGGAAGCAAATAACATAAAGTAAACACAGCAACTAACTAAACACAGAGCAATCACAAACCACAGCCAGAAAATAAAAGAAAATAGCAACCAGAAGACACAAGGAGCTATAGTGGTTCCCCAACCAATCTGGGTACATCCACTCTTCTACCACCCTAGGTAGGAATCCACTACAGGATGAGTTGATCAGGTGTCCTGGGCACCAATGGGTTTTGATCAGGTCCCCAAAAACCAAACCTCAAGTCTTTTGGAAGGAGACTTGTGAACCAGGAATCACTTTTGAAGGGAGATGACAACCCTTTATACAAGAGGTGGTGAGAGAGTGATGGTATCTTCTCTGTCAACAATCAGAGAGAAGATTCAAGTGGAATGATGTTAGCAGCTTGCTCCCCCTAAGATCTTGAATGTATCAGGAAGACTAGAGCACTGCTTTAGGGTGATAGGTCTTCAAAGACCTAGAATGCCTGGACCAGAATATGTTTCAGGAACTCCTTTGACAGATTGATTCATTGTTGTCCTTTGAAGTTATCCTGTGAATAGAGAGAAGAAGACTCTTGATTGAATTTGGTTGTTCTTCTTCTTCTTGAAAATATTCTCTGGTCAGGCTGATTGCAGTTAAGAACTTGTGATTTGTGAACGATTGTTCTTCTCTGCAACTTCAGAGTGTCTATCAGATTGATTGCTGTGTTGTAATTCTTGAACTCTATCACTGCTTGATTATGTTCTCATACTGTGTCTCTATTTTTTTGTGTATATCTGTGTCTGTGACTGACTGAGGAATGTTCAAACTTTTGAATGTCGAGCAATAATTACAGTCGGCCTCGGAAAGAATCAGCAATCAATGACTTTCCTAACTATCCCATGGAAAAACGGCATGTAATCGTCCATAGTCAATGCACGTTCTAACGGTAACATTATGAGAAGATCTGGCATTAAATGTTCAGGAATCAGCGCCAAGAAATGGAACGGGAACCTTGAAGAAAAACTAATCTGGATTCGTCGAACGAAGAACACATTTCGTCGAGCTGAACTTGTGTTCGTCGAGCTGAGCTTGAGTTTGTCGAGCTGAGCTTGAGAGAGTTCGTCAACCAAACAATCTTCATTCACCTGATAGACAGTCTCCATTTGTCGAGCTGAGAATCAAATTCGTCGAGCTGAGAAATGTTTTGGACTTAGACAAAATATCCTGCATCTGCTGAAATGCTGTGTCGACAAAAGTTGGTGTCGACAGATTGATCTTGGTGTCGACACAAATCCTATGGTGTCGACATAAGCTGGTGTCGACTGAAATCCTGGTGTCGACACAAACCGTCAGGTGTCGACACAAACCCTAAGTGTCGACACAGATTCTCTGAGTCCAGAAATCATCGAGTAGAGTTTAGCATTCGTCGATCTGAGAAGCTGACTTCGTCGACCTGAGAAGCTGTGAACTTGAGGCCCAAGTTCGTCAAGCTCAGAATATAATTCATCGACCGAAGCATGAAGCTGGACTTAGAAAAATTTAAAGTTCTCCTGACTTTGGCTTGATGTAGAAACTGAGTTTTCGTCGAACAGAGAACATAGATCGTCGAGCTCAGCACTAATAATTGTCTCACGATCGTCGAGCGCAGAACTCCTTTCGTCGAGCTGAGTTCGACGAACGTCGAACTCACTTTACTTAGTCTTGAAAACTTGTGAGTCTGGAGTCTCTAAGGGTCTTGTTGAAAGCTGGTCCATCTGGAGTTGAGCCTAAGGACTTAACCTAGACTCTATGATACAAAATGACCCTGTTTATACATGATGGGTCACATCCTAAGTCAGTGAACCTAACCCAAATCACCTAGGGATCCAACAATCTTCCCCTATTTGGGTGAGGTCACTAACAGAGACTCAAAACAGAAAAACAAAGCAAGAAAGAAATATATCTGACAGAGAATTGTAACACATGCAACAGATATATATATATACACACAACTTTGTTTAACAGAAAGCACAGTTTTAAAAAAAGAACAAATAGCAGATAGAAATTGAAACAACAACAAAATTACTTCTTTGGCTTCTTCTGCTGAGGTTTGTCTTCTGTTTTCTTTTCTCCTGGCTTCTTGAAAATGATTTCTCTGTTAGGATCTTGAGCTTGAGCCACTGTCATGGTCATATCAGCTGCCCCAATAATTTTCAATGATGTAGCTCTGGGGACAACTGCTTCTGGATGTAGTTTCATATAATCATCAACATTAAAAAGTTTGTTGCCTTTGTCAAACCTTTTCAGCTCTTCCTTTCTATACTTTGATATTGTTGAAAGACCAGAGATATCCTTTCCTTCTACTTTGGCTTTATTTATCAATGATAGACAAATCAGCTCTTGGTACCTAGTCATTCTTACAGTGTTAGCAGTCTCTAGATCTTCAAAAGGAATTGGAGGAGAGAGAGGTCTTTTGGGGCTTTCAGCTTTATGTACTTCAGAACTTTGTTGCTGCTGCTTATGCTGTTGACTTCCTGAGGAGGATGGCCTCTGCTGGCTGCTTCTAGAAGATCTCCCTGACTGTCTCTGATAAGTTTGCATTGGGGCAGATCTCTGGGAGCTAGAGCCACTGGCACCAGCTGCTGGAGGAGGAGGAGGAGGATCCTTCCTATATCTGTGCACTGAAGGAGGGGAGTATCTCCTGCTTCTCTTTCTATCTTTCTGCTGGTTTTTGGAGAGCCACATCCATGCTGGCATTCCCTTATATGGAGTCACATTGTGCAGAATATAGTAGGGAGTGTTTGTAGTGGGATTTGTCTTGGGAGCTAGAGGAGGAGCAGCCTTTCTCTTCTTTGCCAACAGTCTCTTTTTCTTACTAGCTGTATCCTCCTCAGAATCATTATCATCATCATCATATTCTGAATCCTGAGGTGTATCATACAAAGCATCCAAAGCTTTTAAAGCTTTATCAGAAACAACAACCTTTGCTGGAGGAGAGTCAGAAGGTTCAGGAATAAGGGTTTCAGCAACAAGAGAAGAATTATCTGTACAAGGTTCAGAAATAAAAGAGACAGAGCTATCAGCTACTGCCTTATTCTCTTCTTCAATGTCTGCCTGAATAAGCTCATCTAGAGTAGGCATTGGAGAGTCATCCATAATAAAATCTGGTGCTGAAACTGGCACCGATGTATCTTCTGGAATGACTTT
The DNA here is from genome assembly GCA_039583875.1 of Platanthera guangdongensis. Taxonomy (NCBI): domain Eukaryota; kingdom Viridiplantae; phylum Streptophyta; class Magnoliopsida; order Asparagales; family Orchidaceae; genus Platanthera; species Platanthera guangdongensis. The sequence goes on along the minus strand of CM077160.1, from coordinate 55,816,758 downwards.
TGAGCTAGAGGCAGAGAGAGCAAAATTGTCACAGAGTTGCTTGGCAACTGCTGGACTGGCTGGAGAGGTATATGGTACCATAGCCAAATATGACTTAGAGAAATCTGCTGGAAGGAATTGCATATGTACAGAATCAAAATTTCTCAGCAAAACTGATAGATTTACTGTGGGATTTAAATAGAAATCACCAACATGAGTTATTTGAGCAACTGACTCATCCAACTTAATGTCAGTATTCATGAATTGAATTAACTCAAACATCTCAGCATCAAAGTCTGTCAAAATTGTTGTATCCTCATCTGAATCTGTATTAGCTGGAGAGGGAACTGCCGTGACTGCTGTTGCTGTTGTTGTATCTGCATCTGCTGCAACTTCATCACAGAGCATCTCCCCATGCCTGGGTTCAGGAATACCTGGAGCCAGGCCCCTAGATGAAGAGGGGATAGCAGATAGAAGAGAGATCTGGGCAGATAAGGAGTTAATGGAGGTCACAAGAGGTGTAATGGCCTCTTGGATCAAAGATTGGATGAGAGGTGTGAGCAAAGAAATGAGGGTAGATGGATCAAATGGGAAGGGGAAGGGGATGGAAAGGGAGGAGGAATAACAGATGGAGTGGGGGCATCTTGCATGATTGTATATGATTGTATATGATAAGATAGGATGGTGGATAAGTGTTGGGGAAGAGGAGACTGTGGAGGTGTAGGAAGTATTGTCTCATGAGGGGAGTCTGGAGGAGTGTGTTGTTGATGAACTTGCAGAGGGGAAGATGGTGGTGGAGATTGAGTGATTGTCAGGTCAAGTGGTGGAGATGAAGGAGGGGTAGGTACATGAGGAGGCTTCTTTGGAGGAAGAGGTGCGGGAGGAGATGGTTGAGATGGAGGAACCTCTTCAGTAGGGTGGGGAGCGGCCTTTACAGCCCCTGTGCTCTCAGAAGTTTGGAGGGAGGAGGAAGAAGCCTTTGAGGGCTTGGAGATGGTCCTCTCTCACCTGCCAAACAGATTGCAAGTGAGGCGCTTGCTGGCGTTTATGAAGATGGTCGGGGAGACCATACATTCAGCAGCCTTCTCTTTGAGAAAGATTCCCAAAATTCTGCCAAAGCAGACTTCCTTCTTGTTGTTCTTCTTCTTGATCAATTTAAACAAAACCTTACTCCAATCAACTTGTCGCTTATTCACTACTGCACACATTATTAGAAATTGGTGACGGGTAATATAGTCATGAGCAGAGTGCTTGGCCATCAGTATCTTTCCCATAATATCTGCCAGAAATTGGTAGGCGGCGGATAGTTGCTTTTTCAACAACTTATTAGGGTTGTTACCAGAGAAACCCATCAGTTTCAGCATATCACTGAATTCCTCAGAATCCATTTCTAGATTGTCTTCTCCGTTCACTAATCCAAATATCTCAGAGAGAACTGTGGGAGAGAGGGAAACAGCAGTGTTCCCTATATTGCTGGTCAAAACATCTTCATAAACTGTAGATGTATATACCCACTCTCATATTTTCGTTCCATGAAGTTTAATACGTCTGGTCATGAAATCCTTTAAACAGAGTTCTTCTAGTAGTTCCAGGATGTATAGAAAGATGGGGTCAGAATGTTGAAACGACTCAAAATCCATGTCGAAACCAGTGTCAAACTTCATTGCAACCAAAGCACCTGAGGGAATCGCCATTGATGTCCTGCAAGAAAAACACAGAGAGAAACGACGATCAAGAGCAAAGGAACTGAAAGCGTGGGACGGAGGTCGAAGAAAACCTAGATATAAGATTTTCAGAATATGAATCGACAAACTCCGTTGCACGAAAAAGAAAAATTTTTCGAACTGAGCTCGACGAAATAAATTATAGACAGATAATTCGTCGATCTCATCCAGAAGAATCGAAAACAGTTCGTCGAACTCCGTTCGACGAAATGTCTTCTGAAGCAAAGTTCGTCGATCTCTCGTCGATGACAATTGTTTCCTCACACAGAGAATTCGTCGATCTCCGTTCGACGAGAATCTCTCAAACTTTCCCTAATTCGTCGAACTTCGTTCGACGAACTCTGGAAAATTCGTCGAATGCAGATAAAAACTAGGTTAACTCTTCTACATTAATCATTCCCAGTTGATTTATAAAGAACAGATGGGTTTTCTCATCCAATGGCTTGGTGAGAATGTCTGCTCTCTGTAGATCAGTAGGAATATGGATTAAGTTAATTTTCTTTTTGTCCACATTATCTCTAATGAAATGATGTCTTATTTCAATATGTTTAGTCCTATAATGGTGAACTGCATTCTGTGATATAGCAATAGCACTAGTATTATCACAAATTAATGTTGAATTATTTAAGTTGACACCATAATCTAAGAGTTGGTTTTGTATCCATAGAATTTGTGAACATCAACTACCAGCAGCCATGTATTCTGCTTCTGCAGTTAATGTAGACACAGATGTCTGTTTTTTACAAAACCAGGAGACAAGTCTCATACCAAGGAACTGGCATGTTCCAGAGGTACTTTTCCTGTCTACTCTACATCCAGCATAGTCAGCATCTGAGTATCCAGTTAACTCAAACTCTGACTCTACAGGATACCAGAGTCCTAGACTAGGGCAACTCTTTATATATCTCAAAATTCTTTTTATGAAAATAAGGTGAGATTCTTTAGGGTTCACTTGGAATCTAGCACAAAGGCATGTGGCAAACATTAAATCAGGTCTGCTAGCTGTTAGGTATAATAGGGATCCAACAATTACCCTATAATTTTTTTGATCCACTGGTTTCCCTGCTGCATCAGAATCCACAACAGCATTTGTAGCCATAGGGGTTTTCATCCCTGAAGCATCACCCATCCCAAACTTTTTGATAAGCTCTTTAGCATACTTAGCTTGGGAGAGGAAGATACCATCTGGGAGCTGCTTCACTTGGAGACCAAGGAAGTAGGAAAGTTCACCCATGCTACTCATCTCAAATTTAGAATGCATGAGGTCAGCAAACCTCTTGCACAATTTGGGATCAGTAGACCCAAAAATAATGTCATCCACATAAATTTGTACTAACAATATTTGGTCCTTATGATATCTAGTGAAAAGTGTTTTATCTATGGTTCCTCTTGTAAATTCATGCTCTAAAAGAAAGCTTGCTAGGGTCTCATACCAAACTCTTGGAGCTTGCTTTAAACCATAGAGAGCTTTATGCAATTTAAAAATAAGAGAGGGTTGAGTTGGAGAGATAAAACCTGGAGGTTGTTCTACATAAACCTCTTCTTGAAGTACTCCATTAAGAAATGCACTTTTGACATCCATCTGGTAGACCTTGAATCTCTTGTAAGCTGCATAGGCAAGGAATATCCTTATGGCCTCTAACCTTGCAACAGGGGCAAAGGTTTGGTCATAGTCTATTCCTTCCTCTTGTCTGTAGCCTTGAGCAACAAGCCTAGCCTTATTTCTCACTATGTTGCCTTGAGCATCCAACTTGTTCCTGTAGACCCATTTGGTTCCAATATCTAGGTAGTTATGGGGTCTTGGAACCAAATCTCAAACTTTACATCTCTCAAACTGATTGAGTTCCTCTTGCATTGCAATGATCCAGTGGGGATCTTGCTCTGCCTCATGAATGGTGAGAGGTTCAATTTGAGAGAGAAAACAGGCATGCATCAAGTGTTGGTTGAGTTGATGCCTTGTCTATACACCTACTGAGATGTCTCCAATAACTTGAGATCTGGGGTGATCTCTAAGTGTGACAAGATCAGTTGGTGGAGTTGGTTGAGCAACAACTTCAGTATTTAATTCCTCTTGGGGAATGATACTAGCTGTTGGCGGAAGTTCAGCCACTTCCTCTTGACTTTCCTCTTCACTATCTTCAGCAACCTGTGGAGTAGGATGGTTTGGTACCTCTCGGGTAAGGTTCAGTCCATCCATAGACTCACACAGTGGTGGAACCTGCAAAGATCTTATGGTAGAAATTTATTTCTCCTTGTATGACATGTTAGTCTCATCAAAAGATACATGAACAGATTCTTCAATTTTAAGAGTTGATTTATTATACACCCTATAAGCTTTACTGATCATGGAGTATCCCAGAAACACTCCTTCATTTGCTTTAGCTTGAAATTTTGCTATGTATTTCTTGTCATTATTATGAATGTAGCAAATACAACCAAAGATTTTGAAGTAATCTACTTTAGGTTTCTTCCCTTTGAGTAATTCATAGGGAGTCTTGCCCTTCAGTTTATGTATTAAACTTCTATTAAACACATAGTTGGAGGTGTTCACTGCCTCTGCCCAAAAGGATAGAGGAAGGTGAGCATCTGACAACAATGTAGTAGCAGATTCAATAAGGGTTGTATTTTTCCTTTCAGCAACCCCATTTTGTTGAGGAGTTCTAGGAGCTGAGAAAGTATGCCTGATCCCTTCACTTTGACAGAACTCTTGCATAAGAAGAGAATCAAACTCTGTCCCATGATCACTTCTGATCAGGGCAATCTGAGTATTGAACTCACTCTGTATGCATTTAAGAAACTCTGTCAAACACTTAAAGTTATCAGACTTCTTCCTCAGAAAGAACACCCATGTGAATCTAGAGAAGTCATCTACAACCACTAAAGTATAGGATTTCCCTCCTAAGCTTTGTACTGTAATGGCTCCAAAGAGATCCATGTGTAACAGATACAAAATCCTAGGTGAATCACTCTTATTAAGTGACTTGAAACTACTTTTGTTTTGCTTGCCTAATTGACAAGCCCTGCAAAGACCTTCCTTCTTGTAGGGGCCAGAAGGTAGTCCTTTAACAAGGTTATCCTTGGATAGCCTAGCAATGGTTCTAAGGTTTATATGTCCTAATCTTTTATGTCATAGTTCATTAGGTTTAAACAAGCATATATCTACCTTAGTTGAAAGAAAATCCACAAGATAGATGTTACCTTTCCTTTTATCTATCAACACAATGGTGTTGTCCTCTGATTTGATCTTGCATGAGGATTTGCTGAAAGTCACTTGATAGCCTTCATCACACAGTTGACTGATACTGATTAAGTTGTGCTTCAGTCCTTCCACATAGGCTACTTTCTTGAATGTGACTGTGCCAATCTGGACTGCACCATATCCTTTTGTTAGTCCAAAGTTTGAATCACCAAATAATACTTTGGGTCCAAGCTTGGCTTTAAAGTATGTGAAATTGTCCTTGTTTCATGTCATGTGCTTTGAGCACCCACTATCCAGATACCATTGCTGGTTTGATGTTGGATAGGTCTTCACCTGCACATAAAGTAATTTATTTATTTTTGACCCAGTATACCTTGGGCCTAGGTTGATAACCTTTGAATTCAGAAATAAAATACATCTCTGGTTAACTCTTATAGCCTTCAAGATGATATCTCCTAGGAGGTATTATCCATTCAGTATAAGGGTTAAACCATTGAGATGTAGGACCTCTAGGATTGAAGTTTGATTTGCCTTTGAAAGATTTTTCAAAACTCTGAGCTCTGTTCGACGATCTCTGAGCTGAGTTCGACGATCTTGGGTCAGATCGTCGAGCTCCGTTCGAAGATCGACCATGCCAGAGTTCAGTGTTCAGAGATTGTCGACCTGAGTTCGACGATATAGCCTGAGATTGTTGAGCTCCACTCAGCGATCGTCAAGCTCCGTTCGACGAATTCTGTTGAATTTTCGTTTTCTTAGGTAAATCAGAATTCTTCCTAGCCACCTCTACAACTCCCTTACCTTTATCAGAGATAAACTTGATTGGGGTTGTTAATACTATAGGTTGGCTAGATGAAGCACCCAAGCCAGTGTACTATTGAATCTTGAGTTCACTGTGCTTGTGATGTCCATTAGTTTGATACTTCTCCCGTTGAGGGATTCTTCAAACTTCTTGGCCTCTGATAGTTCACTTTTCAGTGAGGCTATCTGCTCCCTACAGCATTCCAACTCCTCAGAGAGTTTGAGGTTTTCTGATTTTAAAGTTGAAAGATATGGTACCTAAACACCTAGAGGGGGGAGGGTGAATAGGTGACCTAATCCTTTTCTAACTTTGTTGGCAGCCAACCAGTTATATCACAGATTTCTAACTACTTTTGCACAGCAAACAGCAATAACAAAACATACACAGCTAATCCACAGCACAATCACAGCACAGCACACAGTGTTTTATAGTGGTTCCCCAAGATATGGGTACATCCACTTTCCCCCTTCGCCTATCTAGCAGTGTACTAGATTCGGCCAAACTTCTCCACTGTCTCAGAACCCAAATTGGTTCCTACACCTCAGGCCCAAAGCCTTACAACTCAGCTTTATCCCAAAGCCTACACTCAGCCACAAAGCCTACACTCAGCCAACCAAGGCCTACACTCAGCCAACAAGGCCTACACTCAGAGATCTCTATCTCCTACACTCAGGCTAACAAGCCCTACCCTCAGCCTTTATAAATATAGGCTTACAATTCACTCAGATCCAATGGATCCTACAAGTTAAAAATGTATTACAAATAATAACTCTACAACTCAGAATTAAAGGAGGGGAGTTGAGAGATTCTTGATGAGTTCTTGGAAGAACTCAGCTGGATTCACCCTGACTTAGCTTTCTTCAAAGCTTCTTGAGTAGAACTGAATAAGACTGAATCCTCTGCAGTTGTTCCTTGACCTCTGCCACTTAAGATCCAGAATTGAATCTGAATCCTTATTCTCAGCCTAGTTCCAGAGGCTGATTTCTTGGATGGAGCCCTCTCTCTCCAACTTCTTAGATCTGCACTTGAACTGCTAGATCTTCTAGTGTTGATACTCTTTGTACCACTTTAATAATTACTTCAACAATATGATCAACCTTGACAACAATCTGATCAACAACTTCAACAACTTCCACACCGTTTCTGTAAACTGTGGGTGCCTATTTATAGGCCTTCTTCATGGTAACCGGCTGGTCCGGTTCATAACTGACTTCTGACATCTCTGACAGTTACTGTAGACCGACTAGAACGGCAGCTGTCAAGTCATCCAGTCACTTCTTGAAAATCTCTATCTGTCTGATAGTGTCGAGACTTTCTGTCTTTAAGTGTCGACACTTATAGTCCAAGTGTCGACACATGTTGTGTAAGTGTCGACACAAGTCTACAAGGTGTCGACACAATTCCTTGTATGTCTCGACACAGATTCTTCTGCATGTGTCGACACTGAAATTGAGTGTCGAAACAAGTACTTGTTCTTCTAGCTTTTGCTGAATTCTTCTATGTGTCGACACATCTCCTTTGTGTCGACACATCTTCTTGTGTTGAATCTGTCAAGTGCCGACACTGCTTCTTGGTGTCGACACATCTTCTTCTATGTTGAATCTTGCTGAGTGTCGACACAGCTCCTTGTGTCGACACACCTTCTTCTTGTTGAGACTTCAGCTGAGTGTCGACACATTCCCATAGTGTCGACACTTGTACTTAGAATAATTTGTTGTTCTTTGTGTTCTTTGCTAAGTGTCGACACAGCTCCTTGTGTCGACACTTTCTTCAAGTATAGAGTCTTTAGCTAAGTGTCGACACATTGTGCTGGGTGTCGACACTTACTTCAAGTGTTGACTCTACTGGTTGTGTGTCGACATATTGTGCTGGGTGTCGACACATACTTCAAGTGCTGACTCTTTCTGTTGAGTGTCGACACATTGTTCTGAGTGTCGACACTTTAACTTAGTCTCTGCAGACTTTTGCTGAGTGTCGACACAGCTCCAAGTGTCGACACTTTCTGGTGTAGACACAGCTTCACTGGGTGTCGACACAGCTCCTTGTGTCGACACTTTCTGTCTGCACTTTTCTTCACTGAGTGTCGACACAGCTCCAAGTGTCGACACTTTCTGTCTGGTGTCGACTCTGTATCCCAGGTGTCGACACAATGACTCCAAGTGTCGACACTGCTTGTCTGGATGTCGACACAAGTCTTCTTAAGTGTCGACACTTTCCCTCTGGGTGTCGACACATGGACTTAGAAACTTTTTGCTTCAGTCCAGTACTTTCTTAACCTGCACAAGTAACTCAAACATACATCAAATACATTATGATGTATATCATTGAGTTGGGTGAGGCTTCTTCAAATCAGGTACATTTGACCAATGTACCCAACAATCTCCCCCTATTTGGAGAAGTCATAACCCTTAGTCAATGATATACACCATCCATAATTAAAATTACAAAATGATGTAAAGCAGATTATAAACAGCAGGGTAAACATAAACATGTAATATTTCACACATGTATACACATTCAACATTGCAGAACAAACAAGTAATAGACATATTCTCAGAACAATCATGAAATATATTTATCATATATTGTTCTAACATTTTTCTAATACATCTTCAATGGTTTACAAAAATGTTTTTCATTCAAAAGATTACAACAATCTCCAAGTCAATTTTTAATCTATTTCTGGTCTGGTTCTTTGATAACAATGCCTTTGCCAGGTTGGACTTGAGCTTTGACAGTGGCTTCAGCAGTTTCAGCAACAGCAGGCTTCTTGCCTTTTAAGTCCTTCTTCTTCAGCTCTTATGCTTTGATTTTCTGCCTCTCAAAATAGTGATATGGCTTGGGGAAGTACTTGCTAGGCTCCACTGCAGTAGGAGGTAGCTTTCCCATCTTTGCCTTTCTTCTATATTGAACAATGGCCTCCTGTCTTATTTCATGTTTCCTCCATTCTACTTCAGATAACCACTTGTTCCTTTCATGAGCATTGTCCTTGGCAGCTTTCCAGGCAGTTAAAATTATATTCCTAGAGGTAGGGCTCCACTATTCAAAATCTGGCTTTTGTTCTGCTTGTTCCCTAAACCTCTTCTTGGACAACCTTGTCTCTTCCTCTTTCTGTAGAGCCTCTTGCATAGCTTCAGATATAGGTTGAACAACCTTGTCAATGTGGACATTGTCCTTGCCCTCAAGTGGGCTATACATTGTGCTTACATCTGCTTGAACCATGTCAAAATCTGGAGGTGGATAAATCACTTGAGCTACCTCTGGTTGCTCACCTCCAAGATATGCAGTTTGAATCCCTGATTCAGCAACATTATCATCATCACAGAGTGGAGGATAGCCCAGTGTAGCTCTGATGGAGTTAGATATCCATTTGGCATGGTCAGAGCTAGCTTTGACTAATACTCTCTCCCCCTTTATGACTTCTCTAGCCATATGGTCTCTGACATCATCCTTTTAAAATCTTATTTGACTGTCCAAATATCTGATTCCCTCTTTAAAGAATGGTTTCAGCTTTGTAAGTTGTTCAGAGATGACTTTCTGGGAATCTTTAATAGTAGACTTAACAGCAGTTAGTTCTTCCTGGAATACTTTATCAAAATCAGCTTTGGCAGCAGCAGTAGATGTTGAAGGTTCAGTAGTCTTATTCTTAAATTCAATGACTATAGCATTGTGTGAAGCAGTCAAGTTGTCATTCATCCTTAACTGATTTTCCAGTACATACCCTTGCTTCAATGCTATATCATCTACCTGTGCTTTGATCTTCTCCTGATGTGTTGCCAGATAGACTACTGCATTCACACCCTTGTGGAAGCAGTCAGTCATCTCTTTCTTGTTGAGATTCATCTCAAACCTTATAGACTTTATTTCCTGGGCCAGATCAAATTGAAGTGATTTCTGCCCTTCATCTACATACTTCTCTATTGCCTGCCTTTGCTCATCCAATTTTAGCTGTAGGGCAACCATTAATGCACTATAATCAGCAGTTGGAGCTTGCTGAATTATAGGCTATGGGGCAATGGATTGCAAAGCCTTCTTATAACTCTGGCTTCTCCTCTTGAAGACATAGAGTTTCTTCTTCTTGGCCCTAGCACTCTCCTCATCTTCAGAGGCAGAAGTGCTGGCAATATCAACCCTGTCCTTAGGGCTTGGAGGCTTCTCAGTTTGCACATCAGGTGCTTTCTCAGTTTCCAGCCTAATAGGCTCTTCCAGAACTGTCAGTTGCTCCCCCTCAGCAGCAGCACTCTTATCTTCAGCAGCAGCATCCTTGTCCATGTTAAAATCTTCTTGATCTAAATTTAGAAACAAATCTTCCATTGTATATTCAGGTGGAGACTGTGCAGGAGAAGTTCTTGGTTCTTCAACCACTTGAGAAGTATCATCTTGAACTACAGCAGATGTGTCTTCTAAAACAACATCTGGAACTTGACTGTCTAGCTGAGTTTGCTGAAGATCATCAGACAAATCACCATCTTCTATAATATAGTCTAAAGTTTTTAGGTCAGTGAGTACCTCTTGTATGATGGTGGTGGCTTGCTCACTGTCCAGTGTAGATGGTTCCTCTACAACTGGTAGCTCCCCCTGGCTGTGATCCCTATGGATGGGGCTAGCTTGAGGCAGCTCCCCCTGGATCTCAGCTATATCTTGAGCAGCAGGGGTCTTCTCTGCAGCCACTTCCTCTTGATCATCAGGAGTGAAAACAACTTGTTCTTCACTCCCTGAACTGCTGGAGGAGTCTTGTGTCACAGGAACTTGCTTCCTTTTCTTCTTTGGAGGAGAATCTTTCTTAGTAACTGGCTTCTCTGGGGTAGGAATTTCCTTGGACAACACCCTGTCCCATCTGGAAAATATCCTTTGATCCATCTTCCTCATGTGGTTGATCTTACTTCCTGCAGTTGTATTCATTACCTCTGGTATGGTACCAGCTAGGTAGAGACTAAGTATTCTGCCTAGGTTGGGCTTCTTCAGACTCTCCTTGATCTTGTCAAACACTATCATTGACCAATCAGTTTTAATAGTGAAGATAATTCTTGTCATGATGTCAAACATGTAGGCAGACACTCTGTCATGCCCTCCAGTCTTGCTGAGTAAGACTTTTCCTACTATCTCAGACATGAACTTTCCTTGGTTATTCATGCCTTTTCTGTTGAATACAGATCCTATCTTCATCTTAGAATCAAGACCACACCAGGTTAAAGCTTCCCTGGTCTTTGAAGCAGTAACCTCTTCTTCATCTTGAATTTTGGGTAGCTGGAGCACCTTCCTCAGATGCTTTGGTGAAACCTTGACCTTAGTCCCATGAACTCTGGATTTGATTCTGAATCCAGATTCATCGGCTGCAGCTCCATTAAGGAATTCAAGAACTTCCTTTTTCCAAATCTTTGTTGGTTCTGAAACCAAGTATTCTAGTCCAGAATTGGCGACTAGGGTTACCACTGACTTGATTTCTTGATCAGCTTCATCGAACGCGCCTCGCACTAGCTCATAGCCCTCGTTAACATTCTCCTCAAGCTTAGGAGCCATTAGGGTTTGGAGAATTAGTCTTTAGAAAAGAAAGATGTCGACACAGTAGTTTTGGTCTCGAAACTTTGAAAGCGTGTCGACAAACAAAGACAGAACCCTATTTATACCTTTCTAATTTTGAAGATGAACAGGCGGGACAGCTAGCTTAAAATGTGTCGACACTGGCAATAAGTGTCGACACTGACTTATAATGTCTCGACACATATGTGTCGACACAAGTTTAGTCAACAGATTTTATGTGTCGACACTTGGTTATGTGTCGACACAACATAACTCGACACATTGCCGAGACTTTACTTAGAAAAATTCTGAGTAAAACTTAAGTGTCGACACCATATTGGATGTGTCGACACCTACTTGACATGTGTCGACACTAACATTCTGAAGTGTCGACACCAACATCCTAGATGTGTCGACACCTTTTTCCTGAAGTGTCGACACCACTATTCTGTGTCGACATAGACTTGTCTATGTGTCGACACCTTTTTACTTAGTCATTTTCAAATCTGTAAACTTACTCTAAGTTTATCATTCCTAGTTCAATTTTGAATCTATTGAACTTAGCTTCTTCTAGTGGCTTAGTAAACATATCAGCTACTTGTTCATCTGTTTTAACATATTCTAATAAAATATCTTCTCTTTCTACATGCTCCCTAAGAAAATGATATTTAATCTCAATATGTTTTGTCCTACTATGGGATACAGGGTTATTAGCTATTGAAATAACACTTGTAGAATCACAGAAAAGTGGAGTTCTACTAACCTGAAATCCATAGTCCTCTAGCTGATGTTGAATCCACAGAAGTTGAGCACAACAACTTCCTGCAGCCACATACTCTGACTCAGCTGTGGAGATAGCCACACTGGTTTGCTTCTTGCTACTCTATGAAATTAGTCTCCCACCTAAGAATTGACAGGTTCCAGTAGTGCTCTTTCTATCCACTTTGCATCCTGCAAAGTCTGCATCTGAATAACCTGTTAGATCAAAATCTCCATTCCTAGGGTACCAGAGGCCTAGATAGGGAGTGCCCTTTAGATATCTCAATATTCTTTTGACTGCAGTCAAATGAGACTCTTTAGGGCAGACTTGATACCTTGCACAAACACATGTAGCATACATGATGTCTGGTCTACTAGCAGTCAAGTATAATAGGGAGCCAACTATCCCTCTATACAAGGTTTCATCTACAGGTTTCCCTACATCATCCTTGCTAAGAGACATACTTGACCCCATAGGAGTCTTCATGGTACTGGATGAATCCATACCATACTTCCTTATGAGTTCTAGGGTGAACTTTGACTGACAAATGGACAAACCACTCTCAGTCTGTTTAACTTGGAGACCCAAGAAAAACTTCAGCTCTCCCATACTACTCATCTCAAACTGACCTTGCATAAGTTTTGCAAACTTTTTGCAAAGGCTGCTTTCAGTAGACCCAAATATAATGTCATCTACATATATTTGGACTAGTATGACTTTGCCTCTAGATTCCCTAAGGAATAGAGTCTTATCTATTTTCCCCCTTGAGAATTTGTTCTCAATGAGGAAACTAGATAGGGTTTCATACCAAGCCCTAGGGGCTTGCTTTAACCCATATAAAGCTTTCCTAAGTCTATAGACATAATGAGGTAGAGTTGGATCAACAAAACCTGAAGGCTGCTCCACATAGACTTCTTCTTTAAGATTACCATTTAAGAATGCTGACTTGACATCCATCTGGTAAACCTTGAATCCTTGATAGGTTGCATAGGCCAAGAACATCCTTATGGCTTCCAGTCTGGCTACTGGAGCAAAGGTTTGATCAAAGTCAATACCTTCTTCTTGCCTATATCCTTTAGCAACCAGTCTAGCTTTATTCTTAATGATGACCCCTTGTTCATCCATCTTATTCCTGTAGATCCACTTAACTCCTATTACATTGTGGTCTTTAGGTTTAGGAACAAGTTCCCAAACCTTGCACCTCTTGAACTGATTAAGCTCTTCTTGCATTGCTTCAGTCCATTGTGGATCCATTATTGCTTCTTCAAATCTTTTAGGTTCAACTTGAGACAAAAAGCTGGAGTAGATTGCTGCAATCATGTATCTGCTCCTGGTTTGAACTCCTTGTCTTGGATCTCCAATAATTTGCTCTACTGGATGATCTCTAAGATGCCTATTGGCTGGAGGCATCCTAACTTCTGGTTGAACCTCTTCAGCATCTGCATCATGCTGTACTCCTTGTATTTCTTCAGCAAATGGCACATGTAGTTCTCCCCCTGGACTGCAGCTGCTCTCCTCTCCTTGCTGTCTTGCAGCAGGCACTTCTTCTATAGTAAGCTTGTCCATTTTCTTTGTCAAACCTGTGGGGCTGCATACATTGCTAGACAACTCATTATTAATAAGTTTAGTCTCATCAAAAACTACATGCACTGATTCTTCTACAACTTGTGTAGTCAAGTTGTAGACTCTATAAGCCTTACTATTATTGCTGTACCCAACAAAAATTCCCTCTTGGGACTTGGCAGCAAACTTAGTTAAGTAAGACTTCCCATTGTTAAGTATGAAGCATTTGCAACCAAAGATCCTGAAGTAGGATAAGTTTGGTTTCCTGCCTTTCACAACTTCATAGGGGGTCTTATTTAGCCCTTTAGTGATGGTAGCCCTATTTATAACATGGCATGCAGTGTTAACTGCTTCAGCCCAGAAATACTCTGGCAGTGATGTATCACTAAGTAGGGTCCTACCAGCCTCTATCAAGGTTCTATTCTTCCTCTCAGCAATGCCATTTTGCTGAGGTGTTCTAGGTGAAGAGAATTCTTGAAATATCCCAAAGTCTTCACACAGTTTTGTCATGCTTTCAGACTGAAACTCAGTACCATGGTCACTTCTAATCTTAACCACAGTATTATTTAGTTCATTCTGAATTTGCTTGACAAAGCTGTAGAAGACACTAGGTGTTTCAGATTTTTGTCTTAAGAAGAACACCCAGGAAAACCTTGAGTAGTCATCTAAAACTACAAGGGTATAGACCTTCCTACCTAAGCTGTGAACTGGCATTGGACCAAAGAGATCCAAATGCAAGAGGTACAAACACCTCACAACATCTTTGTTTTCTATGCTTTTAAAGGTGGATTTAGTCTGCTTGCCCTTTTGACAAGCTGAGCAAATGCCATCTTTAACACACTTAACTTAAGGACCATTCCTCACTAACTCTTTGCTAAAGAGTTTGCTAATAGTCTTGTAGTTAAGATGGGCTAGCCTCTTGTGCCATTTGACACAATGAGAGATTGTCTCATCAGCTACAAGACAAACTGGAGAACCGTTGTTCTCAATCATAATGTGTAGGCAGTAGACATTCCTCTTCCTATATCCTGTCAAAATGATCTCTTGATCACTTGACCTCTTGATATGACAACCATTTTTAACAAATGAGATGTCATACCCTACATCACTTAATTGACTTATACTTATTAGGTTGTGTTTCAACCCTTTAACATAAGCCACTTGAGTAATGGTAACTAAGTTTGAAGAAATGTTACCAAACCCTTTGATGATTCCTCTTTCAGAACCACCAAAGGTCACTTTAGGACCATTTTTGATTGGAATGTAGTCCTTCAGTAGTCCCCTAGTTCCAGTCATATGTCTGGAACATCCACTGTCCAAGTACCATGTAGGGGTATGGCCACTTGGACTCACCTGCAAAACAAATTAATGAACCTTAGAACCCAAAGTATTCTTGGGTCCTTGGTGATTGTTAGTTTGCAATTTGACAAACATACCTACTGGCTTTCCAACAGGTAGTTTGGAACTCACTTTGGCACTCACATTGTGCCAACAGTCTACTGCAAAATGGCCAACTTTGCCACAACACCAACATTCAAATTTATTGTACCTTTGCTTAGGTACTGCCTTGGCTGTCTTGACTACAGCAGGCTTGTTGAATGTTGGGGCTTTGCCCTTGGACTTATACTTGGACTGCTCAGTCCCTGCAGGTCTAATAAAGCCCAGTCCAGCTTTACCCTTGTGATCAACAAATTCATCAATTATGGGTAACACTGACTTAGGTTTAGAAAACCTAGCAACCAAGTCCTTCTCCTTCTGAAGATTGTTCTCCAGACACTTAATTTGATCATTATTAAAAGTGATAGTTCCCATCTGAATCACTGTTATGTGTTTCAGCCTGGCTATCTCATTCAGTTTTTGATCAAATTGCTTCTCAAAATCTGTTGCAGCAGCTTTAAGATCAGCAATTTCCTTTGCCTAACTTTTGGCAAGGGACTTGCTTTTCTTGTAAGCTTGCAACAGCACTCTATATTCATCTATAAGTTGATGAATATCATCCTCAGACTCAGATACATTCTCATCACTTGATGAAGAAGAATCTGAATCTGAACTAGAACAAGAAACTGAATTTAAACTTGAACTTTGTACCTGACTGGGTCCTGGCTGCTCCAGGATTTTGGCACTGTCTGTCAAAGCCATTAGCCCTTGGCAATGACTGTCTTCTTGTTCATAAATTGACTCCAAGATCTGCATGAATTCTTCCTCTTCTTCTTCAGCAAACAGCCCTATGTAGGCTTCAGCCTCAGACTCAGTTTCTGAAGAAGAGATATCTGATAGAGTCTTCTCCTTCTTAGCAACAAAAGACTTTTCTTTCTTCCCTTTGAAGTGAGTCTTTTTCCTGTCACCAGATTCCTTTCTCTTCTCTGGACAATCTGCAATAACATGGCCCTGTCTATTGCAGCAATAGCAAACAATCTTTGAACCAGTTGCCTTGCTTGATTTTGTCCTTTTCTTGTCATTCTTTGAAGACCTCTTTTTCTGATAAGAGTCTTCCTTTCCTTGTAATGTAGAAGGCCTTGACCTCCACTGTTTCTTCTTCAAGAATTTCTGAAAGTGCCTAGTGAAGGCAGCAAAGTCTTCATCACTTTCACTGCTCTTAGACTTTGTGCTGACAGACTCATCAGACTCTGATTCAACTACCTCTGGAGGTGGAGTTGAAGATTTATTCCTGCACTTTCTGGGAACTTCTGTCTTGAAAGCAACAGTTCTTTCTTTGTGCTCAGTCCTTGTTGATTTCTCCTCCTCTTTTTTCACTGTTAACTGCATTTCATAAGACAATAGCTTGCCAAACAGTGTGGGAGGAGGAATTTCCCCCAACTTAGCCATTTATCTTATGGCACAGATCTTGGTGTCCCAATCTTTGGTTAGGGACCTTAGGAACTTGTCATTTAGTTCATAGTTACTGAACTCTCTTCTATAAGACATGAGTTCATTAACTATTCTGTAAAATTTCTTATAGCACTCAGTGATACTATCACCCTTTCCTTGCCTAAAGCTTTCATACTCCTGATTTAGCAAGGACTTCCTATCTTGCCTAACTTCTTCAGAACCTTCCATATAGATAATGAGAGTATCCCACATCTCTTTTGCTGTTTTATAGTGAATTAAGTTCTGAAAAGTTGCATCATCAATGGCACTCACTATTATGTTCTGTGCCCTCTTGTCCATGGTGGCCAGGACAATTTCATCCTTAGTCATCTCAGAGAAATCCTTTGGAGTTCTCTGGTTTGCATCTAGAACTGAAATCTTCATGGGCACATAAGGCCCTTCCTTTACTGTGATGTAGATTATAGGGTCTGAGGCCTCCATAAACAGCCTTACCCTTTCTTTCCAGATCCCAAAGAGCTCCTTTTTGCATATGGGTAATTTCATGGAACCCAATTCCTTGTGATTCTCATAGGAACCCATGTTTATTGATTTTCTTGAATTTCTTGAATCTGTGTTTTGCCAACACTGAATCTGCCAAACAGGATCTCCTCAGACTGTTAGTCCTTGTTTTGAGGAACCTGGCTCTGATGCCACTTGAAAGATATGGTACCTAAACACCTAGAGGGTGGGGGGGGTGAATAGGTGACCTAATCCTTTTCTAACTTTGTTGGCAGCCAACCAGTTATATCACAGATTTCTAACTACTTTTGCACAGCAAACAGCAATAACAAAACATACACAGCTAATCCACAGCACAATCACAGCACAGCACACAGTGTTTTATAGTGGTTCCCCAAGATATGGGTACATCCACTTTCCCCCTTCGCCTATCTAGCAGTGTACTAGATTCGGCCAAACTTCTCCACTGTCTCAGAACCCAAATTGGTTCCTACACCTCAGGCCCAAAGCCTTACAACTCAGCTTTATCCCAAAGCCTACACTCAGCCACAAGGCCTACACTCAGCTAACCAAGGCCTACACTCAGCCAACAAGGCCTACACTCAGAGATCTCTATCTCCTACACTCAGGCTAACAAGCCCTACCCTCAGCCTTTATAAATATAGGCTTACAATTCACTCAGATCCAATGGATCCTACAAGTTAAAAATGTATTACAAATAATAACTCTACAACTCAGAATTAAAGGAGGGGAGTTGAGAGATTCTTGATGAGTTCTTGGAAGAACTCAGCTGGATTCACCCTGACTTAGCTTTCTTCAAATCTTCTTGAGTAGAACTGAATAAGACTGAATCCTCTGCAGTTGTTCCTTGACCTCTGCCACTTAAGATCCAGAATTGAATCTGAATCCTTATTCTCAGCCTAGTTCCAGAGGCTGATTTCTTGGATGGAGCCCTCTCTCTCCAACTTCTTAGATCTGCACTTGAACTGCTAGATCTTCTTGTGTTGATACTCTTTGTACCACTTTAATAATTACTTCAACAATATGATCAACCTTGACAACAATCTGATCAACAACTTCAACAACTTCCACACCGTTTCTGTAAACTGTGGGTGCATATTTATAGGCCTTCTTCATGGTAACCGGCTGGTCCGGTTCATAACTGACTTCTGACATCTCTGACAGTTGCTGTAGACCGGCTGGAACGGCAGCTGTCAAGTCATCCAGTCACTTCTTGAAAATCTCTATCTGTCTGATAGTGTCGAGACTTTCTGTCTTTAAGTGTCGACACTTATAGTCCAAGTGTCGACACATGTTGTGTAAGTGTCGACACAAGTCTACAAGGTGTCGACACAATTTCTTGTATGTCTCGACACAGATTCTTCTGCATGTGTCGACACTGAAATTGAGTGTCGACACAAGTACTTGTTCTTCTAGCTTTTGCTGAATTCTTCTATGTGTCGACACATCTCCTTTGTGTCGACACATCTTCTTGTGTTGAATCTGTCAAGTGTCGACACTGCTTCTTGGTGTCGACACATCTTCTTCTATGTTGAATCTTGCTGAGTGTCGACACAGCTCCTTGTGTCGACACACCTTCTTCTTGTTGAGACTTCAGCTGAGTGTCGACACATTCCCATAGTGTCGACACTTGTACTTAGAATAATTTGTTGTTCTTTGTGTTCTTTGCTAAGTGTCGACACAGCTCCTTGTGTCGACACTTTCTTCAAGTATAGAGTCTTTAGCTAAGTGTCGACACATTGTGCTGGGTGTCGACACTTACTTCAAGTGTTGACTCTACTGGTTGTGTGTCGACATATTGTGCTGGGTGTCGACACATACTTCAAGTGCTGACTCTTTCTGTTGAGTGTCGACACATTGTTCTGAGTGTCGACACTTTAACTTAGTCTCTGCAGACTTTTGCTGAGTGTCGACACAGCTCCAAGTGTCGACACTTTCTGGTGTAGACACAGCTTCACTGGGTGTCGACACAGCTCCTTGTGTCGACACTTTCTGTCTGCACTTTTCTTCACTGAGTGTCGACACAGCTCCAAGTGTCGACACTTTCTGTCTGGTGTCGACTCTGTATCCCAGGTGTCGACACAATGACTCCAAGTGTCGACACTGCTTGTCTGGATGTCGACACAAGTCTTCTTAAGTGTCGACACTTTCCCTCTGGGTGTCGACACATGGACTTAGAAACTTTTTGCTTCAGTCCAGTACTTTCTTAACCTGCACAAGTAACTCAAACATACATCAAATACATTATGATGTATATCATTGAGTTGGGTGAGGCTTCTTCAAATCAGGTACATTTGACCAATGTACCCAACAATCTCCCCCTATTTGGAGAAGTCATAACCCTTAGTCAATGATATACACCATCCATAATTAAAATTACAAAATGATGTAAAGTAGATTATAAACAGCAGGGTAAACATAAACATGTAATATTTCACACATGTATACACATTCAACATTGCAGAACAAACAAGTAATAGACATATTCTCAGAACACTCATGAAATATATTTATCATATATTGTTCTAACATTTTTCTAATACATCTTCAATGGTTTACAAAAATGTTTTTCATTCAAAAGATTACAACAATCTTCAAGTCAATTCCTAATCTATTTCTGGTCTGGTTCTTTGATAACAATGCCTTTGCCAGGTTGGACTTGAGCTTTGACAGTGGCTTCAGCAGTTTCAGCAACAGCAGGCTTCTTGCCTTTTAAGTCCTTCTTCTTCAGATCTTCTGCTTTGATTTTCTGCCTCTCAAAATAGTGATATGGCTTGGGGAAGTACTTGCTAGGCTCCACTGCAGTAGGAGGTAGCTTTCCCATCTTTGCCTTTCTTCTATATTGAACAATGGCCTCCTGTCTTATTTCATGTTTCCTCCATTCTGCTTCAGAGAACCACTTGTTCCTTTCATGAGCATTGTCCTTGGCAGCTTTCCAGGCAGTTAAAATTATATTCCTAGAGGTAGGGCTCCACTATTCAAAATCTGGCTTTTGTTCTGCTTGTTCCCTAAACCTCTTCTTGGACAACCTTGTCTCTTCCTCTTTTTGTAGAGCCTCTTGCATAGCTTCAGATATAGGTTGAACAACCTTGTCAATGTGTACATTGTCCTTGCCCTCAAGTGGGCTATACATTGTGCTTACATCTGCTTGAACCATGTCAAAATCTGGAGGTAGATAAATCACTTGAGCTACCTCTGGTTGCTCACCTCCAAGATATGCAGTTTGAATCCCTGATTCAGCAACATTATCATCATCACAGAGTGGAGGATAGCCCAGTGTAGCTCTGATGGAGTTAGATATCCATTTGGCATGGTCAGAGCTAGCTTTGACTAATACTCTCTCCCCCTTTATGACTTCTCTAGCCATATGGTCTCTTGACATCATCCTTTTGAAATCTTATTTGACTGTCCAAATATCTGATTCCCTCTTTAAAGAATGGTTTCAGCTTTGTAAGTTGTTCAGAGATGACTTTCTGGGAATCTTTAATAGCAGTCTTAACAGCAGTTAGTTCTTCCTGGAATACTTTATCAAAATCAGCTTTGGCAGCAGCAGTAGATGTTGAAGGTTCAGCAGTCTTATTCTTAAATTCAATGACTATAGCATTGTGTGAAGCAGTCAAGTTGTCATTCATCCTTAACTGATTTTCCAGTACATACCCTTGCTTCAATGCTATATCATCTACCTGTGCTTTGATCTTCTCCTGATGTGTTGCCAGATAGACTACTGCATTCCCACCCTTGTGGAAGCAGTCAGTCATCTCTTTCTTGTTGAGATTCATCTCAAACCTTATAGACTTTATTTCCTGGGCCAGATCAAATTGAAGTGATTTTTGCCCTTCATCTACATACTTCTCTATTGCCTGCCTTTGCTCATCCAATTTTAGCTGTAGGGCAACCATTAATGCACTATAATCAGCAGTTGGAGCTTGCTGAATTATAGGCTATGGGGCAATGGATTGCAAAGCCTTCTTATAACTCTGGCTTCTCCTCTTGAAGACATAGAGTTTCTTCTTCTTGGCCCTAGCACTCTCCTCATCTTCAGAGGCAGAAGTGCTGGCAATATCAACCCGGTCCTTAGGGCTTGGAGGCTTCTCAGTTTGCACATCAGGTGCTTTCTCAGTTTCCAGCCTAATAGGCTCTTCCAAACTGTCAGTTGCTCCCCCTCAGCAGCAGCACTCTTATCTTCAGCAGCAGCATCCTTGTCCATGTTAAAATCTTCTTGATCTAAATTTAGAAACAAATCTTCCATTGTATATTCAGGTGGAGACTGTGCAGGAGAAGTTCTTGGTTCTTCAACCACTTGAGAAGTATCATCTTGAACTACAGCAGATGTGTCTTCTAAAACAACATCTGGAACTTGACTGTCTAGCTGAGTTTGCTGAAGATCATCAGACAAATCAGCATCTTCTATAATATAGTCTAAAGTTTTTAGGTCAGTGAGTATCTCTTGTATGATGGTGGTGGCTTGCTCACTGTCCAGTGTAGATGGTTCCTCTACAACTGGTAGCTCCCCCTGGCTGTGATCCCTATGGATGGGGCTAGCTTGAGGCAGCTCCCCCTGGATCTCAGCTATATCTTGAGCAGCAGGGGTCTTCTCTGCAGCCACTTCCTCTTGATCATCAGGAGTGAAAACAACTTGTTCTTCACTCCCTGAACTGCTGGAGGAGTCTTGTGTCACAGGAACTTGCTTCCTTTTCTTCTTTGGAGGAGAATCTTTCTTAGTAACTGGCTTCTCTGGGGTAGGAATTTCCTTGGACAACACCCTGTCCCATCTGGAAAATATCCTTTGATCCATCTTCCTCATGTGGTTGATCTTACTTCCTGCAGTTGTATTCATTACCTCTGGTATGGTACCAGCTAGGTAGAGACTAAGTATTCTGCCCAGGTTGGGCTTCTTCAGACTCTCCTTGATCTTGTCAAACACTATCATTGACCAATCAGTTTTAATTGTGAAGATAATTCTTGTCATGATGTCAAACATGTAGGCAGACACTCTGTCATGCCCTCCAGTCTTGCTGAGTAAGACTTTTCCTACTATCTCAGACATGAACTTTCCTTGGTTATTCATGCCTTTTCTGTTGAATACAGATCCTATCTTCATCTTAGAATCAAGACCACACCAGGTTAAAGCTTCCCTGGTCTTTGAAGCAGTAACCTCTTATTCATCTTGAATTTTGGGTAGCTGGAGCACCTTCCTCAGATGCTTTGGTGAAACCTTGACCTTAGTCCATGAACTCTGGATTTGATTCTGAATCCAGATTCATTGACTGCAGCTCCATTAAGGAATTCAAGAACTTCCTTTTTCCAAATCTTTGTTGGTGCTGAAACCAAGTATTCTAGTCCGGAATTGGCGACTAGGGTTACCACTGACTTGATTTCTTGATCAGCTTCATCGAACGCGCCTCGCACTAGCTCATAGCCCTCGTTAACATTCTCCTCAAGCTTAGGAGCCATTAGGGTTTGGAGAATTAGTCTTTAGAAAAGAGAGATGTCGACACAGTAGTTTTGGTCTCGAAACTTTGAAAGCATGTCGACAAACAAAGACAGAACCCTATTTATACCTTTCTAATTTTGAAGATGAACAGGCGGGACAGCTAGCTTAAAATGTGTCGACACTGGCAATAAGTGTCGACACTGACTTATAATGTCTCGACACATATGTGTCGACACAAGTTTAGTCAACAAATTTTATGTGTCGACACTTGGTTATGTGTCGACACAACATAACTCGACACATTGCCGAGACTTTACTTAGAAAAATTCAGAGTAAAACTTAAGTGTCGACACCATATTGGATGTGTCGACACCTACTTGACATGTGTCGACACTAACATTCTGAAGTGTCGACACCAACATCCTAGATGTGTCGACACCTTTTTCCTGAAGTGTCGACACCACTATTCTGTGTCGACATAGACTTGTCTATGTGTCGACACCTTTTTACTTAGTCATTTTCAAATCTGTAAACTTACTCTAAGTTTATCATTCCTAGTTCAATTTTGAATCTATTGAACTTAGCTTCTTCTAGTGGCTTAGTAAACATATCAGCTACTTGTTCATCTGTTTTAACATATTCTAATAAAATATCTTCTCTTTCTACATGCTCCCTAAGAAAATGATATTTAATCTCAATATGTTTTGTCCTATTATGGGATATAAGGTTATTAGCTATTGAAATAGCACTTGTAGAGTCACAGAAAAGTGGAGTTCTACTTACCTGAAATCCATAGTCCTCTAGCTGATGTTGAATCCACAGAAGTTGAGCACAGCAACTTCCTGCAGCCACATACTCTGACTCAGCTGTGGAGATAGCCACACTGGTTTGCTTCTTGCTACTCTATGAAATTAGTCTCCCACCTAAGAATTGACAGGTTCCAGTAGTGCTCTTTCTATCCTCTTTGCATCCTGCAAAGTCTGCATCTGAATAACCTGTTAGATCAAAATCTCCATTCCTAGGGTACCAGAGGCCTAGATAGGGAGTGCCCTTTAGATATCTCAATATTCTTTTGACTGCAGTCAAATGAGACTCTTTAGGGCAGGCTTGATACCTTGCACAAACACATGTAGCATACATGATGTCTGGTCTACTAGTAGTCAAGTATAATAGGGAGCCAACTATCCCTCTATACAAGGTTTCATCTACAGGTTTCCCTGCATCATCCTTGCTAAGAGACATACTTGACCCCATAGGAGTCTTCATGGTACTGGATGAAACCATACCATACTTCCTTATGAGTTCTAGGGTGAACTTTGACTGACAAATGGACAAACCACTCTCAGTCTGTTTAACTTGGAGACCCAAGAAAAACTTCAGCTCTCCCATACTACTCATCTCAAACTGACCTTGCATAAGTTTTGCAAACTTTTTGCAAAGGCTGCTTTCAGTAGACCCAAATATAATGTCATCTACATATATTTGGACTAGTATGACTTTGCCTCTAGATTCCCTAAGGAATAGAGTCTTATCTATTTTCCCCCTTGAGAATTTGTTCTCAATGAGGAAACTAGATAGGGTTTCATACCAAGCCCTAGGGGCTTGCTTTAACCCATATAAAGCTTTCCTAAGTCTATAGACATAATGAGGTAGAGTTGGATCAACAAAACCTGAAGGCTGCTCCACATAGACTTCTTCTTTAAGATTACCATTTAATAATGCTGACTTGACATCCATCTGGTAAACCTTGAATCCTTGATAGGTTGCATAGGCCAAGAACATCCTTATGGCTTCCAGTCTGGCTACTGGAGCAAAGGTTTGATCAAAGTCAATACTTTCTTCTTGCCTATATCCTTTAGCAACCAGTCTAGCTTTATTCTTAATGATGACCCCTTGTTCATCCATCTTATTTTTGTAGATCCACTTAACTCCTATTACATTGTGGTCTTTAGGTTTAGGAACAAGTTCCCAAACCTTGCACCTCTTGAACTGATTAAGCTCTTCTTGCATTGCTTCAGTCCATTGTGGATCCATTATTGCTTCTTCAAATCTTTTAGGTTCAACTTGAGACAAAAAGCTGGAGTAGATTACTGCAATCATGTATCTGCTCCTGGTTTGAACTCCTTGTCTTGGATCTCCAATAATCTGCTCTACTGGATGATCTCTAAGATGTCTATTGGCTGGAGGCATCCTAACTTCTGGTTGAACCTCTTCAGCATCTGCATCATGCTGTACTCCTTGTATTTCTTCAGCAAATGGCACATGTAGTTCTCCCCCTGGAATGCAGCTACTCTCCTCTCCTTGCTGTCTTGCAGCAGGCACTTCTTCTATAGTAAGCTTGTCCATTTTCTTTGTCAAACCTGTGGGGCTGCATACATTGCTAGACAACTCATTATTAATAAGTTTAGTCTCATCAAAAACTACATGCACTGATTCTTCTACAACTTGTGTAGTCAAGTTGTAGACTCTATAAGCCTTACTATTATTGCTGTACCCAACAAAAATTCCCTCTTGGGACTTGGCAGCAAACTTAGTTAAGTAAGACTTCCCATTGTTAAGTATGAAGCATTTGCAACCAAAGATCCTGAAGTAGGATAGGTTTGGTTTCCTGCCTTTCACAACTTCATAGGGGGTCTTATTTAGCCCTTTAGTGATGGTAGCCCTATTTATAACATGGCATGCAGTGTTAACTGCTTCAGCCCAGAAATACTCTGGCAGTGATGTATCACTAAGTAGGGTCCTACCAGCCTCTATCAAGGTTCTATTCTTCCTCTCAGCAATGCCATTTTGCTGAGGTGTTCTAGGTGAAGAGAATTCTTGAAATATCCCAAAGTCTTCACACAGTTTTGTCATGCTTTCAGACTGAAACTCAGTACCATGGTCACTTCTAATCTTAACCACAGTATTATTTAGTTCATTCTGAATTTGCTTGACAAAGCTGTAGAAGACACTAGGTGTTTCAGATTTTTGTCTTAAGAAGAACACCCAGGAAAACCTTGAGTAGTCATCTATAACTACAAGGGTATAGACCTTCCTACCTAAGCTGTGAACTGGCATTGGACCAAAGAGATCCAAATGCAAGAGGTACAAACACCTCACAGCATCTTTGTTTTCTATGCTTTTAAAGGTGGATTTAGTCTGCTTGCCCTTTTGACAAGCTGAGCAAATGCCATCTTTAACACACTTAACTTAAGGACCATTCCTCACTAACTCTTTGCTAAAGAGTTTGCTAATAGTCTTGTAGTTAAGATGGGCTAGCCTCTTGTGCCATTTGACACAATGAGAGACTGTCTCATCAGCTACAAGACAAATTGGAGAACCATTGTTCTCAATCATAATGTGTAGGCAGTAGACATTCCTCTTCCTATATCCTGTCAAAATGATCTCTTGATCACTTGACCTCTTGATATGACAACAATTTTTAACAAATGAGATGTCATACCCTACATCACTTAATTGACTTATACTTATTAGGTTGTGTTTCAACCCTTTAACATAAGCCACTTGAGTAATGGTAACTAAGTTTGAAGAAATGTTACCAAACCCTTTGATGATTCCTCTTTCAGAACCACCAAAGGTCACTTTAGGACCATTTTTGATTGGAATGTAGTCCTTTAGTAGTCCCCTAGTTCCAGTCATATGTCTGGAACATCCACTGTCCAAGTACCATGTAGGGGTATGGCCACTTGGACTCACCTGCAAAACAAATTAATGAACCTTAGAACCCAACGTATTCTTGGGTCCTTGGTGATTGTTAGTTTGCAATTTGACAAACCTACCTACTGGCTTTCCAATAGATAGTTTGGAACTCACTTTGGCACTCACATTGTGCCAACAGTCTACTGCAAAATGGCCAACTTTGCCACAACACCAACATTCAAATTTATTGTACCTTTGCTTAGGTACTGCCTTGGCTGTCTTGACTACAGCAGGCTTGTTGAATGTTGGGGCTTTGCCCTTGGACTTATACTTGGACTGCTCAGTCCCTGCAGGTCTAATAAAGCCCAGTCCAGCTTTACCCTTGTGATCAACAAATTCATCAATTATGGGTAACACTGACTTAGGTTTAGAAAACCTAGCAACCAAGTCCTTCTCCTTCTGAAGATTGTTCTCCAGACACTTAATTTGATCATTCTTAAAAGTGATAGTTCCCATCTGAATCACTGTTATGTGTTTCAGCCTGGCTATCTCATTCAGTTTTTGATCAAATTGCTTCTCAAAATCTGTTGCAGCAGCTTTAAGATCAGCA
Source organism: Platanthera guangdongensis (assembly GCA_039583875.1). Classification (NCBI taxonomy): domain Eukaryota; kingdom Viridiplantae; phylum Streptophyta; class Magnoliopsida; order Asparagales; family Orchidaceae; genus Platanthera; species Platanthera guangdongensis. Next base: position 55,790,183 of record CM077160.1, on the reverse strand, counting down.
ATTTCCTTTGCCTGACTTTTGGCAAGGGACTTGCTTTTCTTGTAAGCTTGCAACAGCACTCTATATTCATCTATAAGTTGATGAATATCATCCTCAGACTCAGATACATTCTCATCACTTGATGAAGAAGAATCTGAATCTGAACTAGAACAAGAAACTGAATTTAAACTTGAACTTTGTACCTGACTGGGTCCTGGCTGCTCCAGGATTTTGGCACTGTCTGTCAAAGCCATTAGCCCTTGGCAATGACTGTCTTCTTGTTCATAAATTGACTCCAAGATCTGCATGAATTCTTCCTCTTCTTCTTCAGCAAACAGCCCTATGTAGGCTTCAGCCTCAGACTCAGTTTCTGAAGAAGAGATATCTGATAGAGTCTTCTCCTTCTTAGCAACAAAAGACTTTTCTTTCTTCCCTTTGAAGTGAGTCTTTTTCCTGTCACCAGATTCCTTTTCTTCTCTGGACAATCTGCAATAACATGGCCCTGTCTATTGCAGCAATAGCAAACAATCTTTGAACCAGTTGCCTTGCTTGATTTTGTCCTTTTCTTGTCATTCTTTGAAGACCTCTTTTTCTGATAAGAGTCTTCCTTTCCTTGTAATGTAGAAGGCCTTGACCTCCACTGTTTCTTCTTCAAGAATTTCTGAAAGTGCCTAGTGAAGGCAGCAAAGTCTTCATCACTTTCACTGCTCTTAGACTTTGTGCTGACAGACTCATCAGACTCTGATTCAACTACCTCTGGAGGTGGAGTTGAAGACTTATTCCTGCACTTTCTGGGAACTTCTGTCTTGAAAGCAACAGTTCTTTCTTTGTGCTCAGTCCTTGTTGATTTCTCCTCCTCTTTTCTCACTATTAACTGCATTTCATAAGACAATAGCTTGCCAAACAGTGTGGGAGCAGGAATTTCCCACAACTTAGCCATTTATCTTATGGCACAGATCTTGGTGTCCCAATCTTTGGTTAGGGACCTTAGGAACTTGTCATTTAGTTCATAGTTACTGAACTCTCTTCCATAAGACATGAGTTCATTAACTATTCTGTAAAATTTCTTATAGCACTCAGTGATACTATCACCCTTTCCTTGCCTAAAGCTTTCATACTCCTGATTTAGCAAGGACTTCCTATCTTGCCTAACTTCTTCAGAACCTTCCATATAGACAATGAGAGTATCCCACATCTCTTTTGCTGTTTTACAGTGAATTAAGTTCTGAAAAGTTGCATCATCAATGGCACTCACTATTATGTTATGTGCCCTCTTGTCCATGGTGGCCAGGACAATTTCATCCTTAGTCATCTCAGAGAAATCCTTTGGAGTTCTCTGGTTTGCATCTAGAACTGAAATCTTCATGGGCACATAAGGCCCTTCCTTTACTGTGATGTAGATTCTAGGGTCTGAGGCCTCCATAAACAGCCTTACCCTTTCTTTCCAGATCCCAAAGAGCTTCTTTCTGCATATGGGTAATTTCATGGAACCCAATTCCTTGTGATTCTTATAGGAACCCATGTTTCTTGATTTTCTTGAATTTCTTGAATCTGTGTTTTGCCAACACTGAATCTGCCAAACAGGATCTCCTCAGACTGTTAGTCCTTGTTTTGAGGAACCTGGCTCTGATGCCACTTGAAAGATATGGTACCTAAACACCTAGAGGGGGGGGGGTGAATATGTGACCTAATCCTTTTCTAACTTTGTTGGCAGCCAAACAGTTATATCACAGATTTCTAACTACTTTTGCACAGCAAACAGCAATAACAAAACATACACAGCTAATCCACAGCACAATCACAGCACAGCACACAGTGTTTTATAGTGGTTCCCCAAGATATGGGTACATCCACTTTCCCCTTCGCCTATCTAGCAGTGTACTAGATTCGGCCAAACTTCTCCACTGTCTCAGAACCCAAATTGGTTCCTACACCTCAGGCCCAAAGCCTTACAACTCAGCTTTATCCCAAAGCCTACACTCAGCCACAAGGCCTACACTCAGCCAACCAAGGCCTACACTCAGCCAACAAGGCCTACACTCAGAGATCTCTATCTCCTACACTCATGCTAACAAGCCCTACCCTCAGCCTTTATAAATATAGGCTTACAATTCACTCAGATCCAATGGATCCTACAAGTTAAAAATGTATTACAAATAATAACTCTACAACTCAGAATTAAAGGAGGGGAGTTGAGAGATTCTTGATGAGTTCTTGGAAGAACTCAGCTGGATTCACCCTGACTTAGCTTTCTTCAAAGCTTCTTGAGTAGAACTGAATAAGACTGAATCCTCTGCAGTTGTTCCTTGACCTCTGCCACTTAAGATCCAGAATTGAATCTGAATCCTTATTCTCAGCCTAGTTCCAGAGGCTGATTTCTTGGATGGAGCCCTCTCTCTCCAACTTCTTAGATCTGCACTTGAACTGCTAGATCTTCTTGTGTTGATACTTTTTGTACCACTTTAATAATTACTTCAACAATATGATCAACCTTGACAACAATCTGATCAACAACTTCAACAACTTCCACACTGTTTCTGTAAACTGTAGGTGCCTATTTATAGGCCTTCTTCATGGTAACCGGCTGGTCCGGTTCATAACTGACTTCTGACATCTCTGACAGTTGCTGTAGACCGGCTGGAACGGCAGCTGTCAAGTCATCCAGTCACTTCTTGAAAATCTCTATCTGTCTGATAGTGTCGAGACTTTCTGTCTTTAAGTGTCGACACTTATAGTCCAAGTGTCGACACATGTTGTGTAAGTGTCGACACAAGTCTACAAGGTGTCGACACAATTCCTTGTATGTCTCGACACAGATTCTTCTGCATGTGTCGACACTGAAATTGAGTGTCGACACAAGTACTTGTTCTTCTAGCTTTTGCTGAATTCTTCTATGTGTCGACACATCTCCTTTGTGTCGACACATCTTCTTGTGTTGAATCTGTCAAGTGTCGACACTGCTTCTTGGTGTCGACACATCTTCTTCTATGTTGAATCTTGCTGAGTGTCGACACAGCTCCTTGTGTCGACACACCTTCTTCTTGTTGAGACTTCAGCTGAGTGTCGACACATTCCCATAGTGTCGACACTTGTACTTAGAATAATTTGTTGTTCTTTGTGTTCTTTGCTAAGTGTCGACACAGCTCCTTGTGTCGACACTTTCTTCAAGTATAGAGTCTTTAGCTAAGTGTCGACACATTGTGCTGGGTGTCGACACTTACTTCAAGTGTTGACTCTACTGGTTGTGTGTCGACATATTGTGCTGGGTGTCGACACATACTTCAAGTGCTGACTCTTTCTGTTGAGTGTCGACACATTGTTCTGAGTGTCGACACTTTAACTTAGTCTCTGCAGACTTTTGCTGAGTGTCGACACAGCTCCAAGTGTCGACACTTTCTGGTGTAGACACAGCTTCACTGGGTGTCGACACAGCTCCTTGTGTCGACACTTTCTGTCTGCACTTTTCTTCACTGAGTGTCGACACAGCTCCAAGTGTCGACACTTTCTGTCTGGTGTCGACTCTACATCCCAGGTGTCGACACAATGACTCCAAGTGTCGACACTGCTTGTCTGGATGTCGACACAAGTCTTCTTAAGTGTCGACACTTTCCCTCTGGGTGTCGACACATGGACTTAGAAACTTTTTGCTTCAGTCCAGTACTTTCTTAACCTGCACAAGTAACTCAAACATACATCAAATACATTATGATGTATATCATTGAGTTGGGTGAGGCTTCTTCAAATCAGGTACATTTGACCAATGTACCAAACAAAAGTACTGTGTTCAGATAGCTGATTTCTGAGAGAAATGATTTCCTTCTCAGATTTTAATAAAACTAGACACAGTGCTTTAAACTCACACTTGAAGTCCTCAGAATTAAAATCAAAAGAACCTATTACCTGGTCCTCTTCAGATTGAGTCTCTGATTCTGACTTTGACTCTTCTGTATCAAAATTTTGTTGTGAGGCATTGATAGCCATCATGCATAATTCTTTTTCATCAGCATCATCTTCATCATCACTAGAGCTGGATGAAGCTTCAGATTCTTCTTCTGTCTCACTCTAAGTTTCAGCTACAAACCCCTTCCTGGTGTGTTTGTTCTTGCTGGAGGAGGGTTTGTCATTGTTATTCTTCCTGAAGTCTTTATCTTTTCTTCTTTCTTTCCTGTCCTTTTTGTCCTTATACTGATTTTTTGGACAGTCAGACACCATGTGGCATGTTTTCCTGCATCCAAAACAAATAAACTCTTTGTTATTTGATTTTTCATACCTTGGCTTATCATGCCCTCTAGAAGACTTTTTCCTGAAGTCCTTCCTGGCCATTTTGTAAAACCTTTTGGCCAGTAGGCTTAGCAGCTCTTCATTGCATGTGACCTTGTCTTCAGGCTGATCATCAATGGCTTTGAAAGCTATTGACTTCTCTTTTCTGACTGCTGGTGAAGCAGCCTTCTGCTCTTCTTCTCTATTCTTGATGAGCAGCTCATGAGACTTGAGCTTGCCCAAGAGAACTTCAGCTGTGATCTCATTTAGGCTTCTGGCATCCCTGATTGGCCAGATCCTTGAGTCCCAAGTGCTTGGGAAGCACATTAGGATTTTATCATTGAGCTCAGTCAATGAGATCTCTTTGTCCAATGTTTTCAGCTCATTGACTATGAGACTGAGTCTATTATACATGACTGCTACTGACTCAGCTTCTCCTTTCTTGAAGTTCTCATATTGGGTTATGAGATGAGATCTTCTATCTTTTCTCTCAGCTGCAGATCCTGAGACTATCTCAGATAACTTGTCCCAGATGTCCATTGCTGAGTTGCATTCAGCTACTTTTTGGAATATTTCATCAGACATAGTCTGGGCTAAAATATTCATTGACTTAGTATCTGCCACTTTCCATTTCTTGATTTCTGCATCTGTTCCTGATGGACGTGCAACAACACTTGTACTTGTATTTTCTGGGGGTCTTGGACACACTGTCAAAATAGAATTAAAAATGTCTTCATCAATAGAGTTCATGTACAATCTAATCATTGCCTTCCAAAGTGCAAACTTAGATAGATTGAACACTGGAGGTCTGGTGCTAGCATAATCTTTGTTTTGGGCCATGTTCTGTGAAGAAATAAATCTAGTAATCAAGCTTAAAACAAGCAGATCTAACTAGAGGGATCTTTGGGTTCAGGTGTTAGCCTGTGTAACCACTAAGGTGTGGTATTTTAAACAACCTCGCTTTGATACCAATTGAAAGTGCAGGTTAGATCTGATATACTATAGAGGGGGGGGGGGGGGGTGAATAGAGTATGTTGCTTACTAAAAACTTTTTACAATTGTTGTTGTATACCTAAGTGAACAGGGAAGCAAAATAACATAAAGTAAACACAGCAACTAACTAAACACAGAGAAATCACAGACCAGAGTCAGAAAACAAAAGAAAATAGCAACCAGAAGACACAAGGAGCTATAGTGGTTCCCCAACCAATCTGGGTACATCCACTCTTCTACCACCCTAGGTAGGAATCCACTGTAGGATGAGTTGATCAGGGGTCCTGGGCACTAATGGGTTTTGATCAGGTCCCCAAAAACCAAACCTCAAGTCTTTTGGAAGGTGACATGTGAACCAGGAATCACTTTTGAAGGGAGATGACAACCCTTTATACAGGAGGTGGTGAGAGAGTGATGGTATCGTCTCTGTCAACAATCAGAGAGAAGATTCAAGTGGAATGATGTTAGGAGCTTGCTCCCCCTGAGATCTTGAATGTATCAGGAAGACTGGAGCACTGCTTTAGGGTGATAGGTCTTCAAAGACCTAGAATGCCTGGACAAGAATATGTTTCAAGAACTCCTTTGACAGATTGATTGATTGTTATCCTTTGAAGTTATCCTGTGAATAGAGAGAAGAAGACTCTTGATTGAATTTGGTTGTTCTTCTTCTTGAAAATATTCTCTGGTCAGGCTGATTGCAGTCAAGAACTTGTGATTTGTGAAAGATTGTTCTTCTCTGCAACTTCAGAGTGTCTATCAGATTGATTGTTGTGTTGTAATTCTTGAACTCTATCACTACTTGATTCTGTTTTCTTACTGTGTCTCTATTTTTTTTTGTGTATATCTGTGTCTGTGACTGACTGAGGAATATTCAAACTTTTGAATGTCGAGCAGTAATTACAGTCGGCCTTGGAAAGAATCAGCAATCAATGACTTTCCTAATTATCCCATGGAAAATGGCATGTAATCATCCATAGTCAATGCACGTTCTAACGATAACATTCCGAGAAGATCTGGCATTAAATGTTCAGGAATCAGCGCCAAGAAACGGAACGGGAATCTTGAAGAAAACCTAATCTGGATTCGTCGAACGAAGAACACATTTCGTCGAGCTGAACTTGTGTTCGTCGAGCTGAGCTTGAGAGAGTCGAGCTGAGCTTGAGAGAGTTCGTCGACCAGACAATCATCATTCACCTGATAGACAGTCTTCATTCGTCGAGCTGAGAATCAAATTCGTCGAGCTGAGAAAAGTTCTGGACTTAGACAAAATATCCTGCATCTGCTGAAATGCTGTGTCGACAAAAGTTGCTGTCGACAGATTGATCTTGGTGTCGACACAAATCCTGTGGTGTCGACATAAGCTAGTGTCGACTGAAATCCTGGTGTCGACACAAATTGTCTGGTGTCGACACAAACCTTAAGTGTCGACATAGATTCTCTGAGTCCAGAAATCGTCGAGTAGAGTTTAGCATTCGTCGACCTGAGAAGCTGACTTCGTCGACCTGAGAAGCTGTGAACTTGAGGTCCAAGTTCGTCGAGGTCAGAATATAATTTGTCGACCGAAGCATGAAGCTGGACTTAGAAAAATTTGAAGTTATCCTGACTTTGGCTTGATGTAGAAACTGAGTTTTCGTCGAACAGAGAACATAGATCGTCGAGCTCAGCACTAAGAATTATCTCACGATCGTCGAGCACAGAACTCCTTTCGTCGAGCTGAGTTCGACGAACGTCGAACCCACTTTACTTAGTCTTGAAAACTTGTGAGTCTGGAGTCTCTGAGGGTCTTGTTGAAAGTTGGTTCATCTGGAGTTGAGCCTAAGGACTTAACCTAGACTCTAGGACACAAAATGACCTTGGCTATACATGATGGGTCACATCCTAAGTCAGTGAACCTAACCCAAATCACCTAGGGATCCAACACAAGATTTCTCAACTCGACGAACTCTGGACTCAGGTCGATGAAATCTGTTCTCTGCTCGACGATTGTTGTGGAGTTACAGACTTGGAATTTTCCCTTCTTTTTGTCCTAATTCTATTGCAGTAATTCCTGAATAATCAATGATTATATTCTCTGGAAATAGCCATTAGTGGCAGCATTTATTATGGTATTCATCAGGATTATTACATGCCGTTTTTTAATAGGACTATTGGGGAAATCCATTAATGCAATATTCTCTTCAGCCGGATTTTCATTCTCCAGGCAGTCAGCATTAAATGCAGGTAATTCAAATTCAAAGCAGAAATTAGACAGAGATATATAAAAAGGTATTCTTCTCTTTCAGTCGACAATACAACACAACACAACACAACAAAAAACATACAACAAGGATAGCAGAACACAAAGAAAGACAGGCACCATAAATTATTCAAGAAAAGGCACTGTCTGTCTTCATCAAGGGTTCTTCCTCCAGCAAGCTAAAAAGAGACAATCAACTTCCATCTGTCTACAGCTTTCTGGAGATCTTTTCAAGAAGACCTAATCACCCTGCAAAGCTTCCACTCTTCCTGAACAAATCTTCATCTTAGGGGGAGCTTTGACAACATCAAGATCCACTAGTCTTCTCAGTTGTTTTGAGAAAGAGAAGACACCATAACTCTCTCACGCCCTCTCTATACAAAGGGTTCTTTAACTCCCTTCAAAAGTTATTCCTTGGTTGCAAGTCTCCTGATCAAAAGACTTGAGTTAGTTTTTGAACACCTGATCAAAAGCTCATTGGTGGCAGTCACCTGATCAAAACCTATAGTGGATTCCTACCAGGGTGGTAGAAGAGTGGATGTACCTAGGTTGGGGAACCACTATAAAAATTCTTGTGTTGTCTAGTTGCCCTTATCGTTTTATTCTTGTTGTGTCTGTGATAGATTATGTTATATGTGATGTGTTAGAATAGCTTAACTTAGGATAACTTTTAGATTACTGTTAATCTGATATCTCTCAACCCATTACTCTGATATTATTTCTTAAACTTAAAAAAAAAATTTATTACTCTATTCACCCCCCCCCCTCTAGAGTAAATCAGGTCTAACCCTTACTTTCAATTGGTATCAGAGCAGCTTCCTTTGGCTGTACAAGCTAACCCTTGAGCCAAAAGATCCTGTGTTAGATCTGATCCTTTATTTCTCTTAGGATTATTTTCACAGCATGGCACAAAACAAAGATTATGCAAGCACCAAACCTCTAGTTTGCAATTTAAATAGATTTACAATCTGGAAGGCAAGAATAAAGTTTTATATGAACTCTATTGATGAGGACATTTTCAACTCTATTTTGACAGGCGCTCCTCAAGCAATTGCTTCTACATCCACATCAACTTCTAGCACTCATGCAGTTCCACCACCTGAGTGGACTAATGCACAGAAGAAAGCTAAGATTGCAGATGCAAAAACCATAAACATTCTAGCTCATACTATGTCTGATGATGTATTTCAAACGGTGGCTGAGTGCACTTCAGCCAAAGCCATCTGGGATTCTCTAAATCATATGGTGGTTGGATCTGCTAATGATAGAAAGGATAGGAGATCCAATCTCATCTCACAATATGAGAACTTCAAGAAGGACGAATCTGAGTCAGTGAGTCATATGTACAACAGGCTTAGCTCAATCATCAATGAGCTAAAGACCTTGGACAAGGACCTCACTCTGACAGAAATCAATGATAAAATCCTCATGTGCTTCCCAAGCACATGGGATTCAAGAATTTGGCCAATCAGAGAAGCCAAAAGCATGATAGAAATCTTTACTAAATCACTACTTGGAAAGCTAAAATCCTACGAGCAATTAATGAAGACCATAGAAGCAGCAGCTGAATAGAAGACTCTAACACCTATCAGGATGGAGCACAACATTGCATTCAAGGATGTTGAAGAGTCTGAAGGGACTCTAGTCAATGAAGAGCTGATGAGCCTCTTTGCCAAAAGATTCTTCAAGATGGCAGAGAAGGACTTCAGAAGAAAGCCATCAAGGCAAGATTATAAGCCAAGGTATGACAAGACTCCATCTAAGGAAATTGTCTATTTTGGATGCAGGAAGCCTGGACACTTCATCTCAGAATGTCCAAAACTCAGAAGATGGACAGAAGAAGAGAAAAGGATTCCAGAAGAACACATCATAGCAAGCCCTCCTCTAGCAAATACAAGAGGAAGGAGAAAGGGTTTGTTGCAGAAATCTGGAGTGATACTGAGGAAGAGTCATCATCCTCCAGCTCCAGTAATGATGAAGAAGAAGAGAAGGCAAAGGAAGTTTGCCTAATGGCAATAGATAATTCCTGCAGTCAGTCATAGGTTGAAGCCTCAGAAGATGAGAGATCTCTATCTGCAGAGGATCAGGTAATAACATCCTATGATTTTAATTCAGAAGAATTTAAAACTGAATTTAAAAATTTATGCTTAGATCTAATAGACTCTGAAAGGAAATCAAACTTCTCAGAGAAAGATTAACTGAACAAGATATGTACATTACTGAAAATGCTAAACTAACAGATGAACTTACCTCGGCAAATGAACAAATTGCTTTCATAAAAACTGAATTAAGCAAAGCCAAGAAATTAGAAGAATCACTTAATGGTAGAAGTTTAAAACTGTTAGACATAACTATTACTCTAAATGCTAGGGCAAATAACAGTAAACTAGGACTAGGTGCATCATCTAGTGAACCACCAATAATCCATAAGAATCATTTATCTAAACCTATAAATTTCATTTCAGACAATGGTAAGAAGAATGCTGAACAAGTAGACAAAGTAAATGAAGTCTTAAAACAAATGGAACTTAAACAAAAATCTAAGAATAAGAAAAATAATAACTACAGCAATGTTCAACAGATTTTGTCGAACTCAGATCGATGAAATATGTACAGTTCGTTGACCTCAGAATGACGAACTTCGAACACCAACTATAATAATAGTTATTCTTTGATCCACGATCGACGAAACCAGTCTGGTCCGTCAACTAGAGATTGACAATATTGGTGCCCTGAGAATGAATACTTTAATTGTTCGAGCAGAGATCGAAGATCTTATCCCAATTCGTCGACCTCAGTTCGACGAACATACCAGAGTTTGCTGATCCGAGATCAATCTTACAGAAACTTCAACTCCAACAGAAAGTATAAAAATCACCTTAATCAACCTAGGGAGAATATCAACCCATTCGCCCAATGGATAATTCCTCCCAGAAGATTTTACCCCTTAGGGTATAAAAGCAAACCTGAATGTTCTTACATTTCCAGTTTTTCTTATGAAAAGAAACAAGGACCCAAGGTGACCTGGGTCAAGAACATCTAACTTATTTCCTTGCAGGTGAAGAACTATCCTATCACTCAAAATAAGTGGTATTTGGATAGTGGGTGCTCAAAGCACATGACTGGATGCAAGTATAGCCTAATCAATTTCAAGGCAAAGCTGGGTCTAAGAGTGATCTTTGGAGATTCCATCTTTGGACAAACTGAAGGCTATGGAGACTTCAACAGTGGAGCTATCACTTTCAGAAAAGTGGCATATGTAAATGGTATCAAATATAACCTAATATCCATAAGTCAGTTATATGATGCAGGTTATCAGGTTTACTTTACTAATTCCAAATGTATTATTTCTTTAAATAACCAAATTGTTTAAACAGTTTGTAGACAAGGGAATATATACCTAGTAAACTTTAACTCTGCTAGTTCAGAACTATGTTTATTCAATCAAGTTAGTAATAACAATATTCTTTGGCATAAGAGACTAGGCCATGTTAACCTTAAGAACATCTCTAAGCTATCTAGGGACAACCTTGTCATAGGATTGCCTTCTGGCACCTACAATAAGGAAAGCCTATGCAAGGTTTGTCAAGAAGGCAAGCAAACTAAAAATAGCTTTAAGTCAATTAATTAGAGTGACTCACCTAAGATTCTGTACTTGCTACATATGGATCTTTTTGGACCCATTATTGTACAAAGCTTAGGAGGGAAGTCTTACACTCTAGTTATTGTAGATAACTTCTCAAAATTCTCTTGGGTGTTCTTCTTGAGAAACAAGTCAGATAACTTTAAAGTCCTTATAGACTTTCTTAAGAGCATAAGGATTGAGTATTCTACTCCAGTTGTATTGATCAGAAGTGATCATGGTACTGAGTTTGAATCTCTTCTAATGCAAAGATTCTGTGAGGAGGAAGATATCAGGCATTGTTTCTCTGCTCCTAGAACTCCTCAACAAAATGGGTTAGCAGAAAGGAAAAACAGAACCCTCATTGAATCTGTATGAGCATTGCTTGCAGATACACACATACCCCTATCCTTTTGGGCAGAGGCTGTGAGCAAAGCAAACTACGTGTTGAATAGAAGTTTCATACACAAACTTAAGGGTAAGACCCCCTATGAATTACTCAAGGGGAAGAAACCTAAAATTGATTACTTTAGAATTTTTGGATGTAGATGTTTCATTCATAACAATAATAAGAAACACATTAGAAAATTTGAAGCTAAAGCTACAGAGGAAATTTTTCTTGGATATTCCCAAGTTTGCTAGGCTTATAGGGTTTTCAATAAATCATCCTTAAAAATGGAAGAATCTGTACATATTTAATTTGATGAAGCTAACATGTATTATAAGGAGAATGATTTTTCTACCAAAGATCTTTTGCAGGTACCTCACTTGTGTGAGAAATTGGGTGAGTTAAACCTTACATAAAAGGTCATATCACAAGAAACTACACAAGCTGATGAAGATAGTGAACAAGAATTTTTGGAAGTCGTTGAACCTCCTTCAACATCAGACATTACTACACAAGAGGAATTAACTCAAAATGCTGTTGCTGAACCAACTCCACCCACTGACCTTGTCACACTAAAGGATCACCTTAGATCTCAAGTGATTCGGGACATGTCAGTAGGTGTACAGACAAGGCATCAACTCAACTAATATATGATGCATCCTTGTTTCCTCTCTCACATTGAGCCTCAATCTATAAATGATGCAGATCAAGATCCCCACTGCAATATTGCAATGCAAGAGCTCAATTAATTTGAGAGATGCAGGGTTTGGGACTTGGTTCCAAGGCCCAAATGCTATCCAGTAATTGGAACCAAGTGGGTATTCAGAAACAAACTTGATGCCCAAGGTATAATTGTGAGAAATATGACTAGGCTTGTTGCTCAAGGCTATAGGAAAGAGAAAGACATTGACTATAATCAAACCTTTGCTCCTGTTGTAAGGCTAGAAGCAATCAAGATTTTTCTTGTTTATGCTACTTTTAAGAAGTTTAATGTCTACCAAATGGATGTCAAGACTGCTTTCTTGAATGGAGAACTAAAGGAAGAGGTTTATGTTGAACAACCCCCAGGTTTTATCTCTTCAACTCATCCCTCATATGTTTTTAGACTGCATAAAGCTCTCTATGGTTTAAAGCAAGCTCCAAAAGCTTGGTATGAAACCTTAGCTAGCTTATTTATAGAGCATAAATTCTCTAGAGGCATTGTAGATAGAACATTATTCACTAGGCACCATAAGGATCAAATATTATTAATACAAATTTATGTAGATGATATTATATTTAGGTCTACAGATTCCAAACTATGCAAGAAATTCTTTGACCTCATGCATTCAAAGTTTGAAATGAGTAGCATGGGTGAGCTCTCCTACTTCCTTGGTCTCCAAGTGAAGCAGCTACCTGATGGCATCTTTATATCCCAGGCTAAGTATGCTAAGGAGCTTCTCAAAAAGTTTGGGATGGCTGATGCCTTGGCAAAGAGAACACCCATGGCCACTAATGTTGTAATAGACTCTGATGAACATGGGAAACCTGCTGATCAGAAATTATATAGGGGCATTGTTGGGTCCCTACTATACCTTACAGCATGCAAACCTGACATAATGTTTGTCACATGTCTTTGTGCTAGGTTCCAAGTGAACCCTAAAGAATCTCATCTAATTTTATTAAAAAGGATTTTGAGATATATAAAGAGTTGTCCTAGTCTAGGGTTTTGGTATCCTACTGAGTCAGAGTTTGAGTTAATTGGATACTTAGATGCTGACTTTACTGGATGCAGAGTAGATAAAAAATGTACCTCAGGAACATGCTAGTTCCTTGGTATGAGATTAGTCTCTTAGTTTAGCAAGAAGAAGTCATCTGTGTCTATATTAACCGCTGAAGCAGAATATATAGCAGCTAGCAGTTGCTGTTCCCAGATGCTGTGGATTCAGAACCAACTTCTAGACTATGGGTTCAACTTAAATAATTCAACTCTACTATGTCAAAACACAAGTTCTATATCCATAGCACAAAATCCATTCCATCACAGTAGGACTAAGCATATAGACATTATGCATCATTTCATAAGAGAGTGTGTAGACAAAAATAAAATTAATCTTGTCTATATCTACACTGATTTATAATGTGCAGATATCTTCACCAAACCTTTGGATGAGAGGAATCATCTGTTCTTCATAAATCAGCTTGGTATGATAAATGGAGAAGCTTTAATTTGATTTCTGTCTATGGTCGACGAATTTTTCAAAGTTCGTCGAACGAAGCTCGACGAATAGAGAAAAGTTCTAAAGACCTTCGTCGAACGGAGATCGACGAATTCTTTGTGAGTGAAGTTATTTTCGTTGACCGGAGAACGACGAACTTGCTTCGGGAAACTTTCGTCGAACGGATCTTGACGAAATGTTTTCACATCTTCTGACTGAGATCGACAAATTCTTTTGACTATGAAATATTTCGTCGAACTCAAATCGAAGAATTTTTTATTTTTCGTCGAACGGAGTTTATCTATTCATATTCTGAAAAACCTTATATCGAGGTTTTCTTCAACCTCCATCCATCGCTTTCAGTTCCCTTTGCACTTGATCTTTGTTTTTCTCTTGCAGGTACATTCATGGCGATTCAAGCAAGCACTCTCTCTTCCATGAAATTTGATATGGCCTTTGACATCGATTTCGGATCCTTCCAGTTCTCTAATGTCATCTTTATCGAAATCCTGAAGTTATTCGAATAACAACATCTGAAACAGTTCATGACAATGAGAATCAAGATAGCGATGACTGAAGTTAAAGAATGGGTGTACACATCTACAACTCCAGAAGAAGATAATATGACTGGATCAGTTTCTGGAAATCTACTTACTCTCTCCCCTTCCGTACTAACCGACACTTTCGGTCTTTTAAATGGAGGAGAAGAAATTGAAATGGACTCTAAGGAGTATGAAAATATGCTGACCAGGATGGGTCATTCCAGCGACAACCCTAACAAACTACTCAAGAAGAACTTGTCTCCTGAGTACAAGTTCTTGGCTAACGTAGTCGGCAAGGTACTGCTGGGCAAACACACTGCCCACGACTACATAACCAGGCACCAGTTCACAGTGATGAGTGCTCTGGTCGAGAAGAAAGCAGCAAATTGGGGGAAGCTGCTGTTTGATCTGATTAAAAAAAAACAATGAGAAAGAGGTCTGCTTTGGCAGAATTCTGGGGATATTTCTGCAAGAAAAAGCATAAGAATATCTGGTCTCTACACCAGTGTTTATCAATGCCTCCAAGAGGCTTACCTCTGCCCTCTTTGGCAGATGGGATAGGAAGATAACCAAGACAACCAAGGCTTCCGCTTCCTCCAGACCTTCTGAGAGTACAAGGGTTATTCCAGCCACTCCCCACCCTACTGAAGATGTTCCACCTCCACCACCTCCAGTCTCGCCAATTCATCTCTCTTCACCAACTCATACCACAGTCCATACTCCAACACATCCATCACACCATGGTACACCAACTCCATCACACCATGGTACACCAACTCCATCACACCATGGTACACTAACTCCATCGCAACATGGTACACCAACTCCATCACAACATGGTACACCAACTCCATCACAACATAGTACACCACCCTCATCTCCTCTACCACTACACCTAGATCACATCCCCCTTTCCAACCTTCTATCACTACCTTCTTTTGACCTACTGTCATCCCCCCTTCATACTCCATCACCTATAGATATGCCAATGCCAGATACTCTACCTTCTCCTCCACCATCATCTTCCATCAATACTTCTGTATCCACTCAGACACCTTCTGAGTTCATGCAATTGGACCCCCCCTTCCATTCAACCTCTTCTGTCCATTCTCACTCCACTCATCAGAAACCTGATAGCAGAGGTTATTTCCCCTCTTACTACTTCCATCTCATCCCTTGATGCCCACCTCTCTGCCTTCTCTATCCCTCCTTCTTCAGTTAGGGGCCTGGCTCCAGTGCCTACTGAAACCAGGCAGTGGGAGATACTCCATGAAGAAGTAGCTCCAGATTCAGCAGAAGCAGTAGCAGCAACTGCTGTAGAAGCAGCAGCAGACACAGCTATCCCTGCTGATATAATTGATTTTATTGAGTCTGATATAGATATGGATGAGACAGCTATAGCTGGAATAAACACTGTTGGTGAGTATATTATCAATCTCACAGTAAATATTTTTAGTTTGTTAAATACTTTTGATATAGTTCATTTGAACTTTCTTCCTAAAAAACAGCCTAAAGACTTCTATGGCTATAGTTCCTTACACTTCTCCAATAAGCCCCAAAGTTATCATGCACTCAAGGCCAGTTTTGCAAGTATAGAGGCTCCAGTTGTTCCATCTCCACCAAGAGCAGATTTTGTCATTGTATCATCCCCTCCCAAAGCCATCTCTCCTCCAACATTTAAGATGGATGACAGTCCCATGCCAGATCTGGATGAGATCATGATGGAATATATAGAACAAGAGAATCAGTTGTCTTTAGTTGCTAAAAAAGTTATTGAATCAGTTGTTCTACCTCCAGCTTCTCCTCAGGCTGAAAGGTTGTTGATATCTGCATAAGCTCTAAAGGAAATTAATTCTTTATATGATAATCCCCAAGATTCTTCTTTTGATGATGATGATGAAGATGATTCTGATGACAGTCCTTCTACAAAGAAAAAGAAAATCTCTAAGAAAAGGAAAGCCCCTCCAGCTGTTGCCCCAAAACCTAATCCCACTCATGATACCCCATATTACATTCTTCAGAATATCACTCCTTATAAGGGTATGCCATCTTGGATGTGGCTATCAAAGAATAAGCAGAAAGCCAAGAAGAAAAGCAGGAGATACTCTCCTCCTCCACCTTCTCAAAGATATAGGAAAGACCCACCACCTCCTCCTTCACATGCTGCTGGTGCTTCAGGACTTACTTCTCAGAGGTCTACCTCTTATTCTCAAACATACCAAAGACAACATGATAGATCTTCTTCACATTCTGGAAGCATCCAGCAGAGGCACTCCTCAAGCAGATAACATCAACAACATAAACATCAACAACCTCAACAACATCTACAACAAGCTCCTGAACATCAAAAAGCTGATAGTCCAAAGAGGCCTGAATCTCCTCTTGTTCCATTTGAGGATCCTGAAACAGCTACTACTGCTAGAATGGCGAGGTTCCAAGAACTAGTTGAATTATCTATGATAAACAAGCCTAAAGCTGAAGGAAAGGATCACTCACAATATTCAACTATGTCCAAATACAGGAAAGAGGAATTAAATAGGTATGCTAAAGCAAATAAGTTATTTAATGTAGATGATTATATTCAATTACATCTAGAGGTTGTAGTACCTAGAGCCACTTCTCTCAATATAATTGGTGATGCTGATATGATAATGTCAAAGAGAGAAGCTTTCGACCCAAATAGAGAAATCATATTCAGACAGCCTTCTGGAAGTTCTGATAAAGGAAACCAGGAAAAGGAAAAGCTGAAGAAAAAGCATTAAACATTCTGCTTAATTTTTTTTATATATATATTCTGAACTCTTATTGTTATTTCACAAAGCTACATTGTAAATATCTGCTACATGTTTTAAATTTTTCTGCCAGATATATTTTTTTCCTTTGCTTTGTGAATATTTTTTTGTTTGGATTAGTGACCTCACCCAAATATGGGGATATTGTTGGATCCCTAGTTTGATTTGGGCTAGGTTCACTATCTAGGATAATTGACCTAACATGTATAGCCAGGGTCATGTATGTGTTCTAGAGTTTAGGCTAAGTCCTTAGAAATAACCACACATGGACCAGCCAACAGAAGACTGCAGAAGACTCAGACATAGAAGAAAATCAAGTTCAGGAAAGTGAGTTCGACGTTCGACGAAAGTCGTGCTCCGCTCGATGAAAGTCGTGCTCCGCTCGATGAACTCAAAGCAAATTCTCTGAGTTGAGCTCGACGATATTCGAGCTCAGGTCGACGAATTCTGGTTGATCAACTTCAACACATTAAGTCCAGAATCCTTTCTCTGAAACTCAAGTCGACGAAGTTACATTATCAGCTCGACGAACTTAGAGCACAGAAATGGGAAGTTCTTCACAGAAAGTAGTTAGCTGATCTCAGGATGACGAACTTAGTTCTCAGGTAGACAAACAAGGATTCCCATGTCGACGAACAAGATTTCTTAGCTCGACGAACTCGGGACTCGGGTCGACGAAATCTGTTCTCTGCTCGACGATTGCTGTGCAGTTCCAGACTTGGAATTTTCCCTTCTTTTTGTCCTTATTCTATTGCAGTAATTCCTGAATAATCGATGCTTATATTCTCTGGAAATAGCCATTAGTGGCAGCATTGATTATGGTATTCATCAAGATTATTACTTATCATTTTTTAATAGGATAGTTGGGGAAATCCATTAATGCAATATTCTCTCCAGCCGGATTTTCATTCTCCAGGCAGTCAGCATTCAATGCAGACAATTCAAATTCAAAGGAGAAATTAGACAGAGATATATAAAGATATATTCTTCTCATTCAGTTGACAATACAACACAACACAACACAACACAATGAAAAACAGACAACAAGGATAGCAGAACACAAAGAAAGACAGACAACAGAAATTATTCAAGAAAAGGCTCTGTCTGTCTTCATCAAGGGTTCTTCCTCCAGCAAGCTAAAAAGAGAAAATAAACTTATATCTGTCTATAGCTTTATGGAGATCTTTTTAAGAATACCTACTCACCCTGCAAAGCTTCCACTCTTCCTGAACAAATCTTCATCTTAGGGGGAGCTTTGACAACATCAAGATTCACTAGTCTTCTCAGTTGTCAGCACTCCCCTGAGCCCAAGTCAGCTCTCCTAGCTCAAAAACACGCACAAGGGGCCTAGTGCGATTCGGGACGTTACAGGTTGAGCTTCTTTCTACCACGCACTCTTGATACTTCATGCATCAGTCTGATATTCAAGAACACTTTGTCACCAACTTGGAATTCCACCATCCGGTGTTTTGCATTATAATACTTTGCCTGCTGACTTGATCCTCAAGCATGCGGTCCCGTATCAATCTAACAGCAGCATCGGTATCGACAATTAACTCTACCCCCAAAACCTTTGGATCTTCATCCTGCATCCATGACAATGGGGTTCTACACCTTCTTCCATACCGGGCTTCATAGGGTGTCATCCCAATACTGACTTGATGACTGTTGTCGTATGAGAATTCTACCAAGGGTAAGAGCCTTTCCCACGGCTCCCCTCGATCTAATACACACAATCTCAACAGATCTTCCAAGGTTCTAATGGTCATCTCAGACTGACCATCCACCCGAGGATGAAAAGCCGTGCTGAAGGTAAGGAGAGAGCCCAGATATGCTTGCACTACCTTCCACTCCTTAGAGGTAAAGCGACAATTATGATCGGAGACTATCGTCTTAGGTATGCCATGGTACCAAACAAATTGCACCACAAAGAGACGTACTAACACATCCACATGTGCTCCTTCTTCATAGGGATAAACCTGGCCAGATAATGGTCTTCCACAAGTCGCTATACATCTTGAAATTCCCGGGATTGACCGAATACTTGGAGCAATGTTCCTCCCTCAACATGTCTTCCCAGATTTCCCCGCCCTTGGGAATGTAGTGTCGGCCACGAAAATGTATGAGGCCATCCTTTAGTGTATACTCCTCAGTGTTTCCATCTTGAATTGATTTAATTATAGGGGCTAGAGTAGCATCCTTCCTATGTTCTTCCTTAATTCGATCTCGAATGTCGTATACTATACTCATGGCAGTCAAATACTCCGTATACTTTTCAGGATGGTCCTTACATATCAAAGTTGCTCCATCTCCTCTAGTACTCGCACCAAATCCATACACATCATTCAAGACTCAGGGCTCGACTCAGGTACTTTCCTGCTCAATGCATCAACTACAGAGTTTGCTTTCCCTAGGTCATAGTTCAAGGTAAACTCATAATCACACAAAGTTTCCAACCACTGCCGATGCCTCAGATTCAACTCCCTTTGAGTATGAACATACTTTAAGTTCTTATCGTCTGAGAAGATCTTGCAATGGATGCCATATAGATAGTGCCTCCAAACTTACAAGGCGAACACAACTGCTCCCAACTCCAAATCATGAAGCCAATGACATTCATGCTTCTTCAGTTGCCTCGAAGCATAAACAATCACATGCCCATGCTGCATCAGTATTGCACCCATCCCTTGGTATGACACATCTATGTAAACTTGAAATCCTTCCTTTGCAGATGGAAGGGCTAGGATGGGTGCGGTGGTGAGTCTATCTTTTAGCTCTTGGAATGCAGTTTCACACTGGGTGTCCACTCGTATGGCTCACCTTTCTTTGTCAGAGCAGTAAGAGGAAGGGCTATCTTTGAGAATCATTTCACGAACTTGCGATAATACGCAACAATTCCAAGGAAACTCCGTACATCAGCCGCTGACTTCAAAGGCGGCCATTCCTTTACGACACACATTTGGCCGGATCCACATCTAGTCCAGCACCACTAATCACATGACTCAAGAAGGCAACTTCTCGGAGCCAAAATGTGCACTTGCTGAACTTAGCAAACAATGGATGCTCCTTTAACTTCTTCAGCACCAAGATCAAGTGTTCACCATGCTCCTCCTCTACCTTTGAATAGACCAAAATGTCATCGATCAAGATGATAACGAAGACATCTAAGTACGGCTCAAACACCTTGTTCATCAAACTCATGAACGCAAAAGCCACATTTGTGAGCCCAAACGACATCAATGTGAACTCGTACAAGAAATAACGTGAGCTAAAAGCTATTTTCTGCATGTCCTAGAGATGGGCTTGGCACCCGGTACAAACTTAATCTGAAAGTCCACCTCTCTATGCGGGGATAATCCTGACAATTTATCATGAAATACCACATGGAAAACCCGCACTACTCGCACATCCTCCATACCATTTGTGATTACCTTCAGTTCGAATCATATCCTACATACCTCATCCCCTTTCATATGGGCTTTTAAGGTCTGAATTGAGGACAATAACACACGAGGTATGAACTTAATACCTTGGAAGGCAATGTAACATCTCATTTCCAACTAGACCCCTAAGAGTGGTTTTGTCATGACTAGGTCATGACAAAACCCTAGGAACCCCAAGAAGACCAAATGAGCTTAGGACGGAAGTTGGAAATCACCATGGTCTGCAAATAGTAGAATTCTAAACAATAGTTTAGCATGACCATAGGGCTACACCTTGACCCCGGGACCCTACCACAACACCCCCAAACACTTTGGGAGGTCCATAGGGCCACTAGGGACCCACTGTAGGCAGTCAAAGGGGTTAAGTTGACCTAAGTCAACCCTAACCCTAAATGGGTCGAACTAGCCTACATAAGGTCAATTGACCCACCACTAGCCAAGTGGACCTCACCCATGCCCTCCTAGCCCTAACGTGAGGTCAATGGGTCACCAAGGACCCATTAGGGTCAACACAAGAGTCTATGTTGACCAAAGTCAACTCTAGCCCCTAATTTGGGCAAAGTACCCTTCCTAAGGGCAGGTGGCCTCCAAAGTATCAAGTCAATCCGACACATCCCTACCTAGACCCTAGGGGAGCCCAATAGGTCACTAAAGACAAAATTATGGTAACAAAAAGGTAAAAAGACCAAGGTCAACCCAAGCCTATTTTAGGTCAACCTAGCCCAAATATGCTAACCCAAGCTTAAGCCTCCTCATGTGGTTTCTTTAGGGAATAATGTGCATGGGTGGGCTGTAAATAGTTCTTCAGACTGACCAAGTCAATTTGGTGACTAGGAGAGAGGGTGAGCTCCATTTCCATGATAATGGAGGAGAGAGAAATGAGGAAGAAGAGGGAAGGAAGAGGTTCAGCTAAGGGGAGGCCAAAGACCACCTTTAATAGTTGAATTCAGCTACCCCAGGGAAGGGGAGAAGTTTCCAGCCGTTTCCCTGGCCTTCAAGACCTGGTTTAGCCCCCCTCCTCCATGGCCGAGCCTAGCCATTAATGGCTTTGAAGGATATTGATGATGCAGCCCCTCCACTCCCCATCTGAGGCTTTAAACACCATCAGTGGGTTGAGAGGAGCCTTCCCAAATCCTTACCTGACAAAATCGAGCCTCCCCACTGTGCAGTCGCAGAAACCGAGCGCCGCCACTTTCAGGAATGGCTTCCCGGCGATCTTCCTGACTTCAGGCCGCCGGCAAGGTCCTCCTCCTCTCCTTGTCTCATGGATAGATCATAACAGCATTTAGGTTCCAGGTTCTGGCTCAATTGAGCCCGAACCAATTCCTGGTTTTCCTGGTTTTTGGACCAGAATTTTCTTGCTAAAACCGCCGGATTCTGCCTCTCCGGCGGCTGTGCCGCCGCCTAGCGACAGCCACCACCTCAACGGCGGTGGTCGTGGCGGTGGCCGGCCGGGGAAGGGGTCGGATCGCCGACGGAAACGATTGGAAGCGGCTCCATGCTCGGGCTATCTCAGTCGTTAGCTGGAGGTAGACGATGACCCCGGGGCGTTGGATCTGCGCCAAGATTCGTATGCCGGTTTTGATTAAATCATTATAATTTCATTTTATTTCTCTTTTTTTGTCACACTATTTATAGTAAATGTTTTTAATATTTTAAAATACCTAGGCTCCTCTACTGAAAAAGTCACCAACATGAAATTTGTAACCCTAGGTGTCTACTTTTTTTCACAATTGATTTGGACCAATTTGGGCCTATGGTTGGACTAGGGCATCCATTTTGGTGGGACCTATACCTAGGGCTATCCTGAGATTAAAATGAGTGTCCACTCTTCATCCCTTGTCCAGATGAGCTAAAATTTAGGCAGGGGGTTACCCTTATCTAGTATAGGGTCTATACAAAAATGGGAATTTTTGGAAATACGTTGACTATAGTTTTCTCTATTATTTAATAATGATAAGGTAAATTAATTAGGTGGTCAAATAACTTCCAAACCCTCCCTAATTTTGGTGAGTTCTCCCTGGCCTCATGCTATGTATCTGTGTAAATTGTCATCTCATTTGGAGGTGTTTTGGATGGGGAATGACCTAACCCTAACTTACCTTAATGAGGGGTTTTTAAGTAAAAAAAGTGCACCTTGAGGATGAGTGGTCAAATCACCTCATCAGAGGCTGAGATTTTGGCCACTGACTTGACATGACCTTTAACACCCTCATGGAGATTATGGGGTGGCCTAGGGTAATTTTGGCCTAGGGTCCAAACTCAAATCCTAAAGAGGGGCTTTTGGGTGTTTTGAATGGCATGGGGTCAAATGCCTTGTGTGGGCTTGCAACTTGGTAGAATTGATGCTAGGGAATCCCAACTCCATTGGCCTGAATCTTAGAGGATTTGGAGATGGATAGACCTCTCAAATCCCTAACCCTATTTTAGGGCATAACCACTCCTTGTGTAGAATAGGTCACCCAAACTCACAAAAAGGGTATGAAACTTAGGTAGCATGAGTTCTAGGTTAAATAGGATCTCTGGTGAATTTATTGGAATTTTATGGGTTGTATTACTAGTACTCCCTTGTTATACATGATGTGGCCCTAAATGGTATTTTATTTATTTTGAATCTCTCGGTACATTGTAAAATCATGAAATTTAGGCAGGAGGAGTTTTATGTCAATATAAGTATTCCTGAATTTTGTCATAAATTTTGGTTGAAGAATCTTAGTACCTCCTTCACAAATATTAAAAAGGCATATCTATGGTCAATAAATTATATAGAGCAATTTACTTGTTGAAAAATTGTGAAATTGGGTCTCTGAT
Organism: Platanthera guangdongensis; assembly: GCA_039583875.1. Classification (NCBI taxonomy): domain Eukaryota; kingdom Viridiplantae; phylum Streptophyta; class Magnoliopsida; order Asparagales; family Orchidaceae; genus Platanthera; species Platanthera guangdongensis. The sequence goes on along the minus strand of CM077160.1, from coordinate 55,766,919 downwards.
AGTTGTAGGTCAGTAGCTACTTGGAGGAATTAAATCATGATTTTTTGATGATTATTTGCAGTACTTCCTTTACAAATTCATAATTTTGGGAATTTGGTATTTAATTTATTCAGTGCTTATTTCTTCCAGGAAAAACAATTGTGAGACCATGAATTTTATATTATTAGTAATAGTGATTTTATCATAAATTTGTAGTGCAATTACTTGTCAAAAAGGGGTAATTCATGATCAAACGTGAAATTCTAGATTACTAGAATAAATATATAAATTAACAGATAAAATAGGAAAATATTGAATTTCTGGGTTTAGGCTAAAAATTTCATTATAGCCTTCCAATAATTATTTTAGGCGTACTGGGTGATTATTTTGTGTACCTCTAATTATACACTTCATGTAGCTTAGGTTGGTCTGCATATAGTAAAAACTGCAAAACCTACGTTGGATGTATAATTTAAGCACATGAGTTGGGATTAGTGGTTGACTAGATTGGATAGGTTAAAGGAAGTTCACCATTGGAAGATAGTAGGATGTTGGGTTGGCTAGTGTTAGGTGGTGCTCGGGATCGACGAAAGATCGTCTTTTCCCGTGGGAAGGAAGTGTCAAAATAATTAGGGATAGATCCAACAACAAGTAAGAGTGTGGAAAATCTAATAGCAACCGATAACAGTAAGTGTCTTGCGAAAGGGAGCTTTGGGCGTAATCCACTCGTAGTTCCTAGTGCCTTCGAGAGTCCTTCACGGGGAATACCTTAGGCATTCCTGGGCTAACATAAACATTAATAATAAAATATTACAAGAGCAACTAGTATAACTAGGGTTGCACATTCACACACCCTAGTAGCTCTGGAGGTTTATTAGGTTGTTTTGATTGACATCCGGACGGTTCGTTTGGAAGATAGATGCACGGACGGATAGTACGGGGAGCCAGTGGCTCAAAAGGTTTTGGATACAAATAAGGTGGTGGGTCTTCGGTATCGGACGGTCGTTCACACCGATGTCGATATGTCGACTCGGCGGTGTGGGACACTTAACCAAAGAAAGTCTGGTGGATATGGCCAGTATTAGTACGCGGATACTCTAGGTTATGTTCTTCTAGGGGCGTACGGGAGGGCTAGGCCTGGTAGTGTGGATACCCGCCTAGGTGGGGGGCCCGACCCACTGTCTCCGTTTGCCACTACGGAGGTTCTTGGGAGTGAAGCTAGCTGCCCAAATAGGAGGAACTAAAGGTCTGTGCGCATAGAGTCGTGTGCGTGGGTTGCACTTGCATAAATCATGGCATAGCATACTTGCATACAACCGACACACCAACGTATAAATTGGTATGATACTTTTTATATGTTGGCAGCCTTGCAGAAGACCCCTTAACTTATATATTTGTATGGGCATTCATATAAGTTAAGGTTACTTATTTCTTACTTTGACATCCTTACATATGCTACTTATTCTACTTGTTTACTTTACTGCTTACTATTATAAAACTGCTAGTTTTTACTTTTCTTCCTTAGCTATTTATACAAAATAAATAACTGCTAGACTAGTTCCACTATCACCTGCTTGGCTTACTCTCCACCTTTGTGGCTTCCCTTTACTCCTCCCCGCTCGGTGCCTAGGAGCCATGGGGGGAGGGGTAGGGGGATGATAGGGCTTAGTCTTTATGACTAATGGTTTTCGGACCACAACATTACAGGCGCTCTGGATGGGAGACAGGGACCAGCAGCTCAGGGACCAGCACCAGCGGAGTACGGTGCGCTTGGAGGTGGGCCAGTCTAGTACCGGGGCACCAACGACCAGCTCCGTGAGTGAGAGTCTTTATATAGCTTCCGCGAGAGATTATAGTGAGGATCTGTTGTACCGATCTTAAGCCCGTTTATATTTCCGTTTTGTTACTTTGCAGTACTTTGCCTTTTCTATATATGGACTGGTTGTGATTTCTCTTATTACTTATGACATTTGTGGACTCAGCTATTTCATTTCTGAATACTGCTCTCTTTGTGTTGATCGAAAAGGCCGGCAAAATTGGCATTTTGTAGTGGCGGCTTTCCCGAGAGTCGGGGCCACAACAAAATGGCGGTACTGGGCATAATATCCCCCCTGTTTTAAAAAGAAAGAAAAAGGGGGGGGGGGGGTATTACAAGTGGTATCAGAGGAAACCTCGATCGAAAGAGAAGTAGTCCACAAAAAACCCTAGGCCACCCCCGCGCGAGCTTAGTTTGCGGACAAACTAGCAGCGGAAGCAGTGGTGTGCCCATAAGGGAAATCACATGTAGAAGTCCATTTTTCTCCTTACATTCATTCCATTTGTACGCTAACTAACAATTGGAATTCTTCTTTGTAGCCTACGGCAAACCCTGCCCCCAGTAGGGAGCACCTCCGGCTGCGAAGATCCCATCTTATAATTCTCTAGTCAAAGAGTTAGACTCAACCCACTAGGAGACATGACTAATCACGATAACATATAGTATGCCCTAGTCTGAAATAGACCTCGGGTATGAACTTGGTTAAGATAAGGAGATACCTAAAGAGAATAAAGGAGGAGTATAACACGAGAATGGCTACCTAAGCCATAAACTCAGGTGGACCTACGGTCCCTATCAAAGGATTACTCAAACCGGAAGGACTGCTTTAAGGAGAATTGAGACAAAAAATTCATTAGCAGAATGGTAGAAGACACATGGTCTCAACCCTCGTACCAGTAACAAGATTACCTGGAGACAACCACCATTACAAGAACCTAGGGTAGGATAGGAATTCAAGTTTGGAAGAGGCTCGGTTGGGATTGGGAACTTTTTGACCCGGATGAGGTTGTCGTAAATGTGACTTGGAGGGTTTAAAGTATGGAGTATATCAACAGGTTTCAGGTTGGAACCCCAAGTAGAAGATTGATGCCCTAGGGATTGTGCACCCAGCGAGGACGGATATAACATGGTAATATCAAAGATACTTAGCCCAAGGTAGGTAGGGGCTTATCTTTTGTTTATTGGGGCTTGTCTTTTGTTTATTGGGCAAATTAGTTATTGACTTGGGTTTCCCTTAGACCTCATCTAGAAAACTTTGTATCGTGAATATAGTGAAATGGACGTAAACCGTATTCGGTGCTACTCGGGCTTATTCGTAGGGATAAGAATCTGATTGTGAAGTGGAGATTTTATAGAGTCGTTGGCTACCCATACAAATGAGAAATTTAATCACCAGAAGTTTGGTGTATCTCGGAACGTGTATCTCCCTGGAGTGAAGAAGGGCGTCATGGATTTTGTGACGCATGGTGAGGTCTGTCGCTCGATGAAGGTTAAGTGCAAGAATTTTTGGGAAACTATTACAATCACTGCCCGAGTTAGAGTGGAAGTTCGAGGATATAATTAGGTATTTTCATACACAGGATTCCTCATCCACACTCCGAGCATAATTATAATTGGAACATCAATGATAGACTGGCCGAGATAGCTGGGCTCACCCCGACCCAAAAGAAAAATCCCATGGGTGTTTCATGAAATTTGTGAGTAGTTGTCCGTTATCATGGTGTGCTCAAGATGATCGTGTCGAACAAGGATGGATAGTGTACGTCCAAGGAGAGAACATTAGTCCAGGATTATCTGGGCTCTCGGCCGACATTCAACACAGCTATCCACCCTCGTGCGTAGGTTCAAGATTCCACTGTCATGGATCTAGGATGAAGATCCTCAGGCACTCGACTCGAAGATTGTGGAGCATACTGATGCTCAGGTTAGGTTGATCCGGGACAGGATGTTGGAAGCCCAGAGCAGGCAGGCCAAACATTACGATGCGAGGCATCGTCAAGTAGAGTTCCAGGTGGGAGACCGGGTCTTCTTGAAGATACCTCTGGTGCATGAAGTCTCACAGGTATGCGGGCGGAAGTAGCCCGGTCCAAGGAATAAGGGGCTTTACAGGATCCAGGAGCGGATCGGCCCTTTGGCTTATAGACGGGAGCTACTGCCGGAGTTAGCGATTTTGCACGATGTCTTCCACGTCTCATCTCTTAGGAAGGCTCTACTATGGCCGGAACAAAAGGTTCTTGGTATAGATGGCTCGACAACTTTTGATTAATCGGTCTGTTGTGAGTCGGTCAGGATAGATGATACAGCGGTGCGGGTCTTGCGGTGCAAGAAGGTCCCGCTAGTCAAGGTCCTATAGAGCAACCATGGGCAGGAGGAGCATACTTGGGAGCCACCGGATCTAATGCCACAGAGGTACCCGAATCTCTCCGGGTAAAGTATACGTTCAACTTCCTATGGGATGTTACATTCAGTTACTTTCAGTAGAAACCCCGCAGCCTAACCTGAATTTCGAGGACGAAATTTTTATTTTTGTTTATTGGGATTTGTAACATCCCATTTCCAACTAGACCCCTAAGAGTGGTTTTGTCATGACTAGGTCATGACAAAACCCTAGGAACCCCAAGAAGACCAAGTGAGCTTAGGCATGAAGTTGGAAATCACCATGGTCTACAAATAGTAGAATTCTAAACAATAGTTTAGCATGACCATAGGGCTACACCTTGACCCCAGGACCCTACCACAACACCGCCAAACACTTTGGGAGGTCCATAGGGCCACTAGGGACCCACTGTAGGCAGTAAAAGGGTTAAGTTGACCTAAGTCAACCATAACCCTAAATGGGTCGAACTAGCCTACTTAGGGTCAATTGACCCTCCCCTAGCCAAGTGGACCCCACCCATGCCCTCCTAATCCTAAAGTGAGGTCAATGGTTCACCAAGGACCCATTGGGGTCAAACCAAGAGTCTATGTTGACCAAAGTCAACTCTAGCCCCTAATTTGGGCAAAGTACCCTTCCTAAGGGCAGGTGGCTTCCAAAGTGTCATGTCAACCCTACACATCCCAACCTAGACCCTAGGGGAGCCCAATAGGTCACTAAAGACCCAATGATGGTAACAGAAAAGGTCAAAAAACCCAAGGTGAAAGTGCAACTAGATCTGATATACTCTAGAGGGGGGTGAATAGAGTATATGGTGCTTTAAAAACTTTTACAAACTTTTACAACAATTGTTGTAATATGTGTGAGCAGGGAAGCAGAAATAAATCTAATCACAGAACTAAGGTAAGCAAAAACTAAGCACAGAGAAAATCAAGGCCAGAAACAAAAATGAAAGCAAGCAGAACCAGAAGACACAAGGAAATATAGTGGTTCCCCAAACTTGGGTACATCCACTCTTCTACCACCCTAGGTAGGAATCCACTGCATGATGAGTTGATCAGGTGTCCTGGGCACCAATGAGCTTTTGATAAGGTGCTCAAAAACCAAAGCAGATTTTTTGATCAGGTGTCTTGCCACCAATGAGCTTTTGACAAGGTGCTCAAAAACCAGGTTCAAACTTTTGAAGGGAGTTTGAAAAACCCTTTACAGAGTGGGGGTGAGAGAGTGATGGCAGTCTTCTCTTTCTCAAACAACTGAGAAGACTATGTGGATTGATGTCAAAGCTCCCCCTAAATCCTTGAAATCTTCAGGAAGAAAATCTTTGCTGAGGGTGATAGGCCTTCAAAGGTTGAACTCTAGCAATGGATGATTTCAGCAATAGCTGAAATGTTGAATGTCGGGAGTCAGGAAATATGTTGGCCTTGAACACTTTGAAAACTACAGAGATCTGAAGATTTGAGAAAACTTGATCTCCTTTGATGAGTGTTCTTGAGAATTCTTGGTGACAGAAGATTTTGAATGAGTCTCTGTAATCTGTATTGTGTGTTCTCTTCTTCTTGTTCTACTTAGAGATTCAAAAACATTCTCTCTTTTATTCTTTGGTCCTGAATAGAATATCATTCTCTATCAAGGATAGCCGTTGGTCTGTATTGATTGCATCCTTAATTGCATAATCTCTTTTTGAGGAAAGTCCACAGAATTATTCCTTGAAAAGTCCCTTGAAACTTGGTCCAGAATTGAATGAAAATGGCTAGCAAATCTCTGAATTAATTGCAGAATAACTCCTAACTGATTTGAATTTGAATTCTGGAAGTTATCTGAAATCGTCGAACTGAGCTCTGCTATCGTCGAGCTGAGCTCAGCGATCTGAAAACACACAGCAGCAAGATAATCGCCGATCTGAGCTCAAAGATCGTCGAACTGAGCTCAGAGATAAAGATCTAATGCAGAGTCAAAATCGTCGACCTGAGCTCACCGATCGTCGAATGGAGTTCGACGATATTATGAAGTTGAGCTCAGCTATCGTCGAATGGAGTTCGACGATCTGTCGAAGTTGAGCTAGACGATCGTCGATCGGAGTTCGACGAATCGTCGTGCTGAGCTCGATGATCAGACTTAGTCTCCAGGCAGAAAAACTTGGTCTTCAGGGCAGCTTCCAAACCTAGACTTCTAACCCTTAGACTCAATTCTAATTGACCTTTTAAGCTATACAGGAGGTCAAGCAAAGGTTCCTAGAGACATAGTGATCCTGACCCAAATTAGTAATAGGGTGTTCCAACACAAGGTCAACCAAAGCCTATTTTGGGTCAACCTAGACCAAATAGGCTAACCCAAGCTCAACCCTCCTCATGTGGTTTCTTTAGGGAATAATGTGCATGGGTGGGCTGCAAATAGTTCCTCAGACTGACCAAGTCAATTTGGTTACTAGGAGAGAGTGTGAGCTCCATTTCCATGATAATAGAGGAGAGAGAAATGAGGAAGACGAGGGAAGGAAGAGGTTCGGCCAAGAGGAGGCCAAAGGCCACATTTAATGGCTGAATTCAACTCCCACAGGGACGGGGAGAAGTTTCCAGCCGTTTTCCTGGCCTTCAAAACCTGGTTCAGGCCCCCTCCTCCATGGTTGAGCATAGACATTAATGGTTTTGAAGGATATTGATGATGCAGCCCCTCCACTCCCCATTTGAGGCTTTAAACACCATTAGTGGGTTGAGAGGAGCCTTCCCCAATCCTTACCTAAAGAAATCGAGTCTCCCTACTGTACAGTTGCAGAAACCAAGCGCCGCCACTTTTAGGAATGGCTTCCCGGCGATCTTCCCGACTTCAGGCCGCCGGCAAGGTCCTCCTCCTCTCCTTGTCTCATGGATAGATCATAGCAGCGTTTTGGTTCCAGTTTCGGGCTCAATTGAGCCCGAACCAATTCCTGGTTTTCCTGGTTCTCGGCCCAGAATTTTCTTACTAAAACCATCGGATTCCGCCTCTTCGGCGGCTGTGCCGCTGCCTGGCGACAGCCACCACCTCAACGGAGGTGGTGGTGGCGGTGGCCGGCCGGGGAAGGGGTCAGATCGCCGGCGGCAACCATTGGAAGCTGCTCTAGGCTCGGGCTATCTCAGTTGTTGGCTGGAGGTAGGCGATGACCCCGGGGCGTTGGATCTACTCCAAGATTCGTGCTCCGGTTTTGATTTAATCATTATAATTTCATTTTATTTCTCTTTTTTTTGTCACACTATTTACAGTAAATGTTTTTTATTTTTAAAAATACTAGGCTCCTCTACTGAAAACATCACCAACATGAAATTTGTAGCCCTAGGTGTCTACTTTATTGAAAAATTAATTTGGACCAATTTGGTCCTCTGGTTGGACTATGACATCCATTTTGGTGGGACCTATACCTTGGGCTATCCTGAGATTAAAATGGGTGCACACTCTTCATCCCTTATCTAAATGAGCTAAAATTTGGGCAGGGGGTCACCCTTATCTAGGCCTATGGTCTGTCCAAAAATGGGAATTTTTGGAAATACATTGCCTATAGTTTTCTCTATTATTTAATAATAATATGGTAAATTAATTAGGTGGTCAGATTACTTCCAAACCCTAACTAATTTTGATTAGTGGTCCTTGGCCTCATGCTATGTATCTGTGTAAATTGTCACCTCATTTGGAGGTGTTTTGGATGGGGAATGACCAAACCCTAACTTACCTTAATGAGGGGTTTTTAAGTAAAAAAGTGCACCTTGAGTATGAGTGGTCAAATCACCTCATCAGAGGCTGAGATTTTAGCCACTAACTTGACATGACCTTTAACACCCTCATGGGGATTATGGGGTGCCCTAGGGTAGTTTTGGCCTAGGTCCAATCTCAAACCCTAAAGAGGTGCTTTTGGGTGTTGTGAAGGGCATGGGGTCAAATGCCCTTGCGTGGGCTTGCAACTTGGTAGAATTGATGCTAGGGCATCCCAACTCCACTGGCCTGAATCTTAGAGGATTACGAGATGGATATACCTCTCAAATCCCTAACCCTAGTTTAGGGCATAACCACTCCTTGTGTAGAATAGGTCACCAAAACTCACAAAAATGGTATGAAACTTAGTTAGCATGAGTTCTATGTTAAATATGATCTCTGGTTAATTTATTGGAATTTTATGGGTTGTATTACTAGTACCCCCTTGTCATACATGATGTGGCCTAAATGGTATTTTATTTATTTTGAATCTCTCAGTACATTGTGAACTCATGAAATTTAGGCAAGAGAAGTTTTATGTCAATATAAGTATTCCTGAATTTTGTCAGAAATTTTGGTTGAAGAATCTTAGTACCGCCTTAAAAATTTTAAAAAGGCATATTTATGGTCAATAAATTATATAGAGCAATTTACTTGTTAAAAAATTGTGAAATTGGAATCTGATAGTTTTAGGTCAGTAAATACTTGGAGGAATTAAATCAAGATTTTTTGATGATTATTTGCAGTATTTCCTTTACAAATTCATAATTTTGGGAATTTGTATTTAATTTATTCAGAGCTTATTTCTTGCTGGAAAAAACATTTGTGAGACCCTGAATTTTATGTTATTAATAATAATGATTTTATCATAAATATATAGTGCAATTACTTGTCAAAATGGGTACTTCATGATCAAACGTGGAATTCTGGATTACTAGAATAAATATATAAATTAACAGATAAAATAGGAAAAATATTGAATTTCTTGGTTTAGGCTAAAAATGTCATTATAGCCTTCCAATAATTATTTTAGGGGTACTGGGTGATTATTTTGTCTACCTCCCATTATACACTTCATGTAGCTTAGGTTTGTCTGCATATAGTAAAAACTGCAGAACCTACGTTGGATGTATAATTTAAACACATGAGTTGGGATTAGTGGTTGGCTGGTTTGGATAGTTTAAAAGAAGTTCACCATTGGAAGATAGGATGAGGGGATGTTGGGTTGGCTAGTGTTAGGTGGTGCTCGGGATCGATGAAAGATCGTCTTTTCCCGTGGGAAGGAAGTGTCAACATCATTAGGGTTAGATCCAACAACAAGTAAGGGTGTGGAAAATCTAATAGCGACCGATAACAGTAAGTGCCTTTCAAAAGGGAGCTTTCGGCGTAATCCCATCGTAGTTCCTAGTGCCTTCGAGAGCGCTTCACGGGGAATACCTTGGGCAGTCCTGGGCTAACATAAACATTAAGAATAAAATATTACAAGAGCAACTAGTATAAGTAGGGTTGCACATTCACACACCACAGTAGCTCGAGAGGTTGATTAGGTTGTTTTGATTGCCATCCGGAAGGTTCGTTTGGAAGGTAGATCCACGGAAGGATAGTCCGGGGAGCTAGTGGCTCAAAAGGTTTTGGATACAAATAAGGTGGTGGGTCTTCGGTATCGGACGGTCGTTCACACCGACGTCGATACGTTGACTTGGCGGTGTGGGACACTTAGCCAAAGAAAGTCTGGTGGATATGGCCAGCATTAGTAAGCGGATACTCTAGGTTGTGTTCTTCTATGGGCGTACGGGAGAGCTAGGCCTGGTAGTGTGGATACCTGCCTAGGAGTGGGTGGCCTGACCCACTGTCTCTGTTTGCCACTACGAAGGTTCCTGGGAGTGAAACTAGCTGCTCAAATAGGGGGAACTAAAGATCTGTGTGCATAGAGTCATGTGCGTGGGTTGCACTTGCATGAATCATGACATAGCATACTTGCATACAACCGACACAGCAACATATAAATTGGTATGAGACTTTTTATACGGTGGGAGCCTTGCAGAAGACCCCTTAACTTATATGTTTGTATGGCCATTCATATAAGTTAAGGTTACTTATTTCTTACTTTGACTTCCTTACATATGCTGCTTATTCTACTTGTTTACTTTACTGCTTACTATTGTAGAACTGCTAGTTTGTACTTTTCTTCCTTAGCTATTTATACAAAATGAATAACTGCTAGACTAGTTCCACTGTCACCTACTTGGCTTAGTTTCCACCTTTGTAGCTTCCCTTTCCTCCTCCCCACCCGGTGCCTAGGAGCCATGGTGGGAGGGGTAGGGGATGATAGGGCTTAGTCTTTATGACTAATGGTTTTCGGACCACAATATTACAGGGGCTCCGGATGGGAGACAGGGACCAGCAGTTCAGGGACCAGGACCAGCACCAGCGGAGTACGGTGCGCTTGGAGGTGGGCCAGTCTAGTACCGGGGCACCAGCAACCAGCTCCGTGAGTGATAGTCTTTATATAGCTTCCGCGAGAGATTGTAGCAAGGATCTGTTGTACCGGGCTTAAGCCCGTTTATATTTCCGTTTTGTTACTTTGCAGTACTTTCCCTTTTCTATATATAGACTGGTTGTGATTTCTCTTATTATTTATGACATTTGTAGACTCAGCTATTTCATTTCTGAATACTGCTCTCTTTATGTTTATCGAAAAGGCTGGCAGAATCGGCATTTTGTAGTGGAGGCTTTCCCGAGAGTCGGAGCCACCGCAAAATGGCAGTTCTGGCATAAGACCCCCCGGGTTTTAAAAATAAAAAAGGGGGGGGGGGGGGGGGGGGTCTTACAGACGATCTCCGAGTCTCCATGTCTCAAAGTGACTTGCTTCTCCACACAATCAATTCTGGCATGATGCCAATCCCACCATGTCATGTCCAAGATGAGGTCGAATTCTTGTATTCTGAATACCATTGTGGGGGTTTCAAAGATCTTTCCTCCATTACATACTTCCAAGTCACACTTGGAGGACGAAGTCATCTCGGAGCCATCCGGGGGTGTACACTCCGAGTGATGCCGGTGAAGTACTGTACTCCCTCTAGGTTTCTAACAAGGTTTGCCGATGGAAATACGTGTATGGCACTAGTATTGAATAGAGTGTGGGCCGTTTTCCCACTAACCATCACGCTTAAGTATTAATTGTAAAGACTCAATCCAGATTCCTAGCACAAGCTTAGGCAAAATAAGGACGAATGCTTATAACGTATTAATTTCTTCCACGTGGTCCTGGTCCTGAAGTTGAGTCCTGCTCCCATTACTCACTCAGCGAGTCTCTTACCGCTAGCTTGGACTCTCAAATGATCTATCTCCAACCCCTTTACCATATCTATTATCTCCACAAGTCTGCTATAAACAAAGTGCTTACCCTAGGGAATCTGCCATATCTATTATCCCCGCCAGATTCAAATCTGCTATAAATAAAAATGCTTTCCCTAGGGGATCTCGCAATCCTTTGTAAAACAGTTTTACATACCCGCGATCATCCAAACTTTATGAGAACTATGTATAAAGGTACGAACCTAAGGTCAGGTTAGCTAATCATAGGGTAATGACTGGACATACTTAGTGTGAATTACATATGGGCACACCACTGCTTCTGCTAAGTCAGTTTATCCCCAATCTGACTAACAAACGTGTAACGCCCCCACCTGTCACATGACATATAACAGTGGGTCCGGCCGGGGCCCCACGCCATATCTCATAGACAAAGCGAAGGAATCACGTGTGGAAATCAAAATCGATGCGTATCCTTAACTCATTCCATTCTAGCGCAGCATATTTTCTTGTTAACATGAACTCAAGCTAGAATGTCCACAATATATAAAGATCACATTTATATATACCAACACCAGGAATGTATACAACTCACACACCCTGGCCTTATGGCCTTACAAGTTCCTCTTTTACACAACAATCATTTCGTACATCGGCACGCAGGCCGGCCACACATGAAATCCAAACACAATTCTTCGCATGACCTTCAAGGGCCAACAGCAGCAAGCTAGCCATTCCACTTAGTCATTTCAATTCAAGCCGCGGCACCTGCAATGAGACATCCACCAAAAAACGGCAAAACAAAGTAACGGTCAGCATTTGGCTGACCCATTATAACGACCCTACCCCCTACCCGGGGTAGTGGTTCCTTCCCTGTATACAGTGCTCAACAAGTATCATCAAACCGCATATATATATATATATATCATTCTCTTGATTCCACTAGCAAACACATGACATCACAAACGCTGGAATCCACCAGACGTTCCGTGCACTCAGGGCACCTTCTTGGCGTACCGGAATCCACCAGTCATACACCGCTGAATCGAGGTTTTAACTTGTTGGTTGACCGGCCCTAGTCCACCAATCTCGCAAGCTGGCGACATCCCGCCCAAACCACACAGAGGTACACCCTCACAGCATCCAACAACCAGAGTAGGTCGACCCACAACATGTGGTGTAGCACGCCGGGTTTATCTAAGCTCCCCAGGCAATGTCTACCCATCGACCCCCCTCCTAATCCGATCGACCCACACTATGTGGTGCAGCAACCCGGGTTTAACTCGGCTCCCCTAGCATTGCCACCCATCGATCCCTTCCTAACTAGATCAACCCACCCTAGTGGTGTAACAGTCGGGTTTATCACGAGCTCCCCAGGCATGTTACCAATTGATCATGTCACAACCAGGAGCTTTGCCAAAGCCTCCTCACAGTCAACATCACATCCATACATTCATCACAAGAGAAAACCATTTGCATCTCATCAAATCCACATAGTCATCTCCGGTTTACCCATGAACATCACCAATCCAGACTACCGGTCCAGATGGGCTTCACACAGCATGCCTATGTCGTACTCCATATTTCCGGCTCTAAATGCAGACTCAACAAAGGAATCTCTTCCGCAAATCCACCTCTTGGTGGAGGATTCCAAGCACATGCATAAAGGAAGGACTTCGATGTCCAAGAAGGAGATCGTTACCCTTGAAGATCGCTTCGGTGCCATGAAGTAGCCGGATGGAAATCACCGCCTCGGCTCTGCCTTCACGAATCCGCTCTCGGATCTTCGCTCCGCACTCCGCAGCTCCTACAGCAGCTAGTAGACTCCTCCCTTCTCTCTCCCTTAGGCCTTTCTTCTCTCTCTCTCTTGGAATGAAGATGAAGAAGAAGAAGAAGAGAAGAGGGGTTTTATCCTCTTTTTTCTCGGCCTTCACCACACCTGGACAGAGCCCAGCCAATGGATCCAGGAAGAGGGAAACAAACGGCTCAGATCTGGCCAGAAAAGCTAAAACACGGCCTGACACGCCCTGTGACACGCCCGTGTCACCGGCCGTGTCCCTCTAAGCGGCAGACAACCGACTCAATCCAGCCAGTACACGGTCGTGTGA